>CAWUFW010005599.1:600000-1102500 GCA_963921515.1 Calotriton arnoldi
CAGAAAGGAGGGGTAGTAACGTGGCTCGGTTCAGAGTGGCACATCGTTTGATCGTAATATGTTTGGCGAACACCGTTAGCTTGTAACCTGTCAGACGTGCACTGGTGCGGTGCTGCGTCTTTGTCTTATTCAAAAGTGTATCTACAGCATGGGGTACCATGACTGTGAGGTCAGTATCAAGTACGAGTCCAGCCGATTGCCTTATCGAGACAGCCACAGCCGCGACCGCTCTCAGACAGCTCAGGAGGGCTTGTGCGACTGGATCAAGAACAGCAGAGAAATAAGCACACGACCGTTGCTTATCTCCACATTTTTGTGTTAGAACAGAAAGCGCACAACCAGCCGTCTCATGGACATATAATACAAATGGCTTGCTGTAGTTAGGCGTGCCGAGCACTGTAGCCAAACAAAGCGCAGTTTTCAATTGCTCAAAAGAGGCTGCTGACATTCAGGCGTCCAAGGCAGGGGTTCATGCACATCTTTAGTAGTCAGAGCAAGCAGGGGTTTGGTTAGTAGGGAATAATTTTGAATCCACTGGCGACAGTACAAAGTAATGCCAATAAAAACACGCACATCTTTTTGAGTTTGCAGAATGGGCATTTTAACAATGGTACTGATGCGCTCAGGGGTCAATCTCCTACCCTCCTTCGACAGTAGGTGACCTAAATTGGTGACCTCCTGTCGACAATACTGAAATTTGGAAAGGGATACTTTATGGCCATGTTGAGCTAAATGTAACAGTAATTTAACCGTACTGTCTTTGCAACCTTGTTATGTATCCGAGGCGATGAGTAAGTCATCGACATACTGAAGCAATACATTACCTGTGGGGAGCGGCAGGGAATCAAGCTGACCTTTCAATGCCTGAATATAGATACTTGGACTCTCTGTATAGCCTTGAGGAGCGCGACAGAATCTAAAGCTTCTACCAGCTATGGTGAACCCAAACAGATACCTGCTGTCAGGGTGAATGGGAATACTGAAGAACGCATTTTTCAAATCAATGACAGAAAAGTATGTAGCAGAAGAAGGAATCATTGTCAAAAGAGTCGTAATGTCAGGGAGCACCGGATACTGGGGAATCACTATTTTATTAACTTTTATTAACTTTCCACAAGTCAATCACAAAGCCATAAACATCTGCATGATCATCAGAGGAACCCGAAGGTGTCCGTTTGAGAATGGGAAGACTAGGGCTATTACAAACATTAGCAGTCATCTCCTCAACCACACCTTTCTCAATCAAATCCTGTACAATTTGCAATAAAACTCGCCCACCTGCCTGCGGTAGTTTATACTGAGGGATGCAAGGTAGAATAGCATTATCTTTAACTTGGATCGAAACTGGCGGTATCTGTAACAGTCCAACATCAGTGTCACCTGTCGCCCAGAGAGTGGGCGGCACATCCTTAAACTCCGCAGGAAGAGGCGCATCTTTGGACAGACACTGTGTAGCGCGCATGACATTCAGGCCCATTGTCATGTAAACACCTGCCGGGGAGCAATAAATCGTGGCGTGCAATTTTTTCAATAAATCCAAACCCATCAAATTTTCTCCACAATTAGACGTCAACAAGAATGGCGAATCCACAGTGAAAGGACCAATAGTCAACGCAAGGGGTTTTGAAATGGGGCTCACAACCAGTACACCAGAAAAACCTACTGAAACATTATTATGGCCAGACACAGCCAGGGACCAAGGAAGGAGAAATAGAACTGTTCATCGCACCTGTATCCACCAAGAACTCCTTAGTCGAACCATGCACATCCGCACTAATGTACGGACCACGTTGATCTACAGGTATCGGAACTGGTCCCTCACTCTGTCCCTGGCTGTCCTAGCTGTAAGACATCCCTGTCACCTCATCCGTATCGTAATCATCATTATAATACTATCTTCCCCGAGGGTCATCAAAATAATTCTGATCAGAACGACCTGCGGGGCCACAGCATTCTGGACCCTGTCCTGGCCACCAGCTCCACGACCCCGTCCACTAGAACCTCATCCTCTCGGGACCGCCACCTTCTGAAAAAGCACGGGACACTCACTACGCCAGTGTCCCTCCTCTTTGCAATACGTACACTGATTCGGCCCTACAGGCGTAGTATTCCTGCTAGTACGTGGAAGCTGCCGGACCAAACCACCACGTCCTCTACCATTCCCCCTGGAAGCCTGCTGCAACAACACTTTCGTCTTCAAATCCTTGTGCTTCTTCTCCATTCTCTCCTTATCCTCATTTTCCCTGTGCTCATAATACTGTGCCATATTCAAAATAACAGAAAGAGAAGAGGTGGACCAATGCTCTCGGAAGCCGGCAATCGAGTCGCAATCTCCGCAAGCAAATTTGAAACAAATCTATTAACAAATAGTCGCACACCACCTTCGATCCACAAATCCTGTCCACTATAGTCTAGAAACACACCTTCAAACTGAGTGAAAAAATCAGATACACTCTCTGTAGGAGAGTAGGATCTGCTTCACATGGGTACCCCCACTTTTTGCTGATGCTTCACTGGTTTTCGACATTAGTCTGGCTGGGGCCCTGCTATTCAGAACCCCAGCCTAGCTGTTTCCTCTTTAAAAGGGTCTCCATGTGCCTTAGGCACATCACTGATTGGGATCTGGAGTGCCCTTATAAGTCCCTAGTATATGGTATACTATGTACCAAGGGCATAGGTACCTCAGAGGCCTGCCAGGGGCTGCAGCATATATTATGCCACCCCTGGAAGGCCATCCAAACTGACACCACAGGTCTGCTACTGCAGCCTGGGTAAGGTGGTGCATGCACCCCTTACTGTGGTATAGGTTACCTATATCACTAAAAGCATACACACATATAAACCTATAAGTCACTCCTAAGGCAGGCCTTATCAATCCTAAAGGCAGAGTGCATGGTTCCTATGTGAGAGGGTGCCCCTGCATGAGCAGGGCCCCTCTGCAGCGTTCGGAGACCATCTCTGATGCTGTTTGTAGTGCAGCCTGACCATATACTCTTAAGCGCATTATATCCTCGCGGTAAAATGCTAACTTTGGAATGGCTGCACCTAAACATGTCGTGTTTGGTGTCAAACATCTTGGAATACTACCCCCCCCCGCCAATCCTGGCGGCGGGGGTAGCATTCCACCCTTCTAGAGGGAAAGGCATGTTAACTCTGACGAGTCCGGTAACTTCTTTCCAGAGCCCTGGCATCACAAAATGGATGCTGCTGCCACAGACACGAGTCTGGCCTCCTGCTGCTGGACGAAACTCCGGCAGGGGAGGCCTGGACAATAGGTTTCCTGTCCCAGGGAGGTGTAACCACCTCCCCAGACAGGACAATGTGTATTGGGGCTGGGCGGGAGCACTTTCGGGTGCTTTGAAGTCCTGCAATGGGGGCACATTTGGTGTCCCTGTGCATACCCCAGTTCAAACCGGATCAGGGGCTCGCAGCCCCTGCTTTGGCGCGAACTGGACAAAGGGAAAGGGGTGTAGCCACCCCTCTGCCCTGACCCACCCATAGGTGGGGCCACAGAGTAGTCCATCCCCTATTTTTAGAATAAAGGTAGGAACCCAGTCCTTAGGACTTTAGATTATACCTGGACGAAACTCTGACACTGAATCCTGGACCTTCGACGCTCTACGACAAGATTAGAGGACTGAAGAATCTCCCTTGGGGTCAAGGAGTGACTCCCCTGCTTGGCAGGCACCAAAGAAGCATCTGTCTGGTTCGCATTACTGAAGCTCCCGTCGGACGCCGAAGTCATCGCATCACCAGAGGTGGATTCTCAGACTTCCCCGAGGCTACCCTGAGTCCCCAGCAAAGCTGAGGCCCGTGGCTATCGTGGGTGACTTGAGACCGTGACCCCTGGACACCGAGCACACTTGCAAGTGCACCAACTTCTGGGTCTCCCAAGAAGTCGTGCTTTGGGCTCCGAGTAGCCCTAGCCTCCAGCACCACCTGCACCGAAGATCACTGCCCCTACTCCACGAGTGTCCTGTAAGCCAGCTCCACGTGCGGCGTCACGAGGCTCCTTCGCGGTCGCTAGCCCGTTGGCTAGTAGCCCTTAACGAAGGCCAATCTTTTCTTTACTTGGCATCCTGGTTGCTCCAGGCCTGCCCTCACTTACCCTCGCTGGGTGAGTTCCCCAGACCTTGCTGGTCTGCATCATCGACGATCTACATCTTACTCGAGACTTGCCGTTGCCAAGGCTTGTTGGGTCCAATCCGGTCGCTGACACCTCAGCACTCGACAGACATCGAGCACCAGCCCGAATCCTGCTCCTGGTCGCCGACAACGCCTCCCGGACCTCGTGGCTGAAGAGTCAAGACGACTGTCACCGCACCTGAAGCACTCGACATCGGTGGGCATCTGTCCATCGCCTTCCTGGTCACTGGCTAGTGACCCAGACTCTGTCCCCTCTGCTTTCAGGTTCTTCAGAACTCCGATCCACTCTTGGATCCACCCGGACACTTTTCTCCTGGTCGCCAGCAGCACTTTGCAGCAGATCGCCATACGAAACGACGACGAAACCCGACCCCGAAAGGCACCTATGCACCCGGCTTCCCTGGGTGAGGTAACACGAGTACTCCGGTGCTCCTGTGGGTAGAGACTCTTCAAAGTCCTAGATCTCAAAGGGTTTTGTCCTAGTCCTCTTTTAAGTGTCCCTTTCCTCTATTTTTCCGATTCCGACTTTCTCCATAGAAGTTAACGGCGTATCGCGGTTGTGTATTTACACTGCACGCGTCTCCCGTGGGTCCCCTGTGTCACTACCTTGGGTGGTTCCTTGTGGTCCAAGCACTTCTAGAGGCTCTAGGCCTAGTGTCTAGTTCAGTCGTGGTTCGCATACCACTTTATTGGTATATGGTTTGGTACGCCCCTAGGGCCCAAACGTGTATTTGTGCTCATTACTGTGATTTAAGATCTTATAACCTATGTATTTTGAACTCTAGCCTCATAAAGAGACTAGAGGGGTGTGTTTAGTAATAAATACATATATTTTGAATATATACCTGGTGTGGTGCTCTTTCATTTGGTCACTCAAGAGATTATAGACTGGTAAAACAAGCTGCTTTACATTCCTTCAAGACTTAGCCTGAAGGCTGCTCTCCATAGCTACCACTAGGATAGCTTTCAATAAGGTTGTCTTTAACCTACCTACCATAAGAGTCGATTTGGACTGGTGCAAGGTGCCCACTATAATTAGTGGACAGCATATGCCAGGCCAACTTCTCACATTGGTGTGCAGCGTGTGGGATTCCAGCTTGCTATTGTTTTACCAGATAATCTCAATTGAATTGATCAACTGAAAACCACTAAAGGTACCTAAGGTACATATAATTTAAGCTTAGAATAACAGTAAGTTCTACTGAACTTAGAGTTGTGTGTTAAGGGATAGCACAACCCTTTCTACAACTCAAGAGAGTTTAGTAGGCCACACTAGAGTAGGTAGTGCATACACCACACCACACTAGTAATGTCTTTAAAAGCAGGATCCAAAGATTCCTTGCAGGAAGCCATTGAGCTTCCACCCTCCAAGTATGATACACTCCAATTCTTGGAATTGAGAGCTTTATGTAACGTGAGGAAATTAAGGACAGGCCAAAGTCCCACCACCCAACACCTCAAGGAGTTGTTGGTGGCTTATGATCTTAGTAAGTCCTCAGAGACTGAAGGGGTAGGAGCAGAGGGTGGGCCAGCAGATGAGGAAGGGGCCAGGGGTACCACTACCCCCAGCCCCCTCTGAAACTGACCAGGAGGGTGACAATGACCCTGACCTGGAAAACCCAATCCCTTCTGGGGAAGATGAAGATGAGGATCTAGAAAACCACACCTTTGTCCCCCCAGGAAGGATTATGAGTGTGCTCAGAAAGTCTAGGTCTCCTTCTCAGGAGTCTAACCACTCTGGCACCTCCATAGGGAGCTCTGTTTCTTCTCACAGGAGGGAATCCTCTCATGAGAGAAGAAAGAGACTGGTCCAGTATGAGGAAACTCAACTAGAGATCAGGAAGAAGCAATTGGCTTTAGATAGAGAATCCCTAGATCTCCTTAGAGAGAGAAGAAAGTTGGGACTAGAGTCCCATGGTGGCAGCCATGTCCCTAGAGATAGGGAAAGGTCCTATGACCATAGGAACCTGAGCAAGATTGTGCCTCCCTACCAGAGTGGGGATGATATCCACAAATGGATAACTGCTTTAGAGAGGGCCTGTAAAGTACAGAAGGTCCCCCAGGAGCAGTGGGCAGCAATCTTGTGGCTCTCCTTTGCTGACAAAGGTAGAGACAAGCTCCTCACTGTTAGAGAGGAGGAAGCTGACAATTACAAGGTCTTGAAGAGTGCTCTTATTGATGGGTTTGGCCTAACCACTGAACAGTACAGGTTGAAGTTCAGAGACACCCAAAAAGCACAGACTCAAGACTGGGTAGACTATGTGGATTGTTCTGCCAAGGCTCTGGAAGGCTGGTTGATGGGCAGTAAGGTGTGTGACTTCTCAGGATTGTATAATCTGATAATGAGGGAGCAGATTCTTAATAACTGTCAAAATCAGCTGTTGCATCAATACCTGGTTGACTCTGATCTGACCTCTCCCCAAGAATTGGGAAAGAAGGCAGACAAATGGGTCAGAACCAGGGTGAAGCAGAAGGTACAGAACCAAGGTGGGGAAACCAAGAAGCAAGATGCTAAGAACTCTGACAAGGGTGGGGAGAAGGGTAAAGATCAAAAGTCTTCATCAGGCCCCCAAAAATCTTCTTCTGGTGGGGATTCCCAGTCTACCAAGGGTAAAGGCCAAAGAAAACCATGGTGCAAGGTCTGTAAGCAAAAGACCCACTGGACCAGTGATTGCACCAAGTCCAAAGACTCCAGTCCAGCACCCACCAATGCCCCTAAGGCACCTGTTCCCCCTAGTACAGTTGGTGGAGGTGCTCCAGCAAAGGGTTTAGTAGGGTTCACCCTGGGAACTGAGTTGGGCTCTGACCTAGTTAGAGAACTGACTCAGGCTGTGTTAGTCTGTGATGGAGGCATGGATGTGCCCTCCTCTATGAGTCCCAGTAATCTGGGCAAGTACAGACAACAGCCTTTAATCAATGGACGAGAGGCTTTGGCATTTAGGGACACAGGGGCAAGTGTCACAATGGTGACACAAGACCTTGTGCTACCTGGGCAAGTTATGCTTGGTGAGATGTACCAAGTGACCAATGCTAGCAATGTCAGAACAGACCATACTCTGGCAGTTGTTAACTTCTCCTGGGGAGGGGTAACTGGCCTTAAGAAGGTTGTGGTAAGTGCAAACCTACCAGTCGAATGCTTGCTTGGCAATGACTTAGAGACTTCTGCTTGGGCAGAAGTGGAGCTCAGGACCCATGCAGAAATGCTGGGGATCCCTGCAGATGTGTTTGCTGTGACCAGGTCACAGGCCAAAATGTCTAGCACTGAACAGGCCTTGGATTCTGGAAGAATGGACCAAGTGCCTTCCAAGAGGAGGAGTAGTAGGGTTAAGGCAGTGCCTTCCCCCTTGGCTGAGGGGGATGATCTCAGCCCTGAAGAAGGAACTGTCCCAGAGGAACTGGAACCTGACCAGGTTGAGTTCTTGGGGACAGGGGGACCTTCTAGGGCAGATCTGAGCCAGGAGCAGCAGAGCTGCCCCTCCCTTGAACCCCTCAGACAGCAAGCTGCTGCTGAGGCTGCTGGGAAAGCTAGTGGTCCCCATACAGTGTATTGGGATGATGGACTCCTGTACTCAGAGAGTAGAGACCCCAAGCCTGGTGCTACCAGGAGGTTGGTAATACCTTTGAAGTTTAGGGGCTTCCTATTGACCCTAGCCCATGATATTCCCTTAGCAGGACACCTGGGCCAGAACAAGACTTGGGACAGAATTGTCCCTCACTTTCACTGGCCCCACATGTCTGAAGACAGTAAGGAGTTTTGTCGCTCCTGTGTAACCTGCCAAGCCAGTGGCAAAGCAGGTGGCACTACAAAGGCCCCCCTGATACCACTACCTGTGGTGGGGGTGCCCTTTGAGAGGGTAGGGATTGACATTGTTGGTCCCATGGATCCCCAAACAGCCTCTGGGCACAGGTTTATCCTGGTGGTAGTGGATCATGCCACCAGGTACCCAGAAGCTATTCCCCTCAGGACCACTACAGCACCTGTGGTGGCAAGGGCCCTCCTGGGAATCTTCTCAAGAGTGGGCTTTCCTAAGGAGGTAGTATCAGACAGGGGTGCTAACTTCATGTCTGGGTACTTAAAAGCAATGTGGAAGGAGTGTGGAGTGACTTATAAGTTCACCACACCCTATCACCCACAATGCAATGGTTTAGTTGAGAGATTCAACAAAACCTTGAAGGGCATGATTAAAGGGCTCCCAGAAAAGCTTAGGCGTAGATGGGACATACTCTTGCCCTGCCTTTTATTCGCATATAGGGAGGTGCCTCAGAAGGGGGTTGGTTACAGCCCTTTTGAACTTCTGTTTGGCCACCCTGTGAGGGGTCCACTGTGCTTGGTGAAGGAAGGATGGGAGTTACCTCTCAAGCCCCCAAAGCAAGATATAGTGGACTATGTACTTGGTCTCCGCTCCAGGATGGCTGAGTACATGAAAAAGGCAACCAAAAACCTTGAGGCTAGCCAGGAACTTCAGAAGGCCTGGCATGACCAAAAGGCTGTTCTGACTGTGTACCAGCCAGGACAGAAGGTGTGGGTGTTGGAGCCAGTGGCCCCAGCAGCTCTCCAAGACAAATGGAGTGGACCCCACACTATTGTTGAGCAGAAGGGTGAGGTCACTTACTTAGTGGACCTGGGAACACCCAGGAGTCCCCAAAGGGTTCTCCATGTCAACAGACTAAAGCCATATGTGGACAGGGCAGACATGGGCTTGCTCATGGCTACTGATGAAGGGCAGGAGGAAGAGAGTGACCCACTCCCTGACCTGCTCTCACAGAACCCTGACGATGGGTCAGTTGATGGTGCAGCCTTGGCAGGCAGCCTCACTACCCAGCAACAAACTGATTGCAGGCAAGTCCTCAATCAGTTTAGACATATGTTTTCACTGACACCCAGTCAGACCACCTGGTGCACTCATGAAGTGGACACTGGGGACAGTCTGCCTATTAAAAACAAGATTTATAGGCAACCTGACCATGTCAGGGACTGTATCAGGACTGAAGTCCAGAAAATGTTGGAGTTGGGAGTAATTGAACCCTCAGATAGCCCTTGGGCTAGTCCAGTAGTCCTGGTACCGAAACCTCACACCAGTGGTGGGAAAAGAGAGATGAGGTTTTGTGTAGACTACAGGGGTCTCAATGCAGTCACTAGGACTGATGCCCATCCCATACCCAGGGCAGATGAGCTCATAGATACTTTGGCCTCTGCCAAATATCTCAGCACATTTGACCTAACAGCTGGCTACTGGCAGATCAGACTAGCTGATACTGCAAAGCCCAAAACAGCATTTTCAACCCCTAGTGGGCATTATCAATTTGTGGTAATGCCCTTTGGTCTGAAAAATGCACCTGCCACTTTCCAGAGGTTGGTGAACACAGTTCTCACAGGACTGGAAGCCTATAGTGCAGCTTATCTAGATGATATTGCTGTCTTTAGCTCCACCTGGGAGGATCACCTGGTCCACCTCAGGAATGTTTTACAGGCCCTGCAAAAGGCAGGCCTGACTATCAAGGCCACTAAGTGCCAGATAGGGCAGAGTCAGGTTGTGTACCTGGGCCACCTTGTGGGTGGAGGCCAGGTTCAACCTTTGCAGAGCAAGATCCAGACCATCATGGACTGGACTGCTCCCACTACCCAGACTCAGGTGAGAGCCTTCTTAGGCCTGACTGGGTACTATAGGAGATTTGTCAAGGGGTATGGATCAATAGTGACACCCTTGAATGACTTAACTTCTAAGAAAATGCCCAAAAAGGTTCAGTGGACAGTTAGCTGTCAAAAGGCATTTGATGACCTCAAGCAGGCCATGTGCACTGCTCCAATTCTGCAGAGTCCTGATTACTCCAAGAAGTTCATTGTTCAAACAGATGCATCTGAATTGGGGTTAGGGGCTGTACTGTCACAATTGAATGAAGAAGGTCAGGATCAGCCAGTAGCTTTTATTAGCAGAAGGCTGACCCCTAGAGAGAAACGTTGGTCAGCCATAGAGAGGGAGGCCTTTGCTGTGGTCTGGGCTCTGAAGAAGTTGAGGCCATACTTGTTTGGTACACACTTCCTGGTTCAGACAGACCATAAGCCCCTCTTATGGCTAAAACAAATGAAGGGTGAAAACCCCAAACTGCTTAGGTGGTCCATTTCCCTACAGGGGATGGACTTTACAGTGGAACATAGGCCTGGGAGTAACCATGCGAATGCAGATGGACTCTCTAGGTATTTCCACTTAGAACATGAAGACTTAACTGGGCAAGGTTAGTTTAATGTCCCTACGTTTGGGGGGGTTGTGTAGGAGAGTAGGATCTGCTTCACATGGGTACCCCCACTTTTTGCTGATGCTTCACTGGTTTTCGACATTAGTCTGGCTGGGGCCCTGCTATTCAGAACCCCAGCCTAGCTGTTTCCTCTTTAAAAGGGTCTCCATGTGCCTTAGGCACATCACTGATTGGGATCTGGAGTGCCCTTATAAGTCCCTAGTATATGGTATACTATGTACCAAGGGCATAGGTACCTCAGAGGCCTGCCAGGGGCTGCAGCATATATTATGCCACCCCTGGAAGGCCATCCAAACTGACACCACAGGTCTGCTACTGCAGCCTGGGTAAGGTGGTGCATGCACCCCTTACTGTGGTATAGGTTACCTATATCACTAAAAGCATACACACATATAAACCTATAAGTCACTCCTAAGGCAGGCCTTATCAATCCTAAAGGCAGAGTGCATGGTTCCTATGTGAGAGGGTGCCCCTGCATGAGCAGGGCCCCTCTGCAGCGTTCGGAGACCATCTCTGATGCTGTTTGTAGTGCAGCCTGACCATATACTCTTAAGCGCATTATATCCTCGCGGTAAAATGCTAACTTTGGAATGGCTGCACCTAAACATGTCGTGTTTGGTGTCAAACATCTTGGAATACTACCCCCCGCCAATCCTGGCGGCGGGGGTAGCATTCCACCCTTCTAGAGGGAAAGGCATGTTAACTCTGACGAGTCCGGTAACTTCTTTCCAGAGCCCTGGCATCACAAAATGGATGCTGCTGCCACAGACACGAGTCTGGCCTCCTGCTGCTGGACGAAACTCCGGCAGGGGAGGCCTGGACAATAGGTTTCCTGTCCCAGGGAGGTGTAACCACCTCCCCAGACAGGACAATGTGTATTGGGGCTGGGCGGGAGCACTTTCGGGTGCTTTGAAGTCCTGCACTGGGGGCACATTTGGTGTCCCTGTGCATACCCCAGTTCAAACCGGATCAGGGGCTCGCAGCCCCTGCTTTGGCGCGAACTGGACAAAGGGAAAGGGGTGTAGCCACCCTCTGCCCTGACCCACCCATAGGTGGGGCCACAGAGTAGTCCATCCCCTATTTTTAGAATAAAGGTAGGAACCCAGTCCTTAGGACTTTAGATTATACCTGGACGAAACTCTGACACTGAATCCTGGACCTTCGACGCTCTACGACAAGATTAGAGGACTGAAGAATCTCCCTTGGGGTCAAGGAGTGACTCCCCTGCTTGGCAGGCACCAAAGAAGCATCTGTCCGGTTCGCATTACTGAAGCTCCCGTCGGACGCCGAAGTCATCGCATCACCAGAGGTGGATTCTCAGACTTCCCCGAGGCTACCCTGAGTCCCCAGCAAAGCTGAGGCCCGTGGCTATCGTGGGTGACTTGAGACCGTGACCCCTGGACACCGAGCACACTTGCAAGTGCACCAACTTCTGGGTCTCCCAAGAAGTCGTGCTTTGGGCTCCGAGTAGCCCTAGCCTCCAGCACCACCTGCACCAAAGATCACTGGCCCCCACTCCACGAGTGTCCTGTAAGCCAGCTCCACGTGCGGCGTCATGAGGCTCCTTCGCGGTCGCTAGCCCGTTGGCTAGTAGCCCTTAACGAAGGCCAATCTTTTCTTTACTTGGCATCCTGGTTGCTCCAGGCCTGCCCTCACTTACCCTCGCTGGGTGAGTTCCCCAGACCTTGCTGGTCTGCATCATCGATGATCTACATCTTACTCGAGACTTGCCGTTGCCAAGGCTTGTTGGGTCCAATCCGGTCGCCGACACCTCAGCACTCGACAGACATTGAGCACCAGCCCGAATCCTGCTCCTGGTTGCCGACAACTCCTCCCGGACCTCGTGGCTGAAGAGTCAAGACGACCGTCACCGCACCTGAAGCACTCGACATCGGTGGGCATCTGTCCATCGCCTTCCTGGTCACTGGCTAGTGACCCAGACTCTGTCCCCTCTGCTTTCAGGTTCTTCAGAACTCCGATCCACTCTTGGATCCACCCGGACACTTTTCTCCTGGTCGCCAGCAGCACTTTGCAGCAGATCGCCATACGAAACGACGACGAAACCCGACCCCGAAAGGCACCTATGCACCCGGCTTCCCTGGGTGAGGTAACACGAGTACTCCGGTGCTCCCGTGGGTAGAGACTCTTCAAAGTCCTAGATCTCAAAGGGTTTTGTCCTAGTCCTCTTTTAAGTGTCCCTTTCCTCTATTTTTCCGATCCCGACTTTCTCCATAGAAGTTAACGGCGTATCGCGGTTGTGTATTTACACTGCACGCGTCTCCCGTGGGTCCCCTGTGTCACTACCTTGGGTGGTTCCTTGTGGTCCAAGCACTTCTAGAGGCTCTAGGCCTAGTGTCTAGTTCAGTCGTGGTTCGCATACCACTTTATTGGTATATGGTTTGGTACGCCCCTAGGGCCCAAACGTGTATTTGTGCTATTACTGTGATTTAAGATCGTATAACCTATGTACTTCGAACTCTAGCCTCATAAAGAGACTAGAGGGGTGTGTTTAGTAATAAATACATATATTTTGAATATATACCTGGTGTGGTGCTCTTTCATTTGGTCACTCAAGAGATTATAGACTGGTAAAACAAGCTGCTTTACATTCCTTCAAGACTTAGCCTGAAGGCTGCTCTCCATAGCTACCACTAGGATAGCTTTCAATAAGGTTGTCTTTAACCTACCTACCATAAGAGTCGATTTGGACTGGTGCAAGGTGCCCACTATAATTAGTGGACAGCATATGCCAGGCCAACTTCTCACACTCTCATCTTTCTTTTGACGGCAAGCTGATAACTTGTCCCAATCAACCTTTCTCGGGGGAATAAGAGAATGCATATAGGTAATGATACGGCCGGGCAAAGCAAGTATCTCTGGTCTGGGCTCATCACCGGGCTTCGGTTCCTGATCCCATACCTTAATTTGGTCCCAGGTATCACCTAATTCTGCAACGTGATCCTGTGTGTGTACTTGTCTCCAAATATCAACCGGAACCAGTAAGCCATAGAACATTTCAATATCAGCAAGTGTCATACCTGTAGAAGAAGCAGCTTCAGTCAATTCTTTATAATAAGCAGTCGGATTCTTCCTAGGATCAGGTAACTGAGTCTTAAGACACAAGCCTTCATTCCTTTTCCAAGGAGTATAAACCCATTGTTCTTGGAAACTGGCCGCTACACCTTGTCTAATAACATTTTCGTGCTGATCCCTTAGCTCCCCTTAGCTCTGGTATTTCAGGATGATATATAGGATGAACCTCCCGCATCAGAAACTGAGATACCGGGGTGGGGCTCTTCTCGAGCAGTCTACCCCGATAAGCAACCAATGTCGCAACATTGCCAAACACTTGGCCAGGCTCCATATAAGTGACATATACATGATCTTTAATATCATATAAAATCTGTGGTGCTACATCTTTGAAACACTGCTCCCTAAGACCAATCAAAGTAGCAGACATATGCTTGAGGGCATGCTGTTGTACAAAAGGCTCATAATCCTTCATCACACTCCACACATCTTCCACACTGTAAATGGGGTTTCGGGCAGCCTGATTAACTACTACCCTTTTCTCTGCATCTCCCATATCAGATCGGACTAAAGTCCGCCCCATACGTTCCTTAAATTTCATCCAGTCTCTATCCTCAGATCCACGTACTGGTGTCCCACTACTCAGTAATGTCGGGGGATGGAAGAACACAGTGGGGGTAACAACAGAAGGAGCAGGCACCAACGTCGCTGCCGGCTGCGTCGCAGGTGTAAGAGCTGGCGAAATAGACGCCGAAGCAATAGGTGTCACAGGAGTACTAACGGTCATAGTTGCCACAGACGGCGAAGAAAAAGAAAGGACAGGAGGTGCTGTGGTCAAGGCAGTCTGATCAACAGTAACAGAAGCAGAAATAGCAGAGACAGAAGAACCGGGTAGCTGAGCCTGTGAGGGAAGAGCGGGATATATCCTCTGCGGGGCATATCGGGGTGGGGGTCGAGTATCTAACAGTTCTTCCACAAAAGTATCATTTTCTTCTCGGGCTACATAAGATTTATCAATATTCAATCGAAACCTCCTATCTTCACGTTCAATTCCTATCTCTTGTTTCACTCTATCATGTGCTACAGCTTTCTGAGTCAATGTTTGCATTCTCATCTTTTGGGACGCTTTCTCTGCTTTGATTCGCCTCTGCTTATCTTCCTTTTGCCACGTTTGAAGAGAATCAAACATAGACTGTCTACTTCTTTTCGCAAAAAACTTCTCCTGTAAAAACCCAATTTTTTGTTCATCAAAAGGGCCCGTCAACGGCCACTGCAACTCGGTATTGTCCCTCGTATATTTGTGCCATAACGTACTAAACATAATAGGGCCAAGGCCATGCTTCACATACATATCAAAGTTTGGAGTGCCTTCGGGAGGCGCCGGCTGACTTTCTTCCAATAGAACATCTGCAGAACAACAACAACAACAAGAAACCAAGAACCTACTAAACCAGGCATTTTCAAAAGTGAACCAAATTCGTTATGTTGCCTGGCGAAGTGTTCGCAAACACTTCGTACCAAAATGGGTCCTCAGACCGTGCCAAATACAAACCAAAATGGTACCATATCCACAAAGAACCAAAACAAACTCACCTGGTGCACACAGGTAAAACAAATTTATTCTCCACTGCCGACCTTCAGACCAAACGGTCAGATCCAAGGGTTTTGCCGTTCAGGACCCCCGTTGGGATGACCGCTGGGCGAGGCACCATCCGGCGGGACAGAAGGGGCAGCTGCGAGCAAACAATGCTCCTCGTACAGGGATCCCTGATCCGTACGTCCGACCCGACAATGGCCCCGACCTCCCCACCCTTCCGCTGGAGGGATGGGTCACCCGATGGAGTCCCTGTTCGGGCACCAACTGAAGGAAGTGACCCGATTAGGGCCACCCGGGTCACTCCCGACCACCTCTCAGCCTTCCATACAAATGAAGAGGCGGTCAGACAGTAGAGAACACAAACCAAGTATATGTTTATTCAGATACACTTGAGCGGAGTCCCGTCTGCCCAGTCGCTTAGAGGTGCTGCAGAGAGGACTGACTTCAGGAAACATAGAGATACATTATGTACATTTCCGAACCATGGAAGACCCACCCATAATGGAATTTTACAAGCAGGTGCAGCTAAAACAAAGAAGTACAGTAGGATGAGCTTCGGCTCTGAGGCCGGGCACACATTATCTCTATGCCAAGGTCGTTCTGTCCGTGTCTACCGCTAGACTAGTGGGAGAGGGCCTCTATCTAGTGGGAAAGATATGCGCTAATAAGAACAGTGTATTCATTAGTACAGCAAGGCCTAACCTTGGAGAAATGAAACTTTCCACAGCCTGCTTCTCGAGGAGGGAATAAGCAGTTAATGGCATGATTCAAAATGGTGGCTAAACATAAAATGGTGCCGCAAATGCTAACTTACATGGAACAATGCACGAACAAAATAGCAAAAACATATTCATTTCATCACACTCCCCCAGTCCACCGCCAGTGCAGTAGTGATGGAGTGGTGAAGCAGGTACGAGAATCAGTTACTTACCGTGTTGCGGCACGGCAGGTGCCCCAAGGCTGTTAAGTGGGAGGTACTCCACTAAGGGCCACAGCAGGGACCGCACGGTCCCTGGTGAGCATGGGTCTCAGACTCTGGCATGGGGCATCGCCGGTCCCAGGGAGCATCAAGTGGGTGGCTCCAGGTGTCCTTCGTGCTGCCTCTGTGGTTGGGACTTGGCGGGCCTCCTATCTAGTGTCCTCTGTGGCGAGCGCCATTGTGCTCCTCAGCCTTGGGCCAACGAGCTCCTCTGTGCTGTCAGGAGGGAGGGACTCCACCAAGGCCTACAGTGGGCCACTGCTCAATCTCTGTCAGGTACAGTTTCCGGGCTGTGTTGGGAAGTGGTGAGGGTCTCAGGAGGCGTTAGGCAGGGGCGCCAAGGTGTCTGCTCTGCTGCCCTACCGGACATATTGGGGTGTGCCTCCTATCAAGCAGGTTCTGCAGCAGGTGCCATTTTGCCCTTAGGCTGTGGGTCTCCGCAGCACCTGCTCCCAGGTCTTCAGCCGATTACACTGGCAAGCCTCCGGGAGACAGTTTGCGGTTGGCAGGCCGGTTACGCCGGTTACGATGGTTACGGTTATGATGGTTACTTGTGCGCCATCATGCTGTGCTTATGACCTCACATATTACATCACTCATAACATGTTAAATTACACTGTTGATGACATCACTGATGACACCTCGACTGAGAAGACTGCAGAACATTCAACCCGCGGGCGAGGCCAACATTCTGCAGCAGGGGCTCTTGCCCTCTTGTTGAGCCTTTTGGGATCTTATATCCGGAAATGGGTCTGTGAACAATGCAGGAGGTCCGCCATGGGTTCACGAGGCACTAAGGATTTGCAAACCCACATTAGAGTTTGCAAACCCCCAAAATAAATACATGATAAACAAAAATGTATTAAAATAATAATAATAATAACAAAATATATATATATTAAATACATTTAAATGAAAGGCCAGGTGAATGCCATGCGTAGTGGGGTCTGGCTGCCGATTGCAGTTTGGCGACCTACAACAGTTCGGGTACAGGCCAAAGGCACAGCCCTGTGAGCAGTCCACGCTATATAGCATATTACACACTACACAGCTACACCTAAGATTTATTACACAATACACAATTACTCATATGCTTTATGGTCCTTTATCCATATGTTTTTGTTAACCAAAGCCAAGATTAATAAGATAAAGTCAGAGTCAGGAGGCCTCATGAGTATTAGGAGAGTAGTTTCTCTTGGTAAAGTAGTTGTGTTTATTTTGCGGTGCTGTGTAATGCAATTGCATTTTCCCTTTGCACTGTATATAGGCCAGAAACACACCTTAAACCTGAGTTTGGCAGCAGGAGACTGGGAAGTTTGCACCCCAAGTGGGAGTTCACAAGGCACAGCCCTCTTCGAAGAGGTGAATGTTGTGAGAGTGAATAGTGAACATTCATAGTGCACGAACCAAGTGAATTGCTTCTCATTGCTTGAATGATAGATTTCATTATCCTCCTCCATGGTCCTAATTTCATCATCCTTAAAAGCATGAAAGGTATGGCCTCTGAATGCTGCATGTTACCCCAGTACTCTGAAGGGCCTCGGTACTCATGCTTGTTCATGCAATGAGTGGTCCTGGAGAGCGGGTGACGCGCATTGTTGGGTATGCTAAAGAGTATACCTTCCAGGGAGTGAGAGCACCCATCACTCATTGATTCAATGATGTACAAGACAAGCCCAACCAGCCTTTGAAACTGATAGGAAGAGGATGGGCGCTGACATATGTTAGAAGCAGCGGCAGCCCCTCCATTAGAGCAGAGGAGCCTCGCCCCCCTGCTGCCAGCGCTGCTGCAAAGCTGCAAAATAAAATGGTAATAAAATGAATTTATTACCACTCTATTTTTGCCTTTCCCCATCCGAGCCATGTTTGAAAGCGGGGCATTGCTGTTGACTGGCAGCAGGGGGGCGGTGCTCACTCCACCTATTTACACTGCGCATGTCATTTTGTCCGGCTGTCTTGCGACGGCCAGCCCGACATGCGCCGTGCAAACCTCTCAGAGCAGACATTGCCTCCAGGAGCGTCAAGGCAGCCTGCTCCAGTCAATCCTAGCGCTGCTTTCATGCTGCTCATCTGCAGCATGATAGGATTTGTGTGGAGAACTCCATTGCTGCAGTCAGAGCACCGAGGGGCTAACGAGGACCGGAGGAGGCGAGTCAGCGGAGGTAAGTGCATTTTTATTTTTCATTTTATTTTATTTTTAGCCTCACCCTTAACGCCAGAGCTGTCAGTCGTAGTTAGTTATAAACACTGTTGACTGACAGCCTCATGCGACTGGTACCCTAAATATTTGGGTGGCTGCCTCACCAAATGTTTAGGGTACCAGCCGCCACTGGTTAGAAGTAGAAGAGTGCAAAATTCATGTAATTTGTTTTTGCGTAATTATGCAAAATTATGCCAAAAGAATGCCAAATTACGTGAAGTGCGAAACTGGTATTTAACGCTACATTATAGTGCAAAATGTGTCCTTGTGTTCATTCTCCCATTTTGCACTACAAATTAGAATAAAAAACCCAAATACAGCGAACAACAGCTGCTAGCATTCTGGTTGTTCGCTCTGTTTCTGTAAACCTGCACTAGAATTTTGACGCGAGTGTGGTGTAATTATGCCACGCGGCATATTGGCGTCATTTCTAGAATTTTGTACAAGTGTGAAGCAAAATCACAGTAGATTACACATAACAAAAATTTCGCCTGGGCCTGGTTAGAATAAGGGATGGGCAATTGTTATGAGTGATGGGCGGGGGGCTTTCGTGATCAGCACCTTGATTTGCTGGGAGTTAGTTGCCATAAGTACCATTTTAAACACAGTAGCAAGGCTCCTTATGCAGAAGGGTGTAGGCCACCTTCCCTGCTGGCGTCAGTAAGTGTGCGAGCAGCAGGTGCCTTGTCAGCGGAGCACCATGCAAGCCACATGGTTGGAAACCTGGGAGGAAGCAGGCAATGCACAAGGATGGATTATGCAAGAGCCCATGAGATAATCAGTCATTGTGTGCCTGAGGCCTGTGCTGTTGTCTGATTGGCTGAGTGGATGTGCATGACTGTGTATCAGCAGAACATTCTAGTTAGTCGAGTTAAGAGATGGCCTCTGGAGACAGCAGAGTGGCGGGCGCTACCCATAGAGAAGGGACCTAACATCACACCCGAAGAAAGGAATGATTCTGATCAGCCTGGCCCAGCCTGGCAGATAGGACCAGACCCTGGACGGCCAGGCACTAGGCCTCTTCGAGCCACTGGTAGGCACAGTTCCAGACACCCAACATATCAAGGAATGTGGGCGAAGTGCAGCGGAGTCACCGCAAGGGCTACTAACACTGTGGGTGAGTTGCTAGCCACCGAAGGAAGTGCATACGTTGGAGTGGTTCCTATCCACAGACTTTGGCCTGCAGCCACTGCTTGGGTCTCATGACAGAGGGTGGACCCCAGAGAGGCTTTAAGGCGACCATCCACGCACCTGCTTTCATGAGGCGAAGTGTCCCACGGGTTATCGTTCACTACTCGTAAAAGGTGTAGGGCACTTCTGGGTTGATCGCTGCCTCTCAGGGAGGGCTGAGGTGTCCCTGTCTAAGATGGAAGTTAATTACCTCATTACCCCCAGTGAGCCACAATGACATGTGAGAGTGAAGACAGGTATCGTTGGGTTCATTTCCCTGTGTGACAGTTATGTTCTCTGGATGTTCAAACTAGAATGGGGGACCCATGAATTTTCACAGTTAACTGTGTTGCCCTTAAAGTTTGTCTAACACACAGTCTAGGTTGTGTGCCTTGTCCAGTTTTCACAGACATGTGACGTCCTTAAAGTTTGCCTGACACACAGACTAGATAATGTACCTTGCCCTATACAACTAAGGCTAAAATCCGGCCACACCTTAAGGAGTCCTACCTGTAGTGTCATGTGAGTTTGTAATGACAGGTCCCTTGTGGCTCCTGATGGACTCCGTAGAACTGTGACGTAAGCGTTAGAGCATCATGAAGTGAATGCTGGTTTAGAATGTTGAGTTTGCGGTTACACGCAGAAGAATAAAGACGTGTTATACTAAGATCCATGTGTGCCGTAGTCACTGGCGGGTACCCGGGCTGGGGAGGACGCTACACTACCTATGTAGGCATTAGAACTTACAAATGGGAAAAAAAGGTGGCAGGTGTTATCCCTTGAGCTCAAGGCTGGCACCTCTCTTCCTCCCAGCACCCAGATCTGCAGGGCTTTGCTCTTCTGCCAAGTATGTGGGTGTATGCACGTGTTTGATGATGCTGTGTGAACAAGGAGGCAGTGTTGGTATCCGTAACTGCCTTCTTGGAGCACATCAGACCTTACCTTCTCTGCGTGGCCAGGTGGGCGGGTTGTCAACAGTGACCTGCTTTGTGCCAGTGGCGGCCATCTTGAACAGGGTGACAGTTGCTCTAACGCCTACCAGGCCGCAGCCTTTCTCATATACCAGAGATGAACACCTTTAAGCTCCCAACAGGGGTGTTTACAGTAAATTGTTTTGAGACAGAGGCAGCTCTTTTGAAAGCAGAAACTGCCTGTTGGTGTGCTGTGGAGTGTCTGGCATTTTAAACAGATCAGCCAGGCATCGCTGGTCGACTCAAAACTCCAAGGTCAGCTAAAGAACAAGGAAGACTTTCACCCCAGGTGAGAAGTGACTCAATACCAGAGCCCTTCCTACGGGCCCAGGAGAGGGAATGCGTTTCTTCCACGAGTGCAAACCCTACCAAATGAGCCAGCACCGCTAATTAACCCTATCAACCCCTGCCTGCCCCAATTTCCTGAGTGGAGCGGGTGGAGGACACGCGTGCAATTTTCTCTCCCTCCCGAGATGTGTGAGGCAGGAGAGGTCCCTGGCTGCCCACCTCCGGCGCTGCCTCGGGCCCCAGCCGCCTCCAGATGGGCCTCGCCTCCCTCGTGCCTTCCTCGCCCCCCAGGGCCCGGGCCGGGCTGGTTTTTCCAGGCCCTAAAAACAAACTGGGCTAATTGCAGAGGAGCTGGGTAAACATAGGTGGTGGCTTCCAGATGTGGAGGAAAGGCAGGCCAAGGCCCTTGTATGCCCAGCGAGGCCTGCTGGCCCAGGGGTTCGCATGGGGGGGGGGGGGGGGAGAATGGGGGTTCTGGCTTATGTTCGTTTTAGGAATTTCTCACTGCTGAGGGGATGCGGTCTAGTGCTTAACTTGTCTGATGCAAGTAGGAGACGCTAGATCTACCCCACCACAGCTCCTTTACCTGCAACTGAACGCACTGAGTGGGAGGGGAACAAAAAAACACAAAATCCGATTCACTGTTGCAGGTGTGCAGGTGAGGTCTGTGACATCTTGCATCATCTGCTCACAGACTGTTGTCCTTGTTTGGGAAGGGGTGGGGTGTGTTTAGGGGGACACGAAGGCTGGGGTATACTGCTGAAAAGAGGCCACTGATTTCAATGGGTAAAGTTTAAAATTAACTCTCACCTACTGTACCCTCCATTGAGATGCCAAAGATTGAATGAGCATGGGCTCAAAATTGCTCTCACCTAGTAAACACTCCAGTGAGAGGACCAGGATTGAATGGGAGTAGAGGCTGGGTAAGGAAATGTCTGGAGTGTTATGAAAACCCGCTCCCTACAAACCATGTCACCCACACTGGGAGGGTGAAGGCCCTTCTCCCCCTAATGGAGACCTCCTGTCAGGTACCCACAACAGCAGACACCAGTCTGCCCAGAAGAACCTAGAGCGCCACGAGGTGAAGGAACTGGAGAAAGCTGAGCTATATCAAAAGTGTATAGCACATACATGCAAACTGAAATGCATCTATGCGCTTCAAGAACATGTCAACATTTCAACATGTGTAGCGCTCAAAATTTATATTATGCTTGTTTCCAAGCATCTGTAGATTTGGAAAATGAGATACAGGGAGACCGAGTGAATTGCCAAAGATCACACAGCGTAACAAAGTGCGAAGCAGGCGATACCACTAAAGCTCCGCGGCACAAAGACACATTTGCAAACCAGGATGTGCAATTTGTATACGACTAATTGATGGCATCGTAAAGTGCACATTCCCATGGGGTCACTTAACGACCTGAATAATCAATATTAATTAGGCAAGTAAATTTGCAGTCCCCTGTGAATGGCTCTGAGAGCCGGGATAGTGGCCTGCAAGGGACAGCGACTTCCCTCAATGCATTTGCTTTTTACAAACTAAAAACACTTATTAAAGCACCTTGAGGCCATTAAACGGCCAGGTGCTGCTTTAATAAAAAATTTAGGTAGCCAGCTTAAGTGTAATACGGGCAAAAATTCGCTATTATTTTTTTTGTACAAGATCAGATGAGCCATGGCAGTCCTTTTGGCCGGAGGATGCTCCCCCTCCACTAAGCCACACCAGCTCTGTTAGAAATCTTGGTATTAAGTTTGATGGTGGACTCTCATTTCTGACACAGGTTAATGCAGTAGTAGGGACTTGCTTTGGTCTGATGCGAATGCTCAGGAAGTTCCTCCATTTTCTGTCTCTCGCTCTGCTAGTAAACTGGTAGTACAACCTCTGATAACATCTAGACGCGACTATGGGAATGCACTGTACCTGGGCCTACCTGAATACTTAACCAGTAAGCTGCAGGTGCTCCAAAATGCAGCAGCCCGAACACCTCTCGGCTTGCCTCTGAGAACTCAGGTTTACCCCCATCTTAGAGAGCTGCATTGGCTTCCTATTAGGAAGAGAATTCTTTTTAAGACCTTGCAATTGATCCACAAAGCTCTTCTTCAGTCTGGGGCAGGGTACCTGAGAAGGATTTGTTTTTATGCTCCCTCCAGGCGCCTGCGCTCAGCTAACCTCTTTCTGGCCAAAATCCCCAGAATTCGGCGGTCCAGAACGGGGGGCAGGTCCTTCTCATTTTTGGGACCCTCTCTTTGGAATAAACTCCCTTTGGAGTTAAGCTGCATCTCATCCACCCCCCAGTTCCGGAAGAAGTTGAAAACATGGCTTTTTTCGCATGATTGACGTTGATTTTCTCAGTTTCTCCCCACTGGTAGTGCAGAGCGCCAGTGATGGAGCAAGGACTCGTAAAAGAGACTTGCTCGGAAGCAATCCTCTCGTTTAACCTGCTAACGAATTACTAACAGCGTCTTCATAATAATAACATGCAAATACAGAAGACACACGGGTTAGAGAAGCTTGCATATGTGTTTACTAATGCTAACAATATGAACGAAGGACTAAAAACGCTCTAACTAGGAAATCTTTACTGCGCATGCGTCAACTGCATCTACGTAGTATGACGTTTAATGCTTGGAGGGAAAACTCTTGCGCATGAGCAGAAGGCACTAAAATGGCGGCTTGAAAGCTCACATGCATGGCACCTGCTTAGCTGAATAGAAAATAAGCTACTTTACTAATGCTAATGCGGAAAGGGTATTAATAAGAATATTGGGTTAGACTAGAGATGGGTGGTATACAGTGAAACCATTTATTTGTGAAAGTAACATTTGTCTATTTGACTTTCTTATTAGTGCGCATTTGGGCCTTTCATGTGTGACCAGAGTGTGCTAAGCACGTGACCCTCGCGCATGTCCGTTGAGAAGTGAGCCGGAAGCATGACGATGCACTTGAATGCGATCCAAGGACACAAAAGTTACATACCCTGGGAACAAGCACTGAAGACCTTAGGATGAATGGATTTTTTCAACAAATAAAAAACAATTGTTTCTATTAAGATGTGAATACGGGTGGGAATACAACTTTTGAATACAAATTAAGGGGTTGGATTTATGAACAATGGGATGATAGACTAAGATGACATATAAGCATGGTGTGATGATCATCTCCCCTTGCCTGTCCAATCGGAGTTAGTATTTTTGCGATATTGAAACTTTAGTGGGTGGTCCGTGGCCAACGAAAGGTATAACTGAGGTAGCTTTAGTTAGTTAGAGAGGCGTCGATGCTGCAGAGCTCGGGATGCTGTCGGTGCTGTGGGTGGTGCTGATGCTGAAAAGGACGCTGTAAGATGCTGATGAAGACATCGAATGCAGAACCATCTATCTTTATTTAATTGGGTTAGAAAGAAGATCGCGGAAGAATCTCGAGGAGGAAGAGAGTGTCAGAGAGGGGTGCGACGCAGTCGCCGGTATCTTAGAGAGGTTACGTATCCTGTCCTGATTCCTGTCCTGAAGTCTTTGTCTCCTGATCTATCCCGGGGGACCCTTACCAGCCCTTTGGCCAGAGGGTTTGGTCTTCACACCATCCTTGGTAACTATAAATTCATGGTAATTGTAGATGATCTCTCTCTGTCCTCTCCTTTCCTGACATGGTTATTGTATGTGTCTGAAAATGTTCCTTAATGAAAGATTTTGATTTGCAATCTTATGAATGAGGGTATTTGTATTGAAACTTTGAGATGGTTCACTTTCATTTAATGTAGATAAAGTTCTTAAAACTTCCTGAGTTTGTGGTTATTTTCTTTAAATAAAGAATAGTTAATAAGTTACGTTAATTATCACCATCAACTAGTTCAACTAATGGTCCATTGACCAGAGGAAAGAACTTTTTAATCAGTGAAAGGTTAGTTAGGAACAAGTAATAACTAAACCTGAAATATGGAAAATATAAACTAAACCCAGCGGTCTACTTGGATCTGTGTAAGTGTTTATGGGCCCAGGTGAGTATATGGTAGTAGAGTATCTGTTATTAGTACACCGCTGGATCACCAGGACACCCTCGGAGTAACAGTGCGCTTTAGAAATGCATTTTACATTACATTACATAGCAGGCCGTGTACAAGAAGTCCTCTGAATCACTACCTGCTGATCTGAGGCCACACAACATGGCCCTCAAAGGGCAAGGTGGCCCACTGGGACAGGCTCCCAACTGTGAATCTGTTAACCCATACCTCCCCCAACCCCTCCATCCCCTTTGAGGTGTTGGTAACTTTTCAATGGTTTGCGGCCACAATTGTAGTTGCAAAGCCTTAATACATTCCATTGCAAATCACAATATCACAATTATGAGGGAATGCCCTTTCACCCCCCTGCCTAATTGCAATTCATAATGATGCACAAAACCCCTTCTGCGAGTCAGAAAGGCATTTCCAATTTCCAAAAGGAAATTAGGAAAAAGCCCTTTTGCAGTCGCAAACACTGTGATTTTGCAAATCGCAGGGTTTGCAACAGCAGAAGGGCCTTGTACATCAGGCTCCTGGTTCCACCAATGGCGGCGTGGCCAAAGCTGCTGCGCTGCACTGCATAAGGTGGAGAAAGCAGGGCAATATTTATTAAACATGGCTTGCTGTTGCACGTTGGTCCGGTGATCAAACAGGACAACTTCTGCACTGTTGATGATGCAGAAGTCTGTGCGTGTTGCCTAACATAGAATTTGTACTCGTAGAATTTGTATTTATTTATTTATTTGTTTTATTTGATGAGTTTTATATAGCGCTCGCTAGACCCGAAGGTATCAGAGCGCTTTACATAAGGAAACAGCAAGTTGCAAGTTACAAAATTTCACACAAACTACAGAATGATTACATAGTCGAGACAGGAGTTACTAGTGAACATATAAATCAAGACCCAAGAAGACCAACGAGAGCTGGAAGTCCATTGAAAGGAGACAGCAGCAGAGAAAACGACGAGACAAATGTCCGAAGTCCGGCTGGGTAGGTGACGGCCGTAGCGGTATGCCGGAGCCAATCTCCCCTATAGTTGTCGGTGCAGCTCCACCGGGAATCGGCCATGAGGTTCGGGCTCAGCCGGGTAAGAAAAAAAAAGATCAGGAAGTGACCCGAAGGTCATTGAGTCCAGAAACGGGCGAGTGGAGATGACGAGGATGGCAGGATAGGAAAGGGTATAAGGAAAAATTTGTACTCAGAGCATTTCCCTCCAATACAGCATCTTACGCCTGGACAAACATTCCATGACACATTGTGTGTGCGCTGTACAGTACATCACACGTGCAATGTGTGGAATGTTTGGAGAAAAGAAAACATTTCTCCTTGTTAGAGCCTGCTTCAAGGAGGCATTATTCTGTGACGCTAAACCTGGGGCCGTATTACATAAAGTGCCCCGGAGGCGCAACGGGCATTTGCACCCGCTTTGTGCGCCCCCGGGGCACTGTGGCATTACAGAAGGAGCCGCAGATGCTTGTCCGGCCCCTTCTGTAATACTGATAGCGCTGGCGCACATAAAGCGCCAGCGCTATCTTCAAGAGGGCGTTCCCTCAATTGCAGGGAGGCCGTCCCCCATGCAAATAAGGGAATCCCTGTGCCTCGGCGCCCGCGCCGTATTACCGATGCGGGCGTAGAGGCAAAGATGCCCTCAGGAGGTGCTTTACGCCTCCTGAGAGCATCCCTCTGCTGGGGGTAAATGGGGTCCCATGGACCCTCAATACACAATAGTAACAGGAGTTACTTTAAGGGGTCAAGAGGAAAAATTTAGAGAGAGTACATCCTCCGTGTTAGAACACTCGATTCACATAAAGTACTCCCCTATTGCCTTATACATACAGTCTTAGATGGAACCTGATCGAATAACCATTGACCCTTCGCTGAAGACAACAATTTACACCACCGGGTGGTGGGCAAGGAAGCAAGTCCTTCTTGTTTTATATACCCTCACACACCCTAGTGGTGTCATGCTTCATCATCGGGTCACCCTGACGCCTAAAAGTCAGGGTGGGCTCAACCAATCTTTCAGGGAGCTCTTAATGATATGTTTTTGGCCAGGGGAATAAAGATTTAAAAATCTCAGAAAGATCCCAGTGTCCCTTTATTCTTGGATCGCGCTGAAATATTAAAAATAAAGCTAAAATTAGGGTCTTCGGGATATTATGGTCCTAGGACCCTAATGCCAACATGTTTCAATCCTATACGGCCCCATATGGGTGCTGGACTTTCATCAGGGCGATAATCTAGCACCCCCTGGAAAATAATAATAAAACGAGACGACAAGAGTGAGAGAATTACCCTACCCTGATTATGAAGGGCAGATAGCTGCTCCTTCTACCGTTAGTCAGTGTAAATTATACAGAGTTGATTGTTCCATCTGTAGAAAGAAAAGAAAAACAACAAAAAGAAAAAGTGTTTGAATCTTCTATGATAATGTACAAATTTAATTTAATAATTCGTGCTCCTCACCATCGTGCCACATCGGGTGACAGGGAAGCAACCAAATCACTGCCCTACATTTGGCATGTGTGATACCAGTCTTTCTTCTAAACTCACTCGATTGCGTGATCTAGAAATAGTTGTGTGTGGTGTGTTTAGTGGCGGAAACATTCCGCATACTATCACTACCTACACGCAGGTGTCTTGTGATTCACTTGATAATCCAAACGTCACTCATTCCTAAAAATAACCGCCATTTCATTCATTTTTAAAACCAAATGCGTAAACACACATCAATTCTTACCCCATCTAGGGTGGAGTAATGTTTCACGCCGGGCCTCACGGATAAGGGGTAGCCCCGTAGTCGCACACTAGTTGATTGTGGTCAATATGAGAACATAAATGGGCGTGCAATACAATCAAAAAAGAAAAGAGAGACAAGAACCAGGGGGAGTTAGAAACAATATGCAAACTCCTCAGTTCGTGGAGGTTGATGCCCATACCTTCATCCGTACCAAGTGTGCACCGTTACTCACGCCTTCAGAGGTCCTGCCCCGTAGTTCACCTACTCGGTGTGGGTCCCGTCGGCTCTCTGTTGGGTAGGAAGTGACGGCCTCGATTTAAAGGAAAAAAGGCGGGGAGCCTAATCCCAAAGCGAGGAATGAACGCACACTTCCGGAGTCGCGTAGTGATGACTCCGGATAACTCTAGACAGTCGGAGGGGAAGCTGGGTAATGTAGTGCGGAAAAGTGCGGAATAAAAACAAATGTTCTGACGATAACGGGGCAATCACATGAAAACCGAAGGGGTTACTTGGTTTTCCATTGAGATTCTGTGTTTGCGTATATGTGTTAAAACGCGCTGCACAAAGATAACCCCTGATCCCAAAACCAGGGATAAGCACACACTTTTACGGAGTCGCGTAGTAATGGCTCCGGATGACTCACAAAAGTCAAGGGTTAGCTGGGTAATGAAGTACGGAATACAAAATTATTCTAATGATATCCAGGAGGGTTCCTATGTGTTGCAGTACGATTCTGTGTTTACATGTGTAGGCTAAAACGCGCTGCACAAAGAAAAGGAAATAAATGTGATCACTAGCGAATCCTTATCCGATTATGAACCGTGAGGTATATATGTTGATTAAGAGTTGGCAAGCGTCCCCAAATCACTTTTAGTACTGGGCAATATATATATATAAAAAAATTATATATAATTGTGATAAGAATGAAACAACGCAAAGAGGGGATAAAGACCTAACTCTAAAAAAACATTTGGGGTTGGTACAGATTGACCAATACCTAGGTAAATTTCTCTTTGAATGTTAATATAAGACACTATGTGAACATAAAGGAGAAAGCAATACCGATATTATCGATTTAATTGATTCCAAGGTATGGAATCGTTCAATCCCGTGATATGAGTTTTAAGTCTGTAGACCCATCTCTGTTCCCGTTCTAATAGGACCTTGGTAAGATCGCCAAACCCTTTGATTTTTTCAATCACTGTCCATCTGATATCTGTGTTGGTATGTTGCATTTCCAGGTAATGAGATGTCAATTTTGTCGCCGAGATGGCCCGCCTTATAGTGCTCCTGTGTTCACTAATACGCACCTTTACCTTCCTACTTGTCATAACAATATACATCAATTGGCAGGGGCATTTAATCATGTATATGACTTTATCGCTGTTGCAGTTTGTATGCGATCGTTGTTCCCATGCGTGGTGCATACCAAGGTCGATCTCTTTTGTGTGTTCTGTGAAAGCACATGCTACACAAGAGCCACATGGAAAATGGCCAATAACTGGTGGATTATTCCAGAGAGTGGCTGGATGGGTAATTTTTGGAGTACCAAATCTAGTATGGATAAGTGTATCTCTAATACTCCTATTTCTGCGGAAAGAAAACATCGGTTTTTCAAACGTCAGTTTATTGGATGTTTATTGGATGTTAAAATGGACCATTTTTTATTTATTATTTTCTTGATCGTGTTAGAGGAAGAATTATATGTCGTAACACATATCAAAGTGTCCTTCTCTCTCTTTTCGTGACTTTCGAGGAGTGCTTCTCTGGGTGTGTTCCGCGACCTTTTTCTAGCCCTATCAATGATTCTCTTAGGGTATGCCCTTTCTGCCAATTTTTTAGACAATATTTCTGCCTCAGCTTTATAGTCTCCTAGATCATTGCAATTTCTGCGAATACGCAAGAATTGTCCAATAGGTAAATTCTCACGTAATGCACGTGGGTGTGCAGAGTTAAAATGTAGGAGACTATTTCTATCTGTAGGTTTTTTATAGAGGGAAGTAACCAAACTCCCATCTTCAGCACTGATCTTGACATCTAAGAAAGCCACTTGTTCTTTATCATAAGTCATTGTAAAATTCAGGTGTGGATTGAGCTGATTGATCCATACGTGGAACTCGTTAAGAGAGGAACAATCCCCCTCCCAGACGACCAAAATGTCGTCTATATATCGTAGCCACTTCTTGATATTGTTAGAATAGGGGTTGTTGGACCAGATGTGATGGTCCTCCAGTTGGCCATCATACAGACACGCTATACTCGGCGCAAAAGTGCTGCCCATAGATGTTCCGTGGACCTGGAGATATAGCTGATCTTCAAAACTGAAAAAGTTCTCAGTTAGAGCTAGGCGTATAAGCCTGATAACCCAATCCACAGGAGCATCCCAAGTCCAGTTCTCTTCCTGTAACAGACCCTCAATGACCCGGAGGCTCTCCTCCTGTGGAATACTGGTGTATAGTGCCTCAACGTCCAGGCAAACCATGATGTTGTGTGTTGGATGGTAAATTACATCAGTAAGGAGGTTAAGTAAATGTTTGGTGTCCTGTACAAATGACCTCATGCGTGGAACGAGAGGACGGAGGAACCAATCAGTGTATTTAGAAATAGGCTCTAAAGAGAACCTATTCCAGATACAATGGGTCTACCAGGTGGAGGAGTCTTCCCTTTATGTATCTTAGGTATAGTGTAAAACAATGGTATTCTGGGATCATCCGGATTAAGGAATGCATGTTCCTTTTTCGTAATCCAGTCGTGATCTAGTGCTTCTTTTGTCATGGTACTGATTGTCTTTTTTAGTCGGGCTGTGGGGTCTCTCGAAATTTTCTTGTAATACTTGGTGTCTGCCAGGAGATTCATACATGCCGTCCTATAAGCCGTAGTACTCTGGACAACCGTAGCACCCCCCTTATCAGCTGGTTTTATAATGATGTCTGTTCTGTTACTCAGTGTCTTTAATGCCTCCCTTTCTCTCTTACTAAGGTTATCAAAGATGTTCCTTTCGGGTTGCAACTCCTCAATCTCTTTTGAAACACTATCTTCAAATGCCATCACTCCGGGGGCATGAGGGACGCTGGTGGGAAGAAAGTGGATTTAAGACGTAAAGGGGTGTGTGTAGTGTCCTCATCTGGTTTATCTTTATCCGCAAAGAATGTTTTAATGCGTATTTTTCGGAAGGGGTTATCTTTGTGCAGCGCGTTTTAACACATATACGCAAACACAGAATCTCAATGGAAAACCAAGTAACCCCTTTGGTTTTCATGTGATTGCCCCGTTATCGTCAGAACATTTGTTTTTATTCCGCACTTTTCCGCACTACATTACCCAGCTTCCCCTCCGACTGTCTAGAGTTATCCGGAGTCATCACTACGCGACTCCGGAAGTGTGCGTTCATTCCTCGCTTTGGGATTAGGCTCCCCCCCTTTTTTCCTTTAAATCGAGGCCGTCACCTCCTACCCAACAGAGAGCCGACGGGACCCACACCGAGTAGGTGAACTACGGGGCAGGACCTCTGAAGGCGTGAGTAACGGTGCACACTTGGTACGGATGAAGGTATGGACATCAACCTCCACGAACGGAGGAGTTTGCATATTGTTTCTAACTCCCCCTGGTTCTTGTCTCTCTTTTCTTTTCTTTTTTGATTGTATTGCACGCCCATTTATGTTCTCATATTGACCACAATCAACTAGTGTGTGACTACGGGGCTACCCCTTATCCGTGAGGCCCGGCGTGAAACATTACTCCACCCTAGATGGGGTAAGAATTGATGTGTGTTTACGCATTTGGTTTTAAGGATGAATGAAATGGCGGTTATTTTTAGGAATGAGTGACGTTTGGATTATCAAGTGAATCACAAGACACCTGCGTGTAGGTAGTGATAGTATGCGGAAAGTTTCCGCCACTAAACACACCACACACAACTATTTCTAGATCACGCAATCGAGTGAGTTTAAAAGAAAGACTGGTATCACACATGCCAAATGTAGGGCAGTGATTTGGTTGCTTCCCTGTCACCCGATGTGGCACGATGGTGAGGAGCACGAATTATTAAATTCAATTTGTACATTATCATAGAAGATTCAAACACTTTTTCTTTTTGTTGTTGTTTTTCTTTTCTTTCTACAGATGGAACAATCAACTCTGTATAATTTACACTGACTAACGGTAGAAGGAGCAGCTATCTGCCCTTCATAATCAGGGTAGGGTAATTCTCTCACTCTTGTCGTCTCGTTTTATTATTTTCCAGGGGGTGCTAGATTATCGCCCTGATGAAAGTCCAGCACCCATATGGGGCCATATAGGATTGAAACATGTTGGCATTAGGGTCCTAGGACCATAATATCCCGAAGACCCTAATTTTAGCTTTATTTTTAATATTTCAGCGAGATCCAAGAATAAAGGGACACTGGGATCTTTCTGAGATTTTTAAATCTTTATTCCCCCTGGCCAAAAACATATCATTAAGAGCTCCCTGAAAGATTGGTTGAGCCCACCCTGACGTTTAGGCGTCAGGGTGACCCGATGATGAAGCATGACACCACTAGGGTGTGTGAGGGTATATAAAACAAGAAGGACTTGCTTCCTTGCCCACCACCCGGTGGTGTAAATTGTTGTCTTCAGCGAAGGGTCAATGGTTATTCGATCAGGTTCCATCTAAGACTGTATGTATAAGGCAATAGGGAAGTACTTTATGTGATTCGAGTGTCCCATGGACCCTCCCAGACATCCCCTTGCAAGCGGGTTCAGTCACTGACTGCACCCGCCTGCAAGGGTATCTCTAATCCCCTTTAAAAGTGCAGGCGGGTTGCCGCCTGCACAGTGAAACACGGAGTGGCTGTAAAGCAGCCGCTCCGTATTTTACTTGAATGCACTGCCCCAAGGACAGCACGAGTTTGCGGCTGTCCTGGGGGGCAGCGCATTCCACATAATGCGGCGCATTTTCCTTCATTGCGCCGGGTGCACTTTTTTAAAATGAAGGAAAGTGTATGTGTAATGCGTAAGTTTATGTGTAATGCATGTGTAATGCGTAAGTGTATGTGTAATGCATGTGTAATGCGTAAGTGTATGTGTAATGCATGTGTAATGCGGCCCCATGTCTGCTAAATTAGTAGATCAGGCTTTGCAGCAAAAACTCTGGGTGCCTGCGCGGATTACCCATGTAATGCACCCCTGAAGCGAGGTGGAGTAAAGGGGCTCAAAGCGGCGCAATGTGCTATTTGCGGTGAGAAACGGGCCCCTTTTCAGTGCAGAATACCCTTTGCGATGAAAGGTAGAGACAGCCATGTGAGAGTCTGCCCCGCTTTGCGAGCCCAACACATCTAGTCCTGCATCTTTTCCAAGGGGTCGAGAGTTTGATGTTCCTAATGTTTAAACCTCTCTTCCTGGTGACGGCTCCGGATGTTGCTGCACCGCGGACGGTGACGTATCGTACACGATCGGCAATTTTGGCCGGCCCTTTGCGCCCTGCAACTCACGCGTGCAGTACTTACAAAATCACTAACAGATTTGCGGAAGGCTGTTTTTAGGCCTTTGCTGCTATTAGTTGTTGAAAAACAAGTCAATACGCCTCCCCTTCCAGACCTCCCGCGCCTACCCAGGCCGAACGGCAGCGACCCCTGCGCGCCGGTGATCTTCGGCTGACGTCGCCCATTAAATCGAGCTCTCATTAGGCCGAGGCCGATTGAGCAGATAAGATCGGCAGCCCTGGCTCTTCACCGTCAGACACCTAATTGGTTCCAACAGCATTGGGGGGACGGCCATCTTGGCAGAGGAGGCGCGCGACTTACCGTCCCAATCAAGGGGTGGGTGGTGGGGCTATAGGGTGGTCTCCGTCCGATGAGCTCAGCGGGCTGGAATGGTGCATTTGGGTTTTGCAAGAAATGGGAAACAGTTCGGAGTCCAAATCTGGGCACAGATAAGATCGGGAATGTGAAACGGAAAAATAGGGAGGCCAGATGGAGAGAGGGGACCACCAAGGCTGGAGGGGAAAGGGAGGGGATACAACCTTGGAGCGTGCCACAAGGGCAAACGAGGTGGAATTATTGTGGATTAACAGCTGCCAGAGTTAGTTTGAGGGTTGCGTGGCCCAGGTGGGCTGCATGAGGTCCACACAAGTGAGATTTAACAGCTGATGTCATAGGTCAGGCACTAGCTCTCCTCCTATTGTGCGCGTGAGCAAAGGTTCATTTGGGAGTGAGTACGTACTGCAGTTGGGAGAAACCTATATGGGTCTCAGAAGTACCACATGGAGCAATGTAGGACAACGCAGGCCCATGAATTCACGAACTGCATGGGGTCGGGGGGGAGGGGGTAGGGGTGTCAGGCACTGAGGGCCAATTAATCATGGGGAGCAGCACGAGTGGAGAGGCATGGCTGGAGACCATGGCAAAAGAGAGGGGTGTTGCGGCTCTCCCATCGAACGTTCAGCCCCAAAGTTTCTATACAACTTCTGTTGCGCCTTGGCCTGTAGCTCTAACCTGGTGACTGTGATCTTTTCTAGACAGTCCTTCTAGAATATTTTTCCAGCTATTAAGACTTCATCTGGAGTGTTGTGTCCTTTCATGGAGCTCAAATAGGTTGCCTGGGGCTAGAAGCGTAATCTGGAGCACTGAGTCCATTTCCGTTGGAGTCGCATGGAGTATTGTGTGTTCAGTTGTGTTGTGTGTTCCGTTCTAGAGGCCACATATGGGGCTCTGTTTCAGGTTCTGCAGGCTTGACTTGGAGTATTGTGCCCAGTCCTGGAGCCCACATCTGGAGCAGTGTGCGCACTTCTAGAACATGTCTGGAGCACTCGGTTCATCTCTGGAGCTTATGTTTGGATTATGTTTAGAGTATTGTGCCCAATTCTGGAGACGTCACCTGCAGTTTAGAGTGGATGTAAGGATACCTCACCTGCAGCATCGTGTCAGACACTAGAGTGAAAGGGGAGCTTGCTTCCTGCCCATTTGATGACTGGCCTCTCTGTGGAGGCTGCTTCTTGCTGAATAGGCGGGATGATGTTTTGAGTTTGTTTTGTAGACAGTGGACCCAGAGGAAGAGAAAGAGGGTGTCAGACAAGAAGGAAAAAATGCAGCAGGAATCTTTCCGAATTCTGTTTACAAGGGAGCGGTTATCTTCAACAGTTACAATTTTTATTTTTGTAGAGGTTGATTTTTGTGGCGTGAGTAGATTCCGCCTGCGAACCGCAAACACACCGGGCCTTGATCACATGTTTTCATATCCGATCATCTGGATGTTCAAGATCCAGGTGATTTGAGGCCCATCCTCCCCCTCAACCGCACCCAAAGATTCCTTCGTAAGTATGGCACCACATGTGCAAATCCCGGCTTACCGGGGGGCACGTCTGTACCTGCGGTGGGCATCCCTGGGAAGAAGGCGGCTAAACTTCCTCTCTGTTCAAACCTCACCTTCTACAATATTAGAAATGATCATTTTGGACCATGCCCCAGATGCACAGCTGTTCCTGATTATTGTGCACACCACCTGCAATTAGACACCCAGGTGCGGAGGGAGGGGAGCGGGCACCCACTAGGCTCTTTGCCAGTGTCTGTGGGATGTTGGTGGGCTTAGGAGAGGGGCGAGAAAACATGTCATTAGACTGGTGGGATCTTCAAGATGTGTCATCATTCTCAGAAAAAGGATTTGTGTGTGCATTAATTGCAAAAAAACTTTGTTAGACAGAAGTTATTGTTCGTTACTTTGAACAGAAAAAATAATGTGTTAGAAAAACTTAAACAGGCATCTAAAATTACTTTGGTGGAAGGGACACAATCCTGTCCCTAGATAGAAGGCCAACCCCAGTGTGCTCTGCGTGCAGGGCCTGGCCGTAGGCTCAGCCCTGCACCTCGGTTCAAAGCGCAGCAGCCCTGTTGTGGCTTCATTGAGTTAAGAATGGCACTTGTGCTGTAATCTCTGATTCAATGGCTGATGGTCAAATTTAGAATTGCAAATGAAATATATATATATTTATTTCAGGTTTATTTTAAAATACAATCAGCAGGAGGTTGCTGTAAGAAAAATTATTAAGAAAAATTGGTACCTAATCAAACAGGATCCAATTATAGGCACCACAGCCCCGAAATGGCCTGCTATAACTTATTGCAGGGGCAGATCCATGAAGGATGCCTTAGTAAAAAATGACCCTTTTGGCCCCTTGAATAAAAATACATGGTTGTCTCAAAGATTTGGCTTTTACAAGTGCAAAACCTGTAAAGCTTGTCAATACGGTGTCAATATGACCAGCTATAAGGCTCCTTTTGGAGATATTGAGAGGAGGATAGACAAAGCGCTTAACTGTAAAACTGGCTATGTGGTGTATGTGCTGGAGTGCCCATGTAAATTAAAATATGTTGGCAGCACTATTTTACAGGGTCACAAAAGGGTACTCCAGCACATACGAGCAATTAAAAACAAAGATACCACATACCCAGTGGCTCGCCATTTTAGTGAAAAACATGAAGGCAATTCTAAGGACCTTAAATATTATCTGATTGACTGTATTCCAGTCAACAAAAGAGGGGCGATCGTGAGAAAGCCCTCCGCAAATTAGAGATGCAATACATCTTAAATCTCGACACTAAACAGCCCAATGGATTGAATGCCACTGAGGAACTTCATGCCAGTCTAATTTACTGAATCCACAAACTTAGACAAATGAGGCATGGATTGTAGTCAGATTTAGCCAACTTCTCCAAGTTCAAATCTAAATTTAAATTTAAAATTTTAAAATACAACAACCACCCGGGAACATCTGTTGAGCAGATGAATCAGACATTGACACTCGGGTTCTCTTTAAAATGATGTGTCTAATAAATTATACAAATAAATAATTTAGAAGTAACAAAAGACTAAAATAACCAGTTTGCCCCACAACAATTCAAGTTAACTTTTCTTCCGCACCACTTAATAGAATTTTAGTATATTCAGGTTTTAAAACTCTTTTATTCAGTATTTTTATTCTCTCATTTTTCTCTTGATATAATGAATAGTTTAAGGCAGATATCACGACAGGGGTGTAAACACGTTTTATTTATCTTTATAAACCAAACGTGGATCATGACAATACATATTATATACATGAGGTGGAAGAAGGTACTAATAAATGGTACTCACTTCCAGGAGCATTTAAGCCATGATACAGAAATGTATGAATTCCGATTTTAAATGTTATATCTATGTATTTATATATTTATTGAATTTTACATTTATTTATTATATATATTTATATATACATGTATTTATGAAATAAATCGGTGTAAAAAGCATTTATGCAGGTATTGTATTATCAATTTTGACCGTTTGGTTTTGTTATCTTTATTTATTTATTTATGAGTACTGTGCACTTTAAGAAAGTTGTCATGTGACACAATTGTAAATGGTATTTAAATAACTGCCTAGGCTATCAGCGCGTCATGTGATCAAGTCCCCCAGAGGGACGAAACGCGTCATGGCAGCAGCATTGTTTGGGGAGCACAAATAAATACTGCAAATTGAAGATTGGTGAGGTCCGCGCTCTTTCTTTGTGTTTGGTGAAGCTGACAAGCGGTGAAGGAGTTTGGTGAATATATATATATATATATATATATATATATATGTGGCTGGATCATATTGTATTATGGGCCCGCTACATAGATGATTTATTCATCGTGTGGAAGGGCACTCGTACAGCTGCTGAGGAATATGTGATCTTCCTTAATAATAATAACCTCAATTTACAGTTTAGTGGCCAAATCAGCAATAACAGTGTCTGTTATCTTGACGTGGAGGTCTATGTAGAAAATGCTAAGATTGCAACTCGTCTATATAGGAAACCCACGGCTGGTAATGCTCTGCTTCATGCCAACAGCTTTCACCCCAAGAGTATGATTAGTAACATTCCGTACGGAGAATTTCTCCGTCTTAAACGAAACTGTACGGCCCCTGGAGAATATGAAAAGGCCAGAGATCAGGCTCTCCAAAGATTTAAACATAGGGGTACTCCTCGGGGCTATTACAACAGGCATCCCAAAAAGCGGAGAAGGTAGAGAGATTACAACTGCTAATACCTAAAGGGGGCAAATCTGTGAATACATCTACTGTTACCCCGGTTAGAATGATCACACGCTACAATGTTAAATCTCCTAAAGTAGTGCAAATTTTCAAAAAAAACTGGCATATTCTTAAAACAGATTCAATCCTAAAAAAGTTACTCCAGAATATCCGTTGATCACATACAGACGTTGCAAATCAATAGGCGATCAACTAGTACATAGTCACTTCCAGCCATCAATACTGCCCAAAAATACGCTGAGAGGTTTCTTTCCATGCCTCAATTGTAAGGCATGTAAACAAAGCCATAAGGTACTGGAATATGAAATTTTGGAAAGTGGGGTGACTAGTAAAAAAGTTAGAAAGATCAATCGCCTGCTGAATTGCAACTCAGAATACACTGTCTATGTGTTAGAATGCCCTTGTCCGAAAAGGTATGTGGGCAGTACCATTCATCCAGCTAAGAAACGGATTCTGGAACACATGCGAGCCATCACTAAAAAAGATCAGACATATTCGATGGCACGCCATTTTGAATCAATTCATAAAAGTGATCCCAAACTGCTTACATTCTTCTGTATTGATCAGGTGGCCAGGAATGAAAGAGGTGGGGACAGAACAAGGGCACTGAGGGCCCTGGAATCTAAATATATAATAGATCTTCAAACCAGGGTTCCCTTAGGCCTTAACTTCGATGAGGAATTATGGTCACACCTTGATTAACTAGAGTGACCATTATTCTAACTGTATTCCCCATCTGTATCTGGACCATGTATTCTATTCTCTGAAATATACTGACACTGTGTAAAGAGTCTATTGTGAGTTTCAACTCCCTCAAAATATACAAATGAATTGTTTTTAAGGTTCCCTCACGTTCATGGCTTTGTTTTTGGTTTGCCCATTCAGGGCACAATTTTGTATAGTTCACGGTGCTTTGAGTGGTCTTTTTTGCCCAACCAGGCGATTTTTTTAAGTCAGAACACTATCACTTTTTATAGGTATAAAGATGAATTGTCATCTAGGCGGGATATATGCATTTAATCGCGCCTTAATCCGCCACCTTTTAAGGACTGACTTAGTTAATAAAGATGGGTGTAACATCTAGGAATTTTCCTATGAGTTTGTACTTTTAGATCAATCCATCGTAAATGTGTATATAAATGGTTATACAGTTTTAATTTTTGATCACATGTAAATAGCTGTATATAATGATATATGATTTTGAAGCACTGATGAACTTACATTGTTTTTACTAACTTTGGAACAAGTCTTAAGATGGCCGCCATGGATTGTGCATTTTGCAGTAACTTCACGAGGCCCTCTTCTGTTTTGATGTTTACTTTTTTAACCTATCGAATCACGTTTATCACTTTAAATATGTGTCATACACTTGGGGTCACTGACATCGAAGAAGGCAGATTGCCGAAACGCGTCTGTCAGTGCGGGGGGGTTTGTGCATTGAATAAATAACTTGCAACAAGGACCTGTGAGTGCTCTTCTACTTACGCCGCGGAAGCTGTTGTGCGTGTGGACAAATATATATATATATATATATATATATATATATATATATATATATATATATATCGTGCAGCCCCCACATCCCTGAACACTTGGCCTATGAATTCATCAAATGTCACCCACTCGGGGTTTGGTTATACTTATACCTTTTGGTTAGGATGTTGAGGCCCAGTTAACCTGCTTCCCTTTTTGCTTTTCCTTTGTTGTAGCTGTTATTTAATTTGCACCTTTCACCCCACCCACCACCTTGTCTGTAGTTTTTCCGCCCCTTGGGAACCCCATAATCTTTTTAGGTTGTTTACATATTCTTATTATTTTCTGTAAATATATGGTAGACACTGTGGGATGCACATAGATCGTCTTGTTAGCTTGGGTAATTAGATCGGTCTATATTTAAATGTTCCTCGGACCAGAACTGTTGTCTCCTGTAGGTGGAATCGTGAGATATGTTATTAATTTTATTTATTTTTCTTCCATTAAGGCCACTTGGCCATCACTGGACTAGGCTGACCAGCATTAACTTGGTTTAGCAAGATGTGTATGTTACGCGTCTTCTCCTGAGAGTATCGCACATTTTTTTTGTACATTATGTTTCACATTGGCTTGTTTTACTCTCAGTTTCAGTACAAGTGTTTTTTAAAAATGTATTTCGATTCTAATGCATTTTATTGACACTGATAATGTAACCCACTGTGATTTATATTTTTGATCGAAATAACGACAATGCCGAAAGGAAGTCTTTTCTTTAAACTATGCACTCATGTAGAAATGGATGAAAGTCTGTTTTCCTTGTCTATACAGAAACCAGGTCGGAGTGGTCCGTTTTTAGTGTTTTGTAAATACACTTTATATGGTGGATGTGCTAGATGTAACGTTGGCTTGTGAAGAAGACCGTTTGGTCGAAACGCGTCGCCAATAACACGCTTGTGATTACACGAACCCTGGTGTGCGAGTCTTTTTTCTGGCTGAGTTAAGCGCTCGTGGAATTTCGCTAATCTATTGCCGGGATCCGACACCCGGATCTTGCACCTACCCCGTTTGGAGAGGAGCTGGGAGTTGCCGGAAACTTTCTTCTCATATATATATATAGATGCAGTTGTCATAAGATGTATATAGGAAGTACGATTTTAAAAGCACATCTTCGCATCCTACATCATATTCGGGCCATCAAGCACAAGGATCAATCTTACCCTGTTGCCCGACATTTTGAACAAGTACATAACAGTGATGTCAGCAATCTGGAGTATTTTATTCTGGATCAAGTACCCATAAGATCCAGGGGCGGGAACAGGGAGAGGTATCTAAGACAATTGGAATCCCGTTACATTATAAGATTTAACACAAAGATCCCAATGGGCCTTAATACTGAAGAGGATATGCATGTTCACCTGTAGAAAACATAATGAGACAGTGTATATAAGGTTTTTATAAGGGCTCTATGCTGTGGGTATTACGAAACGGTTTTTATCACAAGGTTATATATCTGGAGAAGTCATGTTATGAACTAATTTGTCAGTATTACCTTGTTTTTCCTCGCTCATCATAATTAATTTTTTTACTCTCTTTCCCTGTAAGATCCATACTATGCGAAACACAGCATACATAGATGTGTTCACATGAGGTTTTTAGCATAGGTGAATGTGAGATTTATGTTGATTTTATTAGTGTACTATAGCCGCTGACGCATTTTTTACCCACCATGGATATAATAGTGTTATTAACTCATGCACATTTTGTTTTAAGACCTTTTAATTGATTAGGGCACTTGCCCATGATTGACTAAAATCTGAATCAGTTTAATGATGTGTGTTAATATGTTTAATTCATTATGAGGGGAGAGAAAGATGAACAATGCAGCTGCGGTATGCATTAGTCACTTTTAAGTATAAGCACAAAGTCACTATGAATGAGTTGATGTTTTCATGCACTGTCACTTTAAGGTTGTGTAAAAACCCTGGACCATGTATATAAAAGAACTAAAAAATGGCAACCACAACTGGTTTGAGGAAGGTAGCGGCTGCTACTGAAACGAGTCACCGTTGTTTTGTGTGCCAAATAAACCCGGTTTTCACAGCGAACCCGAGCGTGCTGGAGTCTGTCTGAATTTAGTGGCAGGCATTTGGATGGATGTGTATATATATATATATATATATATATATATATATATATATATATATATATATATATATATATATATATATATATATATATATATATATATATATATAAATAAGAGCAAATCCCGGTTGTCACGAGACCTCCATGGCGTACTAACGCAGGTACGGACCACACAAGGGACAAAATGAAGAAAATGCTGTGCTTTATTTAAAATCCATGACTACAGCAACCAGTCAGTCCTGGCCAGTGCCTCAGCATGACGCGTTTCGACCGAAACAACTCGGTCTTGTTCACATGTCCGCTAAAATTCAAGGGCACTTATCACTGCGTTTTAAGTCCTCAGTGGACCCCCACTTGGCAACACCTCCTCAATCCTACGTGTTGGCCCCGCAAACCAAGACAATGAATTCATCTCTGCGGCTCCCTTTGATACTTGGGATGGTGCAGTCTCCGGCGGATGAGCGTCCGCCTCAATATGTCAAAACACAGGTAGCTCACTAGGAAACGCACTCGAGCCTTCACAGGTTACCAGCCTCGATTTCAGGTATGGAGATGTGAGCAAGCAGGTAAGTCATGCGGACATTGTTTGCACTACAACTCCCACAATTCCCGGTATTGCCTTATTGGGGGCGGGACTTCGTATATATTTGGGAGTTGGCCCGCAACCTGCACGAACTTCCTCCTTGCACCATGATTAAGAGGAAACTCGAAACGCGTCGGAGCTAGAGGAGGCTGCATGACTTACCTGCTTGCTCACATCTCCATCCACTATATGGATCCGAGACAACTCATCACACTAGTTGTAAACTCTTTTCAATCATTCAGTCACTGGGACCTTCACAATACACAGGGTAATACATATAATTGGTCTTGGCTACATTAGAGCCACAAAGTGTAAAGTTACTACTAGGTGCAGTAGTCACTGTACACGTGAGTAAACCTACACATGTAAGTCTACCTTTGTGGCCAGGTCCCTGGGTGGTTCTATAGCAGCAATAAATCCATTTTGAGCCTTCAAATCTGAATTCTATCGCTGACTGTGTATAACCCAACCTCTCCCGTTGAATATCTCCATCTCTTAATGTATTTTGAATTATGTTTCTCTGCTACAGAATATATTATCCCTCCTTTTATAAATGCTATTTGTCTCTCGAATATGTGGCAGCCTGAATAGGGGCAAAATCGCGCTATCCAAATGACTAATAAATAAAACCAGTTTCATCACCCCTGTCTAATCCCAGCTCCATCTGGGACTCTCTGGGGGATATTCTCAAAGACATGCGATAACTATCGCCAACGCCAGTTATCGTCATTTTTGTTAACGCCGCCTAACCCTGAAAAATATCGACATGTTAGCATCGTATTAACAAGCCGTCGCTACATGGCGATATTAACAGGGAACGGCGGCAAAAACTCATGATCACATCATCGCGATGGCGATAGTGAAACCGGCGTTAGCCGGCGATACCTTGCGATTGGCACATTATCGCCAGAAAAGTCCTATCTTCCCTCCCGGCGATAACTGCTTGTCCCCACTGCAAATAAACTGCAATGCAAAAACCAACTCGGAGGCTTGCATTTTTCTCGCACAATTATCAAAGAAGGGGATTGATTGGGTCTAGAGACAATCAACAGCCCTCTCACCTCTGCTGCTGGGGAGGAGGGAGCGGCACAAAATGAAAGGCAAACTTCTTTGAACAATTCTGGGTCAATCTAGGGGATGAGTCGTGCCTGCTGTGCTGCCACTGTTCGACTGAACAACACCCGGTCCAGACACCCAGCAGAGACCCTTCCACGTCTGGAACAAACGCTCCTAGACAGCGTGAAACATTTCAGTGGCACGCTGGGGAGCAGCACCTTCTCCGCTGACAAAAATGCCAGGCCCGGCATTGTTGCTAAGAAATTGTTGCTCCCAGAAATCATTGGGCGGAAATGCTACCGCATCCACCGCTGCAAGCAGCACAGTAGACGCAGTTACGCAGTAGCAAACGCTACCTCGGGGTTACTTCCGCAGCTCGCTGTGGAGCAGCTGAAAGGCTTCAATCATTGTACTGCAATAACCCCAGAGCATAGCCCAAAGCCAGAAGCTGCCACTCACATAACACTACTAGCAGCTCACCCTTCCACCAATAAATACCTCCAAGCAGCAGGATGCTCTGTATCCTGTGCAACAGGAAACTCTGCCCCTTGACGCACCCTGATGGGAGCACTGCTCCTATGTACCTCTCGAAGCAGGGCATCCTTCCTCAGGGGCCTCAGTAGCAGCAGTACACAATGTTCATCTTTGCCTCCTGCGCCAGAGCGCACTGTCTCTGTGTGCCACCTGCAGCAGGGCACGCTGCCCATCTGCGCCTCAGGCAGCAGGGCACACTGTCCATTCGTGCCTTCTGTTGCAGGGCACTCTGTCCATCTGTGCCTCCTGCTGTAAGGTACACTGCATTCCTCTGTAGTGGGAGAGCCTGCCAGGATGTGCACAGTCCAGCAGAGCACACTATCCCTCTGTACAATACTGCCCCTAAGCGCCGCCAAATCACTAGGACACACTACCCTCTCTGCTTCCTGCAGCAGAGCCCCCTGCCCCTCTATGCCCCTGCAGTGGGGCACACCGTGCCTCCTATAACAGTGCACCGTTTCACCTATTTCTTCCAGTAGCAGGCCACACTGCCCTCCTCGATGCCTTCTATGCAGTGTGCACTGCCCTACTGCATCATGGACTCCTGATGAGATGTGCCTACTGCAGCAGGGCACACTACCCCGTCTCTCTGTGTTTCAGGCAGCAGGGCACACTGTCCCTCTGTGCCTCAGCAATGTCAGAGACTGCCCCCTCTCTTTACCTCCAATGCGAACTGCCTCCGCAGGTCAGGGCACACTGTCTCTCTGTTGCTACATGCCACCCAGTTGTCCATCTGTGTGTGCCTTCTGCGACAGAAGAAGCGGGCACTCTGTCTCCTTGTGCCTCCAGGAGCAGCGGACACCAGTGCCCATCTGTGCGCAGCAGCAGGGGCGCACACTGCCCCTTCGTGCTGCAGAGTGCACTGCCCTTCTGCGCCGACGGTACTGTGGCACACCAGCTCTTTCTGCCTCGGCTGACGGCGCACGCTTCCTGCATAGCACTATTCACACTTCAGTGAGTGCAACACAAAACTAACCTTTGCACACCACACCCAACCGTGAACCCAGAAATACCTTTTTGATCCCCCAAAACACACCCCGAATTTCATATTTTACCCCAAAACACACCCCACATTTCAGATCCGACATCCTAAACCTATACCCACACGGAAAAACTTAAATTTACACCATTACTGACCTCACAATGTGTTGTACTCAAATGCGATGTAAAGGCACATGCGTTGTCGGAGTTGCGTAGTTAATGATGTACTGCCTGCATTGTACTGGACGTCTCCCATGCCAAAGGCAAACCATAGGCTAGCCCGTCTGCGTCCGTCTGCCCCTGGACCGCGCTCAGCACCAAGGAGCCTTCCTCTTGGACACTCCACCGCTATGACGCCAGCACCCTCCTCGCCATCAACCCTGGACGCCACCTCACCTGCCAGAACCAACCTATGCTCCGGACCGGACGTCGCCATCGCCATCACTGACGGATGCAGTATCACCCGCAAGGAGCAGCCCGACCTTCGAGGACAAGGCATTGCCATCACCTACAGAGGCACACTCCGACTGACCATGCACTCTAATGACCCAATGGTGACCATGGACCACCTCAAGTCACAGATCCAGACCAAGCCCAAGCACATCCTCTGCTGCACCCTCATGTGCAGGCCCCCCGGCCCTTTCCCTACCAGTCTCCAATCCCATTGTAGACCTCATTGCACCCCAGGGTCTCCCATCCACTGACGACATCCAACTTGGTGAACTCAAGTTCCACCTGGGCAACCCCAGTGACCAGAGCACCACCCCCTCCTGGGGAAGGTCACCGACATCAGACGCAAGCAGCAAGTCACCTCAACAGGTCACATAGCAGGACACACGGTCGAGCACATCACCTCCGCCAGCGGGTACTTCAACTACAGCCACAACACCGGACTCTCCTGGCACTTCCATCACTGGGTGAATCACGTCTTCACCTTGCCCACCGGACGCCAGCGCCATCATCGCACCCCGTCGCAGCTGGATCAAGGCCACCGCAGAACGTCTCGTCAACTCCCTCCGCACAAACACTCCACCAATGCTTCCAAACGATGACACCGCAGCTCACAACCACCACCGATGGATCTCCAACATCGCCAACATTCGGTCACCCCTCATGAACGGCACTGCGTCAGTACCTTCCGCCTGCCTGATGGCAGGCGTGAGGGTGAGGCAGTGCCATAGGGATAAGCTGGCCCCATGCAATGCTGGAGTTGCGTCATGGTTGTGACACAACTGCAGCAATGCGTGACTTTAGCGCAGACAGATACGTCAGGATTCCTGATGTATCTGTCATTACTTGCGTCATGGAGCGCTGTCCAGTGAATACAGCGCATCCATGCTGTTGCAAGGAGGGCGTAATGAGAAGTGTTGCAACGCTGTCTTGTCGCAGCGCAGCAACACTTTTCCTGACTGGGGCACAGGAATGCGCACTATCTTATTGATGGTGCGCATTCCTGCACTGTTTTTTTGTCGCAGGGCAGTGCTGCAACATTGCTTGCAGCGCTGTCCAGCACCAAAGACATGCATAGATGTGGCCCCAAGTCTTATCACCATTTTTAAGACCAGCTATTTTCTGGTCTTAAGTTCCTGCAGCTAAGGGGTCTTATCGACTGTTTTTTTTATCGCTTCGCGGGTCCGGGCCATCCTTGATAACATAGTGAAGTGTTGTTAGCGTGCGTCTTTCCGATGGAACGCCTACCTTGCATGTCATTAGCGATAAATATCGCTGGCATGCTTGGCGATCTAAAATCCAGCCGCTATCGCCGGAAAGCTGTCGCTAACGGCTGTTAGCGACAGCTTGGTAATAGGGCGCTAAGAATATCGCCGCTTTAGCGGCAGAAAAGTGCCGCTAACGCAGCAGAATATGCCCCTCTGTGAGATCTCAGACAGTCCATACCTCTCCTGGTCCCTCAGCCGCCCTAATCCGACTTGTGTCACTGCTGTGTGGGACCTCACCCGTCCCCGTCCCTAGCTCAGCACGGCTGTTACTGAAACGATGAGTGTTTAACCAGCCCCTACCCCTTAAACTCATTACAGACCAGTGGCTGACTCGGCGCGTGACCTCAAGCACCCCCTCATTCCAGTGAAACGGATCTGCGCTATCTGAGGCGAGCCCCTCGGCGCCTAATCGTTAAAATGGCAAAAAAAAAAAAATAGAACGGATGTTATTAAACGCTGGACATGAAAATGAAAACCACAGCGGCGGCCCCTTGCCACGTGGAAATAAAGAACTAAAAATAGCAAGACATGTGTCTACGTGAAGGAAGCTCCTCTCCAGGGGATGGTCGGGCATGAAGGGGCCACGAAGGCAGGGCCAGCACTTACCACCAGGAGGCCTACTAGTAGCCCCTGTGCTGCCCCCCCCTCCCCCCACCCTTCGACAGGTCTTCATTTGTGCACCAGGGGCACTCTGGGTCACTTGTCCGCAGGGGGCAAGAGCCCCACGAGGGACGGGGGTGTAGGGGATGTACCATGGGTAATTTCCACATCTGCCCACCCCCAGCTTGGCATAATGAGGGGTGTCAGAGAGCTCATTCAGCGCTGATTGATGGCGCCGCACTTTGGAATAACAGGACGCGGGGTGGGTGTTGGACAGGACGGGACACAAGTGCTGATGCCGCCGCCGCCCGGCAGCCAAGGAAAGCCGCGGGGCTCCCCACTTCCCAGGGCCCCCGGGGCAGACAGGACGGCTTCAATTGACCCCCATTCGGAGGGTGGCTTGGCAGTGATGGATAAGGCCAGTCCTCAGCAGGAGCGCTCACAAAGAGGGCTTGTCCTACCCACTCCCTGCGTGGCTGGGGGGCCACCCCACGCCCCCACAAAGGGAAGCAGAGGCTGGCCTTGGAAGGGCGTCCCAAGGAGCCGTGACTGGCAGCTGTCAATCAGATGGGGGCCTCCCAGAGACATGGTGTGAAGGGGTCCGATGGTGTAAAATGTCTCCGCTGCGCGCCTCTCGGCGACTCACTGCAGGGATTAAAGCCAGGGCAGTAACGTTTATATCGGTATGGGTTCTGTATTAATGCACGTCACAGCGAACGCCCCAGACATTCCTATGCATCACTGCATGGACTAGAACACGCCAAAGTTACCTGTCACAGCTCACTGGATCACTGCAGGGATTAAAGGGCAGACACTTTTATATATGTATGGCTTCTAAATCAATGCACGTCACAGCGAACGCCCCAGACATTCCTATGCATCACTGCATGGCATAAACATCACCCCAGACATCTCATTCCGCTCAGTGCATCACTGCATGAAATAGAGTCAACACGTGTATATGTGTATGGGTTCTGTATTAATGCAAGTCACAGCTAACGCCCCAGGCATTCCTATGCATCACTGCATGGCATAAACATCACCCCAGACATCTCATTCCGCTCAGTGCATCACTGCATGAAATAGAGTCAAAACGTGTATATGGTTGTGGGTTCTGTATTAATGCAAGTCACAGCTAACGCCCCAGACATTCCTATGCATTACTGCATGGCATAAACATCACCTCAGACATCTCATTCCGCTCACTGCATCACTGCATTAAATCGAGTCAACACGTGTATATGTGTATGGGTTCTGTATTAATGCAAGTCACAGCTAACGCCCCAGGCATTCCTATGCATCACTGCATGGCATAAACATCACCCCAGACATCTCATTCCGCTCACTGCATCACAGCATAAAATAGAGTCAACACGTGTATATGTGTGTGGGTTCTGTATTAATGCAAGTCACAGCGAACGCCCCAGGCATTCCTATGCATCACTGCATGGCATAAACATCACCTCAGACATCTCATTCCGCTCACTGCATCACTGCATTAAATCGAGTCAACACGTGTATATGTGTATGGGTTCTGTATTAATGCAAGTCACAGCTAACGCCCCAGGCATTCCTATGCATCACTGCATGGCATAAACATCACCCCAGACATCTCATTCCGCTCACTGCATCACAGCATAAAATAGAGTCAACACGTGTATATGTGTGTGGGTTCTGTATTAATGCAAGTCACAGTTAACGCCCCAGGCATTCCTATGCATTACTGCATGGCATAAACATCACCTCAGACATCTCATTCCGCTCACTGCATCACTGCATTAAATCGAGTCAACACGTGTATATGTGTATGGGTTCTGTATTAATGCAAGTCACAGCTAACGCCCCAGACATTCCTATGCATTACTGCATGGCATAAACATCACCTCAGACATCTCATTCCGCTCACTGCATCACTGCATTAAATCGAGTCAACACGTGTATATGTGTATGGGTTCTGTATTAATGCAAGTCACAGCTAACGCCCCAGGCATTCCTATGCATCACTGCATGGCATAAACATCACCCCAGACATCTCATTCCGCTCACTGCATCACAGCATAAAATAGAGTCAACACGTGTATATGTGTGTGGGTTCTGTATTAATGCAAGTCACAGCGAACGCCCCAGGCATTCCTATGCATCACTGCATGGCATAAACATCACCCCAGACATCTCATTCCGCTCAGTGCATCACTGCATGAAATACAGTCAACACGTGTATATGTGTATGGGTTCTGTATTAATGCAAGTCACAGCTAACGCTCCAGACATTCCTATGCATCACTGCATGGCATAAACGTCACCCCAGACATCTCATTCCGCTCACTGCATCACTGCATGAAATAGAGTCAACACGTGTATATGTGTATGGGTTCTGTATTAATGCAAGTCACAGCTAACGCCCCAGGCATTCCTATGCATCACTGCATGGCATAAACATCACCCCAGACATCTCATTCCGCTCACTGCATCACAGCATAAAATAGAGTCAACACGTGTATATGTGTGTGGGTTCTGTATTAATGCAAGTCACAGCGAACGCCCCAGGCATTCCTATGCATCACTGCATGGCATAAACATCACCCCAGACATCTCATTCCGCTCAGTGCATCACTGCATGAAATAGAGTCAACACGTGTATATGTGTATGGGTTCTGTATTAATGCAAGTCACAGCTAACGCTCCAGACATTCCTATGCATCACTGCATGGCATAAACGTCACCCCAGACATCTCATTCCGCTCACTGCATCACTGCATGAAATAGAGTCAACACGTGTATATGTGTGTGGGTTCTGTATTAATGCAAGTCACAGCAAATGCCCCAGGCATTCCTATGCATCACTGCATGGCATAAACATCACCCCAGACATCTCATTCCGCTCACTGCATCACTGCATGAAATAGAGTCAACACGTGTATATGTGTATGGGTTCTGTATTAATGCAAGTCACAGCGAACGCCCCAGGCATTCCTATGCATCACTGCATGGCATAAACATCACCCAGACATCTCATTCCGCTCAGTGCATCACTGCATGAAATAGAGTCAACACGTGTATATGTGTGTGGGTTCTGTATTAATGCAAGTCACAGCTAACGCCCCAGGCATTCCTATGCATCACTGCATGGCATAAACATCACCCCAGACATCTCATTCTGCTCACTGCATCACTGCATGAAATAGAGTCAACACGTGTATATGTGTGTGGGTTCTGTATTAATGCAAGTCACAGCTAACGCCCCAGGCATTCCTATGCATCACTGCATGGCATAAACATCACCCCAGACATCTCATTCTGCTCACTGCATCACTGCATGAAATAGAGTCAACACGTGTATATGTGTGTGGGTTCTGTATTAATGCAAGTCACAGCTAACTCCCCAGGCATTCCTATGCATCACTGCATGGCATGAACATCACCTCAGACATCTCAATCATCTTACTGGATGAAATAAAGAGTGAACACGTTTATATGGGTGTGGCTTCTATATTAATGCAGGGCACATCTAACACCAATGCATTCCTGTCCATCACTGCATGAACTAGAGAACATCCAGAGTCCCCTATTATGACTCACTGTATCACTGCATGGAATAAAGGACACTCCAGACAACTTAATTATCTCACTGCATCACAGGAGGGATTACAAACACCACTGGCATTTCAATCACATCTTACACTATCACTGGATGGAATAAAAAGCAAACATGTTTGTATGTGTATAGCTTCTGTATTAATGGGCGTCACATCTAATGCCCCAGACATCTCTATCTATCACTGCATGGAATAAACATCGCCCAGACGTCTCAATCATCTCACTGCATCACTGCATAAAATAAACAGCAAACATGTGTATTTATATGTGTATGGTTTCTGTATCAATGAGTGTCACAGCGAATGCCCCAGGCATTCCTATGGATCACTGCGTGGAATAAACATCACCTCAGACATCTCAATCATCTCACTGGATGAAATAAAGAGTGAACACGTTTATATGGGTGTGGCTTCTATATTAATGCAGGGCACATCTAACACCAATGCATTCCTGTCCATCACTGCATGAACTAGAGAACATCCAGAGTCCCCTATTATGACTCACTGTATCACTGCATGGAATAAAGGACACTCCAGATAACTTAATTATCTCACTGCATCACAGGAGGGATTACAAACCCCACTGGCATTTCAATCAAATATTACACTATCACTGCATGGAATAAAAAGCAAACATGTTTACATATGTATGGCTTCTGTATTAATGTATGGCGCACCTAACACCCTGGGGCATCGTATCCTGGCACTGCATGGACAAGACAACACCCCAGAGGTACCTGTCACAAATCACTGTATCACTGCATAGAGTAAAGGACACCACAGAGATCTCAACCCTCTCACTGCATCACTGCATGAAATAGAGTGAACACATTTACATGTCTATGGCTTCTGTCTTAATGCACGTCACAGCTAATGCCCCAGGTATCCCTATCCTAGCACTGCATGGAATAAGCATCACCCCAGATGGCTGAATCCTCTCACAGCATCACTGCATAAAACGGAGTCAACACATTTATATGTCCGTGGCTTCTGTATGAATGCAGGGCACATCTAACACCCATGCATTCCTATCCTGGCACTGCATGGACTAGACAACACCCCAGAGGCTTTGATCAAAACTCGCTGCACAACTGCATGAGATAAAGTATACTGCACACATTACTATCCTATCAGTGTATGGAAGAAAGATGAGCCCAGACATTTGAGCCCACGCGCTGCATCACTGAAGGGATCAAAGAGTAAACCTGTTTGTATGTGGATTTGGCTTCTGCATAAATGCACGTCACAGCTGATGGTTTGACTATTCATGTCCTAGCACTGCATGGAATAAACGTGGCCCCAGCCATCTCAGTCCCACCACTGCATCAGTGCATGAAATAAAGAGCGAACATGTTTATATGGTTTTTATCTCTGTATTAATGCAGGGCACATCTAACACCCATTACATTCCTATCCTAGCACTGCTTGGACTAGACAACACCCCAGAGGTGCATACCAAAGCTCACTGTATCACTGCATGGAATAAAGGACACCCCAAACAACTCGGTCATCTCACTGCATCACTGTCTGAAATAGAGTGAGCACGTTTACATGTCTATGACTTCTGTATTCATGCACGTCACGGCTAATGCCCCAGGTATTCCTATCCATCACTGCGTGCATGGAATAATCATCACCCCAGATGACTCAATCCTCTCACTGCATCACTGCATGGAATAGAGTGTACATGTTTACATGTCTATGGCTTCTGTATTAATGCACGTCACGGCTAATGCCCCAGGTATTCCTATCCATCACTGCGTGCATGGAATAATCATCACCCCAGATGACTCAATCCTCTCACTGCATCACTGCATGGAATAGAGTGTACATGTTTACATGTCTATGGCTTCTGTATTAATGCACGTCACCGCTAATGCCCCAGGTATTCCTATACTAGCACTGCATGGACAAAGCAAAGCACTAGCGGTGCCTGTCATAACTCACTGTATCACTGCATGAAATAAACATCAGCCCAGACGTCTCAATGAACGCACTGCATCACTGCATGAAACAAAGTGATAACGTTTATATGTCTATGGCTTGTGTATTAATGTAGGGCACATCTAACACCCATGCATTCCTGTCCATCACTGCATGTACTAAGCAAAGCCCTAGAGGTGCCTGTCATCACTCACTGTATCACTGCATGGAATAAAGATCAGCCCAGATTTTTCTATCATATCTCACTGCATGGAATAAAGAACAACCACATATATTTCTATCCTCTCACTGCATCACTGCATAGAATAAAGAACAACCACAGACATTTCTATCTTCTCACTGCATCACTGCATGGAATAAAGAATGACCACAGATATTTCTATCATCTCACTGTATCAATCACTGCATGGAATAAAGAACAACCACATATATTTCTATCCTCTCACTGCATCACTGCATAGAATAAATAACAACCACAGACATTTCTATCTTTTCACTGCTTCACTGCATGGAATAAAGAACAACCACAGATATTTCTATCCTCTCACTGTATCACTGCATGGAATAAAGAGCAGCCCTGATTTTTCTATCATATCCCACTGCATGGAATAAAGAACACCCTCATATATTTCTATCCTCTCACTGCATCACTGCATAGAATAAAGAACAACCACAGACATTTCTATCTTTTCACTGCTTCACTGCATGGAATAAAGAACACCCACAGATATTTCTATCCTCTCACTGCATCACTGCATGGAATAAAGATCAGCCCAGATTTTTCTATCATATCTCACTGCATCACTGCATGGAATAAAGAACACCCACAGATATTTCTATCCTCTCACTGCGTCACTGCATGGCATAAAGAACAACCACAGACATTTCTATCTTCTCACTGCATCACTGGACAGAATAATGAACACTCAAGACATTTCTATCCTCTCACTGCATCACTGTATGGAATAAAGAACACTCAAGACATTTCTATCCTCTCACTGCATCACTGCATGGAATAAAGAAAGCCCACAGATATTTCTATCCTTTCACTGCATCACTGCATGGAATAAAGAAAGCACACAGATATTTCTGTCTTCTCACTGCATCACTGCATGGAATAAAGAACATCCACAGACCTTTCCATCCTCTCACTGTATCGCTGCACGGGATAAAGAACACCCAGACATCTAACGTTGTAGAACAACAACTTGATTATTAGAACGACAAACTTCAGTGACCCACCTACCTTTAATGGACATGAAGCTCCTGACTGAAGGGGGCGGGTACCATGTACTTTACAGCACCCCCCATGTTTCTTTATGCCACAGCCCCAAGTAGAGTGTTACATGATTCACTTTACCTTTCCTTGTCTGACTGCAAAGAGAGTTGAGTTTGTAAACATCAATCCCCAGGTTAAAAAAAAAAGGAAGCAGCAATTTGTCAGCAGACATAGCTTGACATCTGACCTCAGCTTTGAAGCGTAGCAAATGTGACAAAGATAAATACAGAATTTAAAGGCATGTTTACTTATTGCTTGGAATTTTGAGATCCACCAAAAATCAACAAGACCATAGTTTGGGAACCCCTGCCCCAGATATGTGGTCCTCTCAGGGTGTCACTGCACACACAGGACAAAGGGCGCCCTCAGAGGCACCCACCCTTCACTCTTTCTCATGGACCCCCTTCTCCCCGAGTTTCCTCCTCACTCCTTCACTCGGCGTGGCCCACTGATACCCCGGCAGCCCTTCCCCCGCAGCAGGGAGAGCTCTCCCTGGGCGGCGCTGTCATCTCAGCCAATTATAGTAATTGGGTTGGGGCAGCAGCGGCAATTAGTCGAGGAAGCATCATTAATCCACTCTGTTTAAACTGGTTTTTGAATTCACCAGGAATCCATCTTGGCGTTTCTGTTTATTTTCTCTCCTCGGGCCCACTTAGTACAGAAAAGCAAAATAATATTATTGCTGGAGTCCCGTAGGAGATTTGGAGGGGCAGGGCACCCCTCCGCCATTCCTCACGCCCCACATCTTCCCTCATTGTTGCCCACTCTTGTTCTGGTTAGCCGTCAGAGCTTTTGTGCACCCCTCAGCCTTCCGCCAGCCTCAGGTCAGCACTATTCTCCTGCAAACCACTAGAGGCCACTGCAAGCAGCGTCACACTCTTCTGTGTACTTATGTCACACTGCATACTCTCACTTGCCACTAGGAGTCACTGTGCCAGCATCAAACATACAGGTCTCCAGGTGTAACTGCAGCTGTCATCCTCTTACAAGTCCCGATGTCACTGCTTCTAGCGTCATACACTCATCTACCAATAGGAGTCACTGCGCCAGCATCAAACATACAGGTCTCCGGGTGTCACTGCAGCTGTCATCCTCTTACAAGTCCCGATGTCACTGCTTCTAGCGTCATACACTCATCTACCACTAGGAGTCACTGCGCCAGCATCAAACATACAGGTCTCCGAGTGTAACTGCAGCTGTCATCCTCTTACAAGTCCCGATGTCACTGCTTCTAGCGTCATACACTCATCTACCACTAGGAGTCACTGCAGCCAGCATCAAACATACAGGTCTCCGGGTGTCACTGCAGCTGTCATCCTCTTACAAGTCCCAGGTGTCACTGCTTCTAGCATCATACACTCATCTACCACTAGGAGTCACTGCGCCAGCATCAAACATACAGGTCTCCGAGTGTAACTGCAGCTGTCATCCTCTTACAAGTCCCGATGTCACTGCTTCTAGCGTCATACACTCATCTACCACTAGGAGTCACTGCAGCCAGCATCAAACATACAGGTCTCCGGGTGTAACTGCAACTGTCATCCTCTTACAAGTCCCGATGTCACTGCTTCTAGCGTCATACACTCATCTACCACTAGGAGTCACTGCAGCCAGCATCAAACATACAGGTCTCCAGGTGTAACTGCAACTGTCATCCTCTTACAAGTCCCGATGTCACTGCTTCTAGCGTCATACACTCATCTACCACTAGGAGTCACTGCAGCCAGCATCAAACATACAGGTCTCCGGGTGTCACTGCAGCTGTCATCCTCTTACAAGTCCCAGGTGTCACTGCTTTTAGTGTCTTACACTGGCCTACCACTAGGAGTCACTGCAGCCAGCATCAAACATACAGGCCTCCGGGTGTCACTGAAGCTGCCATTCTCTTACAAGTCCCAGGTGTCGCTGCAGCTGTCATCCTCTTACAAGTCCCAGGTGTCACTGCTTCTGGTGTCATACACTCACCTGCCACTAGGAGTCACTGTAACCAGCATCAAACATACAGGTCTCCAGGTGTCACTGAATCTGCCATCCTCTTACAAGTCCCAGGTGTTGCTGCAGCCGTCATCCTCTCAAAAGCACCTATGTGTCACTGATTCTAGCTTCATACACTCACCTGCCACTAGGAGTGTAGGAAAGTAGGATCTGCTTTTATGGTTAGCCCCACTTTTTGCCTGGTGCTATGCTGTTTCTGACTAGTCGGACTGGGATCCTGCTGATCACGACCCCAGTCTCTGTGCTTTCTCCCCTAAATTGGTATGGTAAGTACTTAGGTACATCCCAGATTGGACACTGGTGCATCCTTATCAGTCCCTAGTATATGGTACTGAGGTACCCAGGGCATAGGTTCACCAGGGGTCCCCCATAGGCTGAAGCATGTATTATACCACCCATGAGGGACCACTCACACTGTAACCACAGGCCTGCCATTGCAGCCTGTGTAAGCTTATGCTAGCACCCCTTATGAAAGATATAGGATTCCCTATATCTAAGGTCACTGCACTTAAAAACCTATAAGTCACCCTTAAAGCAGGCCTTTCAACCCTGAAGGCAGGGTCCTCGGTTATAAGTGGGAGGGTGCCCCTGCATGAGCAGTACACACCAACAACCTTCGGAGTCCATTCTCCCGGGTTCTAAGTGCATCAGCCATTACGATACATAGAGTGGCCATGCGTCATTACGCGATGACCATCTCTAAACTGGCTGTAACGAACCCTATCATGTTTGGTATCAAACATGTTGGAATCATACCCCCACACCACAAACGGTGTGAGAGGTATGATTCCATGCACTGTAAAGTTCCTCCGGGAGGCCCTCAGTGCTCCCGGTACCAGTCTTCTAGACCCGGACAGCACAACATGGCTGCTCCCAGACAGGGTTTAGTGTATTGGGGCCGGGTGGGAGCGCTTGCCAGCGCCACTCAGTCTGCTCAAAGGGCACATTGGGTGCCCTCCTTGCATAGTCCATTTCAAACCAGCTCAGGGAGCCTTTGGCTCCCGCTCTGGTGCAAAACTGGACAAAGGATATGGGAGTATCCTCCCCACTGTCCGACCCCTCCCCTGAGAGGGAACCCTGAATCGTCCCAACCCTTTCCTTAGGGTACTTAAACGCTTACCTGAGGGTGGGTCCCTAGATTCATTGTGGGACAAGATTCATTTCAAGACACCACTTCTTCGACTGTCTGGGCACTCTGGACTTCACTTTGGGCCTCAAGATTGCAACTAGGAAGACTCCTGCTGCTCCTGGTCTCGTCGCCCTGCTCGTCTGCTGCAGTGTCCGTGCCTGTGATCCATGCAGGAAGCTTCCAAGGCATGTGGACGTCCAAGACACCTGAAGGAATCTCCCATGAAGTGAAAGAGTCACTGCCCTGCATCTACAGGCACCGCAACTAAGCTGACCGGTCTACTGATCCTGGGCTCCCACAGACTCCGAAAGGCTCAGCAACAGAGGTGGTGATTCTTCACATCCCTTGAGGCCTGCCCTGCCCTCTTACCAAGTTTGAGGCCAGTATCCCTCGTGGGAGCCGCAGGAACCGAACCCTTGTGAACCACATCGACTTGCTGTTGCAAAGGCTTGTTGGTTTTCTTCCATCAAGATCTTCGGGCTCCACGTAGCCCCCACCTCAAGCATCACCTGTGACCAAGATCTTTGTCCTCACCACATCACTTGCACCGTGGGCCTGCATCTTTGTTGAGCTGCTCGAGGTCTTCTTGCGACTCCAGTGCCTCCGGCCTGTGGGTCCTGTTGAGGCTCTCCTTTGAATTCTTTGGGCTTATCTGATTTCTCCGGGCCTGCCCTGCCTTCCATGCTTGTGGTGAGTCACCTGGACCTTGCTGGTCCCGACAGTGCACCTTCTTTGCTTTCCACATTGTTTGCAGTTACCAAGGCTTGTTGGTGCTCCCGGCAGACACCGACCCCTCAACTCTCGACATCCGCAGTGGGACAGCTCATGAGCAGCTCCTGGTCTTCCACAGCATCGCCTGGTCCTCCTAGCTGAAGTTCCAAGGTCACCGTCATCTCTCTTGCGGCACCCGACATCAGTGGGCATTCGTCTTCCGTGCCTCCTGGTCACTCCTGAGTGGCATAGACTCTGTCCCCTCTGCTTGCAGGTTCTTCACCTTGAATCCACCTTTGGGTTCCATCGGACACTTTCACCTTCTCCAGCAGAGGCATCTTCCTAAAGTCTCCCATTGAGTTTGACGGCGATTTCCGACTCCACTTCACGCCTATGCACCCGGCTTCCCTGGTGTAGGTATCCTGGTTCCTAGGGTATCCACGGGTGGGGGTGGCTCTCCAACCTTCTTTCCCACGGGGTTTCTTCAGGGTCCACTGGGAAGGATCCTACTTTTTTAAATTGCAACCGCAACTTACCCATTGACTTGTATTGAGAACGCGGTCGTGTTCCCACACTGCAGACGACCTCCGTGGGGTTCCTACATACTAACCGTGGGTGGTCCCCGGCACTTCTACGTCTTTTGGGTACAGTCTTGACTCGAGTCATGGTTCGCATACCACTATTTTAGTATATGGTTTGGTCTTCCCCTGGTGACTGCTGTGTATTTCGTGCTACTCACCTGTTTCTATTGAAAAGTATTGTGTGCATTGTGTATATCTCCAGCTAGGAGATATCTGTATGTGTTAGTGAGTGTCTTATAATAAATACCTATTTTTATAAATACACTGTATGTTTTTTTTCACTTAGTCTATACCAATAAGATTATGTTCTGGTAAAACAAGCTGCTTTACACTCCTTCTGGACCAAGCCTGAAGGCTGCTCTCGACACCTACCACTTAGAGAGCTTTCTAAGGTTGTCTAAGACCACTAAAATCACCATAAGGGTTGTCTGGATTAGTGCAGGGTGCCCACTTACATAAGTGTGCACCATATACTAAGCCAGCTTTTCACAAGGAGTCACTGCAGCCAGCATCAAACGTACAGTTCTCCGGGTGTAACTGCAGCTGTCATCCTCTTAAAAGTCCCAGGTGTCACTGCTTATAGTATCTTACACTCGCCTACCATTAGGAGTCACTGTGAGGAAAAGTGTTCTTCTGATCGGTATCATTTGTACCAGGACTCCATTGTTTTTTCATTGCCATTTCGTGTCAAACACTTCCACACGACCCACCTGGTCGTTTCTGCTGATGCCTGAGGAAATTCTAACTAACACGACAAAAACCATCTTGCAGCCTGCATTTCTGCCCAGGAACTGTCGCACACCCAACCCCCTGTTCTTTGCAGTTCGACAGAAAACCATGAGACACTCACGCCCTGTGTAAATGATTTGTTTCCCATCTCCTGCTCCCTGCCTGGTAAACATCCTTGACACCGTGATCAGGTTATCTGGACAATGGTCTGACTGCTGGGCCTTGATCAGGGTGATTGGACAATGGTTTGAATGACCGAGCTTTGATCAAGCTGATCGAACAATGACCTGAATGACCGTGCTTTGATCAAGCTGAGTGAACAATAATTTGAGTACCAAGCCCTGATCAGGTCACCAACTACAAACACCGTCTGGATCTGGTTATCAACTGCAAACACTGCCCTGATTGAACAATGGACTAACAGCCAAAAGACTGGAATGAAAAAGTATAAAAGGCTTGTAAGCTGCGGAGTAAAGCAGCAGCCTCCTCTGTCTTGTTTCTAACGAGCTTGGGACTCTGTTCCATAGCCCGGGCTATTTGAATAAATCTGGGTTCCTCCTGCAGACGAAGGCTCCTGTGTCTCCTTTTACTACGTATGAAGGGTATGGAAGACTTGGGCAATTCCCCCGCCGCCGAGACCCAGTGAGTGGGTTATTCCGGTTCTTCAAATGGCGCCCGAACAGGGACTCCACGAGTACGAAGGTCAGGCCCGGTGGATGTGAGGAGGTGCACGGAGAGACTCCGACGGAGGCGCCCTACCCGAGGGATTCTTGCAATCCGGTAAGCCGAACGACTCGCCCGCTGTTCCTCCCCACCCGGTCTGGGCCACATGACCACGTCCTCGCTGGAGTCCCCTAGCAAATAATTTCTGGAGCAGGACACAGCCCTACGTCTGCAGAAGAGAACTACCCCTGTAAGGTAAGGGTGGACTGATCACCCACCAAGTCTGTATGATTCTGCTGTTATTGACCTTTGCAAAAGCCAAGCAGGCGAGGTGAATTTTAAAACCCGCCGGTGTCTGTTACCTATTTACAAGCATGCCAGTCAGTAGTAAGTTCAAGAAATTATGTTGTTGTATGTGTACGCAGGACTCCCAGCTGGAGGCGGCTTGTCCGCTTCCTCCAGAAGGGACCCCTGGCCATACGATGTATGTTAAACATGGCCCTTCTGCCATAATGTTTTCCTCATTCTGGGTAAAATATACGAAACAAAGTAACGCGGAATTACAGTGTCCACTTTTCGGCTCCTTTAATTCCCAAGTTCTCACCAACTTAGAGGAACAATTAATGAAAAGAAAAACGCGCCCGTCTATGTTTGAACCTGTCCGATTTTGGAGGAAAGAGATAGAGCAGAGAGCTAGAAAGCAGAAGGCTCAAGAAAGAAAACAGGAACACATGTCAATGGCCGACCACGCCAGAGTAAATTTACAAAATCAAATGACAAAATCGGTAGAAATAGCCAACAGGGAGCATGGGGCCCGGGTACAAAAATGCTATCCAGCTCGTGAGGAGAAAAGAAAGGGCCATATGGATGGGGAGAAGAAGGTGATTCCTTGCTTGATACCATGCTAGAAAGCCCTCCTGCATATGCCCCAATGTACCCTGCCCTGACGCCTCACACCCCACATGTCCCCCCGCCACCGCCCACTCCTGCCCCCACTGCCCCTCCTACTGTTCTTCCTGTCACACCAACCCTCCCGATTTTTCCTATGACACCGACCACGCCCGCTAACCCTGTCCTCACTGCGGGAATGACAACAAGTCTCCATCCGCCCAACCCCTGCGGCTTTACCCCTACCCGCCCTTTTCCTACTTCCCGTGGTCTACAGTTAAGCAGGATTTATATAAAATGTTCAATTCCCCCCGACTGCCCTCCTTGCGCTCTGCAGTCAGCTTTTCGTCCCTTCGAGAAAATGACCTACAGAAGCAACAGTGTGAATGTTGGCTAAAGAACGGGAATATTTATGCCTTTAAAGACGTATGGTCCACCTTTTCCCAGTGGACGATTATGGAACAGACCACCTGGGCTGAATACATGTGTACGCTGGTCATGCAAAAATTTGAGAATGCGTTTATGCAGATACCCACTGGATTAATGGACCTTAGGTCACAAATAAGAAGAGGCGATGTTCAGGGAGAGGGGATGTTTGGTGCTGTGTCTGCTTTGATGGCTTACCGTGATATGACCGCTTTTTCCAACACCCCTCTAGAGACAGCTATGCCAATGAGAGAGGCGGCCCCTGTCTTTGTTAACGCACTTACCGACGCCCAAAATAATGGCCGAGGGGCTGTTGAGGCACACTGGCGCAGGCTTTGGGTTCATGTTCCTTGGAAAAGGTCAGAAGTAATGCAGTTAAAAGAACAATTACCAGATCCCCGGAAGAATCCGGCTGCCTTTTACAGAGAATTAGGTCAGATTATATCTGCAGGTACTCTCGTTCTTGAGGATATAGATTTACTTTTGGTACGGTTGTCCCCACTGAAATTTGGGACAAGATTCGACATACTGATCATGAAGTGGCGTTGGGAGGTAAATGGGCTGACCTAGAGGCTATGGAAGAAGCAAGGGTAGGAGGGACTAAACCAGAAGCTGCCATCCTGACTTTGCCCGGTAAAATAATAACGTTTATGAAAACACTTTTGCCGGAAACTGTCATTAACTGGGATAAAATAAACGCCTGTAGGCAGTGAAAAGATGAGAATGTGGCTGACTTCTTTACCCGTTTTGAGACAGAATACAAGGGACATAGTGGTTTGGATCCCCGGACCCCAGGTTCTGGCCCAGTGTTTGTCGATAAGTTTGTCAGCAACTTGCTTCCTGAGATTTCCACCAGGCTTAAGAAAGTTGAAAGTACGTGGTCTGCCCAAACTATCACTGGTATCTTGGCTATGGCACAATATCATGAGAATAGGGAGAATGAAGATAGAGACAAGGAAAGTAAGAAGGTTAGGGATCTTAAGACTAAGGCACTTCTGCAGCAGGCTTACCCTCCCGAGGTCCCGATGCCCGCGGGAATTTCAGACCTCAACCCCAACACCCTCCGAGGGCTCGCCAGTCTACACCCTCCAGCCCTCAACATACGGGAGCCCTCCAAACAGATCAGTGTGCTTATTGTAAGGGGTACGGCCATTGGATAGACGAGTGTCCCGTGTTAGCTGAAAACATCCGAACAGGGAAGACTCGGCCTCGCGCTCCCAGGGAGGGAAGGCCGACTAGGGACCATGGCCCGCCCCATCCACAGGATAAAGAATGTAGGCCCAGGGATCACGTTCCCGTCCGGCCGCGCCCGGCCAATAGGTTTGATGGGTACGAAGCAACACGCACTTATTACAATGATGATTATGACGAAGTTGATGAGATAGGGTCCTACCAAGCATAGGACAGCCAGGAAAGGGGTATTACCAGAGTGCAAATTCCAGTGGATCAAAGGGGCCCGTATGTTCAAATGTCAGTTGTGGGGAACGATCAGAATTTTCTTTTGGATACTGGGGCCACCAGGTCTTCTATTGCACGTCTGTCAGTCCCGGAGGCACCCCTTTCTGGCAAAATAAATGTCTCCGTGGGTTTTGCAGGAACACCTGTGACGAGCCCTGTCTCTGAACCCCTCCCTCTCGATATTGGCCCTGCACATGTTGACGCTCCCTTGGTCCTTACTACAGGTTGCAGTGAAAACTTGTTAGGCATGGATTTACTGAAAGCTTTGTATGCGACCATATCATGTAGTCCCCAAGGTGTATCCCTAACAATTTCTCCCACCGCAGCTTCCTATATGTATCTGTCTGGTCCCCTCCCACCAGAATTGCAGTTTTTACCTTCCTCCCTCTGGGCATCATCAGACACTGATGTAGGGTGTCTCAACATATCCCCTCATGTGGTACGCATCCAGCCAGGTGCACTTCTCCCCCGCCTCCGGCAGTATCGACTACCCGCGGAAGGAGAAATGGCCCTTTAACAATAATATCTGAATTAATGGACAAGGGCGTAGTGGAGGAAACACGTGGCAATATCTGTAACAGTCCCATTATTCCCGTTCTTAAAAAGACCAATGGAGATGCTCTCTCCCCTAAAATATACAGATTCGTGATTGACCTGAGAGCCCTTAACAAAATAACAATCTCCCAATATCCTGTTGTCCCCGACATTACAGCCCTCTTAACGATGGTCCCTTCTGACGCAACGCACTTTTCTGTCATAGACCTGAAGAACGCTTTTTCAGCATTCCTATACATCCTGACAGCAGACATTTTTTGGTTTCTCCCTTGGTGGGCGAAGCTTTAGATTCTGCCGCGCCCCTCAAGGTTTCACCGAGAGCCCCAGTATCTATAGTCAAGCCCTCAAAAGTCAACTAGATTTCTTGGAACTCCCTGATAACTCCACACTATTACAATATGTAGATGACCTCCTCATTGCTGCAAATTCTGCCCCATCATGTAAAGAAGCTACTCTCTGTTTGTTACGCCACCTTGCCCTCCATAATCACAAAGTCTCTTTAAAGAAGCTTCAGTTTTGTCAAGAGAAGGTGACCTATTTAGGTCATCTCCTCTCGAAGGAGGGAAGGCAGCTCACCGCTGATCGTGTAGCCATTATCAATGCTATGACGGCCCCACGAACACAAAAGCAGGTGCAAGCCTTCATAGGCCTAACCTCATACTGTAGACAGTGGATTTCCAACTTTTCGGCCATGGTCAAACCTCTTCTTGCCCTCACCACTAAAGACATATCAGACAGTTCCTTTCCATGGACTAGAGAGCATGCGCAGGCCTTCCAAGATTTAAAGAGGGCTCTGTGTACTACTCCAGTCCTCGGTACTCCTGATTATAGCAAGCAATTTTTTCTTTTTGTACATGAGACAGACGGCTGTGCATGCGCTGTCTTGACCCAGATGTTCGGAGGTCACCATCGGCCATGTGCCTATTTTTCAGCCACCTTAGATCCTGTTGCAAGGGCTCTCCCAGGATGCCTACGGGCGACCGCTGCGGCCGCCCTCATGGTCCGTCAGAGTGCGGGGATCGTCATGAACTCCCCCTGACTCTGATGGTCCCCCATTCTGTAGATACCCTCCTTAATAACACCAAGACACAGTACCTCACTAGCGCACGACTCACAGGATATGAACTGACACTCTTTTCCAGCCACATTAACATCAAGAGATGCACTGTACTGAACCCGCAACATTACTCCCACTGGATACTCAGGATGCCCGCTTAGACCCACATGACTGCATATTAAGGACAGAGGAGGAGACGAAGGGACGGGTTGACTTACAGGATACCCCGATAGCAGAACCAGAAGGTACACTATATGTGGACGGATCATGTCTCAGAGGGCCAGATGGTAACACCTCAGCCGCCTATGCCCTCACGACATTAGGACAAGAAGTAGAAACAGCTCAGATTCCGCAGTGCTCTGCTCAAGCAGCAGAATTAGTGGCCCTCACTAGAGCCTGTGAGTTAAGCAAAGGGATGACGGTAAATATTTATACTGACAGCCAATATTCCTTCGGGGTGGCCCACAACTTCGGGAGATTATGGAAAGAAAGGAATTTCCTTACTTCCCATGGGACCAAGATTCAACATGGCCCCTAATTCACCGATTGTTAGACTCCCTGACACTCCCCAGAAAGGTGGCCATTATAAAATGTAAGGCCCATAAGAAAGTGACAGATGATGTTGGGAAAGGCAATGCCCTGGCTGACCAGACGGCCAGACAAACAGCTCTTAGAAAAAGGGAAGGAATGTATGTAGGAGGTCCCGCTAGGTGGGTGGCAGACGAGGGCATGGTTGAAAACACAGTACAGAGTGTGATCGATATTCAGTCCCATACTACTCCTGAGGAACTACGGGTGTGGAAGGAGCAATTAGCAAAGGAGGGAATTGATGGTTGCTGGGTCCGCACGACTATGGAAAGACAATGGATGTTACCTGACAGTCATGTGCTACCAGTAGTTACGATGGCCCATGGTCCTGCTCACATTAGTGCAAAAGGGATATGTAAACTGTTGGAACCTACATGGTACAACTCTAAGATACCAACATATGCTGAAAAGCTGGTTAAAACATGCATGATTTGCCTAATGTATAACCCAGGAAAAGGCACAGTTACTCCTAAGGGAGGATTCTCTCCTCCTACCTTCCCTTTTGAAGTCCTCCAAATAGATTACATCCAGATGGACCGATGTAACAATTTAAAATATGTCCTAGTGGTGGTCTGTACCTTCAGCCGATGGGTGGAGGCCTACCCCGTCAAAGACTGCACCGCTATCACTACCGCCAAAATGCTATTAAAAGAGTACCTCCCACGATTCGGTTTGCCCCGCTTGGTCTGGAGTGACAACGGGACACACTTTACGGCTCAAATTATGGAATATATCTGTACAGCATTGGGTATAAAACAAAAATTTCATGCAGCTAACCACCCCCAGTCAGCAGTCTAGTGGAGGTGTACAATGGCATCCTAAAAACTAAAATGGCCAAAATAGTAGCTGAGACAGGTGTCACTTGGGTTGATGCTCTGCCCTTGGCCCTATTGTCTACAAGAACAACAGCCCACACCAGGATAGGGCTATCCCCCATGAGATTGTGTTCGGGAGGCCTGCCAATGTATGGGGTGTCCCTCGGCCTAAGAAACTGTCTGATGTTGAATACCCTGTATTAACTGATTACCTGTACAGTCTAACTAATACCTTTCGTACTCTTTATCACCAGGTGCATGAGGCCATACCTGACAAAAGCGAGGGCCCAGGACACGTTATCCAACCTGGTGACTGGGTCTTGGTGAGAAATTTTCAACGGACTAAGAGCCTTGAACCCCGCTGGACACAGCCCCGTCAGGTGTTGCTGGCCACCCGCACCGCCGTGAAAGTAGAAGGTCGGAAGAATTGGGTGCATTCGTCCCACTGTAGGCGTGTGCCTCTGCCCCTCCCTACGATCAGTGGGTAAGGGAAGGACAAGGAGACTCAGAAACAGAAACAGTCCCGACATTTGTCCCGTTCAGCGATGCCAGACTGCATTTTACATCTACAGAAGCAGAGAGTGACAGCGTACTGAAAGGAAGGGTGGAACCCTCCCTTAACTCTGCTCAACGTCCAGAACAATTGTTTCCCGACCATACTGACCCTACTTCCGACCGATATAACTTGCGCCCCCGAGGAAGGCTTGCCTTTGACTTCGCCAAGTGCCTATAGGCTGTAGAGCTGTGATCTCCCGGCCGAGAGTAGTGCTGGTGTGTCAGACTAAGGTACGCCATAGGGCTCTTGGCACCTGCGCCCAGTGAAGCAACCACCAATCACAGACAGCCACTAGAGGTCCCTGGCTTAGCACAATGGCTGCCGTCCAAAACACTCGAATCCAGAAACAATATGTCAGTCTCCAACATAGTAAATGCTTCATGGCCACCGTGGTGACGCTGTTTGTCTCCCTCATCCTGTCTATTCTTGGTTGGCTGTTACTAATCTACCATCCTGTTACCTCACCAACCCCTACCCCAACTCCTGCAGAGCACCAGTATTACACGCTACCAGCCCACGAGTTACCCCGCCGTGCAGAATTCTTCAATAACACCTTCATCCAAATGTTGCATCATCATCAGCTGATCATGAACATTTCCAACTGCTGGGTTTGCGTACTGATGCCGCATTCCATGATACACCCTGTCCCATTCTTTCCCTACCCCTTTTCCATCTCTGGGTCTTGTCTTGCATGGTGGATGTTGATACAGGAGGCCTACACTGTCAATGGTACTGCCAATTCTGCCCTTGGAACATTTCAGGATGACTTCTGGCGGAACAGATCTGGCCATGCCAATGCCCCTTTTGCCCGACCAGCTCATCCACATCGCTACTATCACCAGATGAACTCGGTGAGATGGTAGTATTCAACTCAACCACTCGACGAACATTTTCCAGATTCCGCACAAGAAGGATACTGCCCGATGAACGAGACACTGTGAATGTCATAAATGTGCAAGGCCGTGTTTGCATCCATGGCCTAGGGACTAAGAAAGTTGGTACCAGTACTTGTAATATCACAAAATCTTTAAACTCTACATCTCCTCCGAAGCTGGTGGCATCCCCCAACACCTATTTTATCTGTGGCACTGCCGCCTACACTTGGCTCCCCCGTAACTGGTCTGGTACCTGCTATCTGGCCTTCCTCCTTCCGCCAACGTATTCTACCCATGGGAGTTACCACCTGTTGATGAAGGGCGCTCTGCGTCGCTCACGTAGGGCGTCATATCAGCCGAGGATACAGCAGGCCAGGAAACCGGGGACTTCCTTAAAGGTTTCCTTCCATTCTGGGGCCCCATGGCAAACAGTCGGGCTGTACGAGGACTGACCAGGGTCCTTGAAGCCACCATCACAGTAACAGCTGGTGCCCTCTCCAACATCACTGCAGAACTACAGGCGGACCGCCTTATAACACTGCAGAACCGCATGGTCCTAGACGTCCTCCTTGCTGATCGTGGTGGTGTGTGTAAATTGATCGGCTCCAGCTGCTGCGTGTACATCCCAGACAACGCACCTTCAGTGTACTATGCCATCCAACGTCTGCATCGCCTTTCTTCCGAAATTCATCTGGATAAAGGCAACTGGTCCCTCACAGGCTGGATCTGGGGCCTCCTTTCCTAGTGGGGGTGGAGGGTCCTCATCTTCCTTGCCTTGGGAATAACTGTCCTGGTCTCCTGCTGTTTGTGCTTTCAGTGCCTGCCAGTGCTCTGTACAATGTGTGTCCAGACCATCCAGCCTCCACCCTCCAACATTCACAACACCAATATGATGATGATGCTCCAACAAGAAACCGATGGCCTTATGAACATTGACATTTCTTAAAGTATTTGCGACTCAATGGCAAAAGGAGGGTCTGAGGAAAAGTGTTCTTCTGATCGGTATCATTTGTACCAGGACTCCATTGTTTTTCATTGCCATTTCGTGTCAAACACTTCCACACTACCCACCTGGTCGTTTCTGCTGATGCCTGAGGAAATTCTAACTAACACGACAAAAAACCATCTTGCAGCCTGCATTTCTGCCCAGGAACTGTCGCACACCCAACCCCCTGTTCTTTGCAGTTCGACAGAAAACCATGAGACACTCACGCCCTGTGTAAATGATTTGTTTCCCATCTCCTGCTCCCTGCCTGGTAAACATCCTTGACACCGTGATCAGGTTATCTGGACAATGGTCTGACTGCTGGGCCTTGATCAGGGTGATTGGACAATGGTTTGAATGACCGAGCTTTGATCAAGCTGATCGAACAATGACCTGAATGACCGTGCTTTGATCAAGCTGAGTGAACAATAATTTGAGTACCAAGCCCTGATCAGGTCACCAACTACAAACACCGTCTGGATCTGGTTATCAACTGCAAACACTGCCCTGATTGAACAATGGACTAACAGCCAAAAGACTGGAATGAAAAAGTATAAAAGGCTTGTAAGCTGCGGAGTAAAGCAGCAGCCTCCTCTGTCTTGTTTCTAACGAGCTTGGGACTCTCTTCCATAGCCCGGGCTATTTGAATAAATCTGGGTTCCTCCTGCAGACGAAGGCTCCTGTGTCTCCTTTTACTACGTATGAAGGGTATGGAAGACTTGGGCAATTCCCCCGCCGCCGAGACCCAGTGAGTGGGTTATTCCGGTTCTTCAACTGCAACCAGCATCAAACATACAGGTCTCTGGGTGTCACTGAAGCTGCCATCCTCTTACAAGTCCCAGGTGTCGGTGCAGCCGTCATCCTCTTACAAGTCCCAGGTGTCACTGCTTCTGGTGTCATACACTCACCTGCCACTAGAAGTCACTGCAACCAGCATTAAACTTACAGGTCTCCGGGTGTCACTGCAGCTGCCATCCTCGTACAAGTCCCAGGTGTCGCTGAAGCTGTTATCCTCTTATATGTCCCAAGTGTCACTGCTTCTAGCGTCATACACTCATCTACCACTAGAAGTCACTGCAGCCAGCATCAAACAAACAGGTCTCCAGGTGTCACTGCAGCTGTCATCCTCTTACAAGTCCCAGCTGTCACTGCTTCTAGCGTCATACACTCACCTGCCACTAGGAGTCACTGCAGCCTGCATCAAATGTACAGGTCTCCGGGTTTCACTGCAGTTGTCATCCTCTTACAAGTCCCAGGTGTCACTGCTTTTAGTGTCTTACACTCGCCTACCATTAGGAGTCACTGCAACCAGCATCAAACATACAGGTCTCTGGGTGTCACTGTATCTGCCATCCTCTTACAAGTCCCAGGTGTCGCTGCAGCCGTCATCCTCTCAAAAGCACCTATGTGTCACTGATTCTAGCTTCATACACTCACCTGCCACTAGGAGTGTAGGAAAGTAGGATCTGCTTTTATGGTTAGCCCCACTTTTTGCCTGGTGCTATGCTGTTTCTGACTAGTCTGACTAGGATCCTACTGATCACGACCCCAGTCTCTCTGCTTTCTCCCCTAAATTGGTATGGTAAGTACTTAGGTACATCCCAGATTGGACACTGGTGCATCCTTATCAGTCCCTAGTATATGGTACTGAGATACCCAGGGCATAGGTTCACCAGGGGTCCCCCATAGGCTGAAGCATGTATTATACCACCCATGAGGGACCACTCAAACTGTAACTACAGGCCTGCCATTGCAGCCTGTGTAAGCTTATGCTAGCACTCCCTTATGAAAGATATAGGATTCCCTATATCTAAGGTCACTGCACTTAAAAACCTATAAGTCACCCTTAAAGCAGGCCTTTCAACCCTGAAGGCAGGGTGCTCGGTTATAAGTGGGAGGGTGCCCCTGCATGAGCAGTACACACCAACAACCTTCGGAGTCCATTCTCCCGGGTTGTAAGTGCATCAGCCATTATAATACATGGAGTGGCCATGTGTCATTACGCGATGACCATCTCTAAACTGGCTGTAACGAACCCTATCATGTTTGGTATCAAACATGTTGGAATCATACCCCCACACCACAAACGGTGTGAGAGGTATGATTCCATGCACTCTAAATCTCCTCCGGGAGGCCCTCAGTGCTTCCGGTACCAGTCTTCTAGACCCGGACAGCACAACATGGCTGCTCCCAGACAGGGTTTAGTGTATTGGGGCCGGGTGGCAGCGCTTGCCAGCACCACTCAGTCTGCTTGAAGGGCACATTTGGTGCCCTCCTTGCATAGTCCGGTTCAAACCAGCTCAGGGAGTCCCGCTCTGGCGCAAAACTGGACAAAGGACATGGGGGTATCCTCCTCACTGTCCGACCCCTCCCCTGGGAGGGACCCCTGAATCACCTCAACCCTTTCCGTAGGGTGCTTAAACACTTACCTGAGGGTGGGTCCCTAGATTCATTGTGGGACAAGATTTATTTCAAAACACCACTTCTTCTTCAACTGTCTGGGCACTCTGGACTTCACTCTGGGCCTCAAGACTGCAACTAGGAAGACTCCTGCTGCTCCTGGTCTCGTCGCCCTGCTCGTCTGCTGCAATGTCTGTGCCTGTGATCCATACAGGAACCTTGCAAGGCCTGTGGACATCCAAGACACCTGAAGGAATCTCCCTTGAAGCAAAGGAGTCACTTCCCTGCATCTGCAGGCACCGCAACTAAGCTGACCGGTCTGCTGATCCTAGGCTCTCATGGACTCCGAAAGGCTCAGCAACACAGGTGGTGATTCTTCACATCCCTCAAGGCCTGCCCTGTCCTCTCACCAAGTTTGAGGCCAGTATCCCTCATCGGAGCCGCAGGAACCGAACCCCTGTGAACCCCATCGACTTGCTGTTGCAAAGGCTTGTTGGCTTTTTACCATCAAGATCTTCGGGCTTCAAATATCCCCACCTCAAGCATCTCCTGTGACCAAGATCTTTGTCCTCACCACATCACTTGCACCGTGGGCCTGCATCTTTGTTGAGCTGCTCGAGGTCCTCTTTCGACTCCAGTGCATCCAGCCTGTGGGTCCTGTTGAGGCTCTTCTTTGAATTCTTTGGGCTCCCCTGATTGCTCCGGGCCTGCCCTGACTTCCCTGTTTGTGGTGAGTCACCTGGACCTTGCTGGTCCCGACACTGTACCTGTTTCGCTTTCCACGTTGTTTGCAGTTACCAAGGCTTGTTGGTGCTCCCGGCAGACACCGACCCCTCAACTCTCGACATCTGTCGTGGGACAGCTCAGGAATGGCTCCTGGTCTTCCACAACATCGCCTTTGTCCTCACAGATGAAGTTCCAAGGTCACTGTCATCTCTCTTGCAGCATCCGACATCAGTGGGCATTCGTCTTCTGTGCCTCCTGGTCACTCCTGAGTGGCATAGACTCTGTCCCCTCTGCTTGCAGGGTCTTCACCTTGAATCCACTTTTGGGTTCCACCGGACACTTTCACCTTCTCCAGCAACGGCATCGTCCTGAAGTCTCCCATTGAGTTTGACGGCGGTTTCCGACGCCACTTCACGCCTATGCACCCGGCTTCCCCGGTGTAGTAGGTATCCTGGTTCCTAGGGTATACACTGGTGGGGTGGCTCTCCAACCTTCTTTTCCATAGGGTTTCTTGAGGGTCCACTGGGAAGGGTCCTTCTTTTTTAAAATTTCACCCACAACTTACCCATTGACTTGTATTGAGAACGCGGTTGTGTTCCCACACTGCACACGACCTCCGTGGGGATCCTAGATACTAACCTTGGGTGGTTCCTTGGGTCCCCAGCACTTCTACGTCTTTTGGGTACAGTCTTGACTCGAGTCATGGTTCGCATACCACTATTTTAGTATATGGTTTGGTCTCCCCCTGGTGACTGCTGTGTATTTCTTGCTACTTACCTGTTTCTATTGAAAAGTATTGTGTGCATTGTGTATATCTCCGGCTAGGAGATATCTGTATGTGTTAGTGAGTGTCTTATAATAAATACCTATTTTTATAAATACACTGTATGTTTTTTTTCACTTAGTCTATACCAATAAGATTATGTTCTGGTAAAACAAGCTGCTTTACACTCCTTCTGGACTAAGCCTGAAGGCTTCTCTCCACAGCTACCACTTAGAGAGCTTTCTAAGGTTGTCTAAGACCACTAAAATCACCATAAGGGATGTCTGGATTAGTGCTGGGTGCCCACTTACATAAGTGTTCACCATATACTAAGCCAGCTTCTCACAAGGAGTCACTGCAGCCAGCATCAAACGTACAGCTCTCCGGGTGTAACTGCAGCTGTCATCCTCTTATAAGTCCCAGGTGTCACTGCTTCTAGCGTCATTCACTCATCTACCACGAGAAGTCACAGCAAACAGCATCAAACGTACAGGTCTCTGGGTGTAACTGCAGGTGTCATCCTCTTACAAGTCCCTACGTGTCACTGCTTCTAGCGTCTTACACTCATCTGCCACTAGGAGTCACTGTAGCCAGCATCAAATGTATAGGTCTCTGTGTGTCACTAAAGCTGTCACCCTCTTACAAGTCCCAGGTGTCACTGCTTATAGTGTCTTACACTCGCCTACCATTAGGAGTCACTGCAACCAGCATCAAACATACAGGGCTCCGGGTGTCACTGAAGCTGCCATCCTCTTACAAGTCCCAGGTGTCGCTGCAGCTGTCATCCTCTTACAAGTCCCAGGTGTCACTGCTTCTGGTGTCATACACTCACCTGCCACTAGGAGTCACTGCAACCAGCATCAAACGTACAGTTCTCATGGTGTAACTGCAGCTGTCATCCTCTTACAAGTTCCAGGTGTCACTACTTCTAGCGTCATACACTCGCTTGCCACTAGGAGTCACTGCAACCAGCATCAAACGTAAAGCATAGTAAAAGAGGTATGAGATGATACAAGGAGGGTTAGAGGAGGGAAGAGTCTAGAAAGGGTTATATTAAGGATCATAGTAGTGGTAGGGGTTTGGGATGATTGAGACAGTGGAGGTAGAGGATATATTGATAGAGGTATAGGGTGACAAATAAGGTAGTGCATTAGATATGCTGAATTAGAAGCAAAGTAATAAACATATAGATACATAAGTACATGGAAGGTATATATATGCAAAAGGTAGGTAATATATGTAGATTAAAGTTGCATTTAATAAACTCCGGCTTTCAAGTGTTGGTGTACTTTAAATTCATTTTTATTTTTTGTAATTCAATAGTGAAGCAATTGTAGATAGTCAAAAGATTTACTTCTTTATGCAGTCACTTATATACATGTTAAAACATAGAAAAATGTAACTATAAGTAATATGTACATTTTTTAAGCACGACTAACGAATATCTATATTTTTAAAAACTATTATTATACACGTTTATACAAAGCAATACACATATATAGGTATATACCTATAGTCCAAATAAATGCTTATATACAGAGGGGAACTGTCGGAACACTGAGGCCTCAGCCACGCGTGCTCCGACATCGCAAGCGTAACCGCACTTGCCTTAACCACTCATATGCCTTAACCACGCAGATGCGTGGTTAAGGCAGTGTGCAGTCTAGCTGCTGGCTGCTTCAGGCAAGGAAGCAGGAAGACATCACCAGGAAGAAATCCGCGGTGAGGTAAGTGGGGCTGGTCTGGGTAGTTTTCTAGGCTGGGGGGGTCGGGGTAGTTTCCTGGGCTGGGGGTTAGTTTTCTGGGCTGGGGGTCGGGTAGTTTTCAGGGCTGGGGGGGTCAGTGGTCGTTTTCAGAGCTGGGGGAGGTTCAGGTAGTTTTTTAAATTAGGGGTTAGGGTGGCCTAAGGATAGAGGAATTCAATTCAATTACAGAATTTGTAGAGCGCACTACTTACCCGCGAGGGTCTCAAGGCGCTGGGGAAGAGAAGAAGGGGGGGGTGCCGCTACTGGTCGAACAGCCATGTCTTGAGTAGCCTCCTGAAGGTCAGCAGGTCTTGGGTCTGACGTAGGCTGAGTGGAAGGGTGTTCCAGGTCTTGGCGGCGAGGTGGGAGAAGGATCTGCCGCCGGTGGTAGTTCTTCGGATGCGAGGGACGGTGGCGAGCGAGAGGTCGGCGGAGCGGAGCTGGTGGTTGGGGACGTAGAAGAAGAGTCGTCTGTTGAGGTAGGCTGGGCCGGTCTTGTGGAGTGCCTTGTGTGCATGGATGAGGAGTTTGAAGGAGATTCTCCTGTCGACGGGGAGCCAATGCAGGTTTCTCAGGTGGGGGTGATGTGGCTGTGGCGTGGTACGTCGAGGATCAGGCGTGCAGAGGCGTTTTGAATGCGTTGCAGTCGTTTGATGAGCTTGGCCGGGGCTCCCGCGTAGAGGGGGTTTCCATAGTCGAGTCTGCTACTGACGAGGGTTTGGGTGACTGTTCTTCTTGTATCTGTCGGGATCCACCTGTAGATCTTGTGGAGCATGCGGAGGGTGTTGAAGCAGGAGGAGGAGACTGCGTTGACTTGCTTGGCCATGGAGAGCGTTGAGTCGAGGATGACTCCCAGGTTGCGTGCGTGGTCGGTGGGTGTCGGGGCTGCCCCCAGTGTCGTAGGCCACCAGGAGTCGTCCCAGGCTGAAGGGTTGGAGCCGAGGATGAGGACCTCCGTCTTGTCCGAGTTCAGCTTTAGTCGGCTGCTCTTCATCCAATCGGCGACGGCCTTCATTCCTTCGTGGAGGTTGGATTTGGCGGTGAGGGGGTCCTTGGTGAGGGAGAGGATCAGTTTAGTGTCGTCGGCATAGGAGATGATGTTGAGGTCGTGCTGTCGGGCGATGCGTGCGAGCGGGGCCATGTAGATGTTGAACAGTGTCGGGCTGAGGGATGATCCCTGGGGTACGCCGCAGATGATCTCGGAGGCTTCGGATCGGAATGGGGGGAGGCGGACTCTCTGGGTTCTGCCGGAGAGGAAGGAGGTGGTCCACTCCAGGGCCTTCTCTCGGATCCCTGCATCGTTGAGGCGTGCGCGTAGTGTGCGGTGGCAGACAGTGTCGAAGGCGGCGGAGAGGTCCGGCAGGATGAGGGCTGCAGTCTCACCGTTGTCCAGCAGGGTCCTGATGTCGTCGGTGGCGGCGATGAGGGCAGTCTCGGTGCTGTGGTTGCTGCGGAACCCTGACTGGGATGGGTCATGGATGCTGTTTTCTTCGAGGTATCGGGTTAGCTGTCTGTTGACGATCTTCTCAATGACCTTGGCTGGGAACGGAAGCAGGGAGATGGGCCGGAAGTTCTTGAGGTCTCTCGGGTCCGCCTTGGGTTTTTTGAGTAGGGCATTGATCTCTGCGTGTTTCCAGCTCTCTGGGAAGATCGCGGTCTCGAAGGAGAGGTTGATGACGTTGCGCAGGTGTTGTGCGATGGAGCTGCTGGCTTTGTTGAAGATGTGGTGCGGAAAAGGGTCTGACGGGGAGCCGGAGTGGATTGTGCTCATGGTCTTGATGGTGTTATCGATGTTCACGTTGGCCCAGGCTCTCAAGGGGTCGTGGTCGATGGTGTGCGGCGAGTCTGGTGTGTCGGTGTCTGTTGGGGCAGTCTGGGTGTCGAAGCTGTCGTGGATGTCGGTGATTTTGCGGTGGAAGAAGGTGGCGAGGGAATCGCACAGGGCTTGCGACGGCGGGATGTCGTTGGTGTTGGAGCTGGGGTTGGAGAGTTCCTTCACGATGTTGAAGAGCTCCTTGCTGTTGTGTGCGTTGTTGTCGAGGCGGTCTTTGAAGGAGGTCCTCTTGGCGGATCTGATGAGGTGATGGTGGTTGCGGATGGCGTCTTTGTGGGTTGAGTGGCTGTCCGGTGTCTTTTCACTGTGCCATTTCTTCTCTAGTTTCCGGCAGGTGCGCTTGGATGCTAGGAGTTCCGGGGTGAATCAGCTGGCTCTCTTGCTGGTGTCTCTGTAGATGGGTTTTTTCAGCGAGGCGAGGGTGTTGGCGCAGTCGTCTATCCATCGTCTGAGGTTGCGGGCAGCGTCGTCAGTGTTGGAGGGGTCGGCGGGTGGGCTGAGAGCGAGGTTTGCTTGTAGTTGGTCTTCGGTGACTTTGCTCCAGCAGCGGCGTGGGATTTGTTGGGGCGGTGGTGTGTGGTGGGTTTCTGGAAGGTGAAGTGGATGCAGCGGTGGTCGGTCCAGAGGAGTTCGGTGGTGTGGCTGAAGGAGACGTGGGAGCTTGAGGAGAAGACGAGGTCGAGCGTGTGGCCAGCGGAATGGGTCGGTGTTGTGACGAGCTGTCTCAGTCCGAGGTTGTCGATGTTGTCGATCAGGGTGGTGGAGTTGCTGTCGTTGTTGTTCTCCAGGTGAAAGTTCAGGTCTCCGAGGAGGATGTAGTCGGTAGAGGTCAGGGCGTGCGTGCTGATGAAGTCGGCGATGGAGTCGCTGAATTGGGGTCGGGGTCCGGGGGGTCTGTAGATGAGGGTGCCTCTTAGGGTGGTGTTGGGGTCCATGTGGATCTGGAAGTGCAAGTGTTCGGCGGTGCAGAGAGTGTCGTCGGTGCTGGTCGAGACCCTGATGGTGTTCTTGTGGACGATGGCGATTCCTCCTCCTACTCCGTTGGTGCGGTCTCTGCGGGTGATCTTATAGCCGTCTGGGATTGCTATGGCGATGTCGGGTGCGGAGGAGTCGTTCATCCAGGTCTCTGTCAGGAAGGCGACGTCCGGTGATGATGTGTCGAGCAGGTCCCAGAGCTCGACGGCGTGTTTGCGTGCGGAGCGGGTGTTAAGTAGGATGCACCGGAGGTGGTTGCGGTCCTTCTTGGCGAGCGGTTCGGCGGTTCGGCGGTTCGGCGGCTCTGAGGCTGGTGTAGCTGCAGTTCCGGCAGGCGCAGGGACCATGTGTGCGTTTCGGGGCGGCCTTGAAGCAGGTGTGGGTCCGTCCAGGGTTGAGAGTGTGGCGTGTGCTGGCATCGTATCGGCGGCGATCGTCGTGGCGGGCGCGGGGGGCGTGCGGACCAGGGGTTCTGGCGCTGGGCACGGTCCAGGCACAGACGGGCGCAGACGGGCTTGCCTTAGGCGCGCCTTTGGCGCGCCCGCTGCACGGGTCCGCTGCGTGGCTGCGCAGCGGCAGTCATATATGGGGAGGTGGGAGGGAGGAGCAGCTGGGAGGCCGGAGGCAGGGGCAGGGGCAGCGAATGGGCAGAGAGGGGGCGGGGCCGCAGGGGATGCAGCGGCGGGAACAGGATCGGCGAGGGGCGACAGGTGGAACAGAAGGCAAAAGGGCACGGGATTAGGGGCACAGCAAGGAGCAGAAGACAGAACCTGGCACAGAGCGCACAGGGGGCAGCGAGGGGCACAGAATGAAACAAGCATTGGCATAGCCAATAGGTCTCGCCTTTGGGACCTTATAAGTGTTTAGCCATGCAACACTTGATGTTGTTGCACCAAGGATATTGTGCTGGATAACTAAACACTTATAAGGTCCCAAAGGAGAGTCCTATTGGCTATGCCAATGCTTGTTTTGTAAAGGAGGGGGGTGTAATGTGGAGGGGAGCCATCCTCGAGAACAGATGGACTTTGCTGTTTAAGACAATGTACGCACTGAACTCTGATAATCTTCTGGACACTTTGGCTCTCACTCCCAAGGTTTGGGATAACTTGTGGGACTGTCCGTAGCTGCCATGTTTCCAAGACCAATGCGTGATGGGCTACTCCAGTCAGGGTTTTTTATACATCACGCATGGACCTCAGAAACTCGGCCGGGCTGATATCCTCAAATGTTTAAAAGTTTAATAAAAAAAGATAATATAAAAAAGGGTATGTGTCCGAGGTCGGCAAAAGAAACAGGCAAACTGTGGAAAGTGGGGCCAAGGAAATGACGTAAGGGGCAGAGTATGCATAGCAGGGCTAGATTCATAAAGGCTGGTGTAGGTTTTGCAGGGCCTGGGCTAGATTCACATTGTGGAAGGGCAGGTGTTTTTGGAGGGTTCTGAAATGGGTACAAGTCATATTGTGCAGAGCGCGGGGTGGGCAGACTGTGGTATTTGGGTCTGGACCTTTGTAGGCTGGGCAGGCAGAATAGAGCATGGACTAAGTACATGGTGGGGAGGGCTGTGCTGAATTGAGATCAGGGTGGAAAGGTGGTGTTGGGCAATTTTCATGTGTCAGTTTAACTATGGGTGGATAAAGAGCTTGGCATAAAGGAGGATTTATTTTGAATCTGAGTGGAGCCGGTTGAGGGCTGCACTGGGAGAAGGGGTTGGGGCAGGATCTGGGTCAGACTGTTTGCAAAGAAATACGCAGAAATTTTACATTTGGATCAGAGTGAGGCAATCTATGTTATAGTGTGTAAAAAGTTACGCTATACAGAGATGTGCATTAGGAGTTTGGTGGGTTAAATGGTGCAAGGAGTGTCGATTGGGATATGTGTGGAGCAGGTTGGGTTGAGTTAGGATTTGGCCATGGGTTAATCTGAGACCTGAGCGGGGCAGTGGTGCAGGCCAGAACTGGATTAGGAACTGGGAGGTAAATGTCGAGTGCTGGATTAGGAGTTGGGTAGAGCAGGGAGGGGTCTGTTAGGGGCCTGGATTTGGACCAGAGCAGAGAAGGGCAGGTTGATAAATGTTACAATCTGGGTGGACAGACGAAGAGCTGGGCGGTGCATGACAGGGGCAGGATTCGGGACCTTGTGCTGGTTTAGTAATGGATATGGTTGAGGGCTGGATTAGGAACGTGGGCAGGGCAGGGTTGGATTAGAATTCTGGTGGGGCAGATGGTGCAGGACATTAATGTGGCCGAGGGCTGGATTGGGAATGACTAATTAAAGTTCAGATCAGGGTACCGAATTGGGATCTGGGTGGCAAAAATCTGCTTTACCGACTCTTCGTGGGCTGGGCGGAGGCAGTTCCGGATTACCAAATAGGCAAAGCATGCACCGTCCTATTGGCCCCACTGCTTTTAAGGGGCCTGCGACAACAGATCAAAATAATATTGGTTTGATGTTGAAAGAAAATTACAATCAAGCTTTCTTAAATTTTGTTTCCAAAAGATAGAAAAAAATGAATCAACTCAATGAAATGAAAACTTTACAATAAAGACTCTATAGAGAAAACACTGTATTAATGTAATGTACCCATTAACAATTTAAAGTACATAAACCAGAGACATCAGATTCACATAACCGTTTGTCTCTTAAAAGCTCATCTTCCGGCATCTGTCATTTTTGGGGGCGGGGGGAGGGGGAATGGGTGCATTGGGTATTAGGAGATAATTTGCGAGGGGGGCGAAATTTCGACTGCCTAGGGGCCTCCGTAGGGTTTAATCCGGCACGGGGCGGAGGCTGGGACCCAGTGTGTGTGTTCGACTGGGCTGGATGTTTATGCTGGGTTGGGATCTAGGCGGGACTCAGAGGGCTGGGCTGTCACGGCCCCTCACTGTGCACGTGCACAGAGAACCGGAGTAGAGGCAGGTAACGCTCGCAGTGGTAGTCCCGGAGGTGAAAGTGTGGAAGAGGAGGGGGTCGGGCAGCATTGCTACGAGTTTTCTACAGAGGTAAGGTCCCGAGCTATGGAGTCACTTCTCTAACCCTGTCGAGTGAGGGACTATGGGTCCCATCTCCACTTTGAGTGACAGTTGGTCACGCACTATGAGCTCCGTCATTCTGCTGCTCCCACCCACCTTCCCCTCCCTCCGGTTTCGATTCTCAGCGCGCGCCTCGCTCTGTGACGCAGCTGTTTGATACCTCCTGGGGCGCGAAAGCCCCGTGACTCGTCCCGCTGGCTCGCGACGGATGCTGTCTGTGTTCGAAGTGAAAGCAGCGCGCTGAAGCGTGGGGGCGCGAGACCCGGGTTCAAGGGGCGGGGCAGCGCGCGGCCACCTCCGTGTCTCGAGAGCCGCGCTGCCTGCAAATAGAGGCTGGAGCGTCCGTCCGCGAGAGTGAGTGCCCTGGTAAGAACGCGCGTAATGGGCTACTGTGAAGAGTGAGTGTCCACAGCCCAGGTGCGAGTGCACTGGAAACGGCAGCGTGTCCACTAGCAGGATTGTGTCAAGTGTCAGGTGGGTGCGTGCTAGCATTGGTGACCAGGCGTCCCGAAACTTTTTGTTCACAAAAATACAGCCATGTCACGATTTTTGGAAGAGGGTCGGGTGAGCAAGCGCATTATTCCATGTTGTGCAGTCCCACGTTTACATCTGCCTTTTTACCATGCCAGGGCTAGGAAGTTAACTTGTTTTGAGTCGCCTACTTGTGCTGCTTCGCCTCTTCACCAGAAAAGCAGGATGTAACGAGGAATGAATTGCATCTTAGGGGCCCATTACCCAAGGCCTGGACCACCAGCAGCCTGCACATGGAACCCATCACTACAGGGTCGGACTGGAATAAAAATATGCCCGGGCACCAAATTAAAAGTGGCCCACGTTAGCGGAGCATATAGTTAAACGAGAGGAGCGGGGACGAGAGGAGCGGGGGCGAGGGCGAGCGAGCGCGGCAGCCTGCTCAGCTGACCAGACGCTCGTGCGTCATGGCCTTTTGCCGGCATGTGTTTACAATTATCGCGCCCGCGTCTGGGCACGATAATTGGAAACACATGTTTGCCGCGCGTACCCATCCCAAAAAGGCCAGCCACGACGCACGAGCGTTTGGACTGCTTTTGAAACTCACTTACTAAAAGTCTTCGCCTCTAGCAGCGCTTGCGCGCTACTCGAGGCTCGACCTAAAAACGGGCACAGAACAATCAGGACAGCGAGGGGCATAGAATGAAAAATGGGCACAGAACAATCAGGACAGCGAGGGGCACAGAATGAAAAAACGGGCACTGAACAATCAGGACAGCGAGGGGCACAGAATGAAAAAACGGGCACAGAACAATCAGGACAGCGAGGGGCACAGAATGAAAAACGGGCACAGAACAGTCAGGACAGCGAGGGGCACAGAATGAAAAAACGGGCACAGAACAATCAGGACAGCGAGGGGCACAGAATGAAAAAAGGGCACAGAACAATCAGGACAGCGAGGGGCACAGAATGAAAAACGGGCACAGAACAATCAGGACAGCGAGGGGCACAGAATGAAAGAAACGGGCACAGAACAATTAGGACACAGACAACAGAAAGAGAAATGGCAGTACAAGGCAGTACAGAAGAGGAAGACACAAACCTACGGCCTACCACTGGCCACCAGGGATGAGGCGCAGGTGGTAGCCTGCGGGTGGAGGAGGGCCTCGAACTTCCTCAGCAGCGGCAGCTGGGGCAGGGACCACACAGGCGGTGCTGTGCGGAGGGGGAGCGACCTACCAACAGGTCAAGGGGTTGGGGTAGTTTTAGGGACAGCATGGGGGGTCGCAGGGTGCGGGTAGTGTATGTTAAGGGACAAGGTTTTAGGCCTAAGGGCAAGGGAAGGGGAATGGGTTGTTGGGGTCGTTTTTAGGGCTTAGGGGAGGGCGGGTAGTTTTTAGGGCAGGTAGTTTTTTTAAAATAGGGGTTTGGGTTTTAGGCCTAAGGTCAGTGGAAGGGGTTGGGGTAGTTTTAGGGACAGCATGGGGGTTGGGAGGGTGTTGGGGTATTTGGCCCTCAGGGCATGGGGGCAGGTAGGGAGTTTGTAGCTTAGGGCAGGGGAGGGGGGCGCGACCTTACCACGCATACCTCTTTACCATTCATTACTTTACCACGAAATTGCGTGGTAAAGGCATTCGTGGTAAAGAAATGCGTGGTTAAGACACATTCATGGTTTAGGCTCTGTGGTAGAGGGACGCATGGTTTAGACATGCATGCCTCTATTATACAATCTATACAGAGGGATATGCTATATATTTATGTTTGCGTATGGTGGTTATGTGGGGAAGAGCCAATTCTTGAGTAGTCTTCTGAAGGTAAGGTGGTTATTCGTGGATATTATGTTCGGGGGTTAAGAGTTCCATAGTTTGGCTGCTTGAACAGAGAAGGATGTGCCAACCCTGTTTTTTTTTTGTACGGTGGGATTTTGAGGTGAGGTACCACTCTAGAGCAGAGGTTCCTTTGTTGAATGTATTTGGTGATTTTATTCCTGATGAAGAGCAGTCCTGTTCCATGTATCGCTTTGTGGGTGATGCAAACCAGCTTGAATGTGGATCTTCTGGCAACCGGTAACCAATGTAGGGCCCTCAAGGCAGGGGAGATGTGGGCATGCAGCTTTATATGTAAGAGTAGTCTGGCAGCCGAGTCCTGAATCCATTGTAGTCTTTTCATGGTCGTAAAAGGTGATCCGTGGTAGAGGCTATTGGCGTAATTGAGTTTGGACAGAACAAGAGAGATGGTAGCTTGGACCTTGTGTGGAAATCCCGGATGGGGGAAGATGCGTTGCAGAGTTTTTATAGTAAGAAAGCTTGATTTTGCTAGTTTGTCCACTTGGGCATTCATCAATAGCTTAGAGTTCATGGTCATTCCGAGGTTTCTTACTTCCTTTGATACTTTAGGCGGTGTTCCCAGATCATCAGGCCAGGCGGCGAGTGGGTCATAATTTTTCCAATCGCTACACGTGAGCGTTTCTGTTTTGGAAGCACTCAATTTGAGATGTCTTCTAGTCATCCATTGATCCACGGCTGTGAGACAACTGAAATTTGATGAGTTTCCAATGTCTTTGGGGCATTCCAGTTGAAGGAGTATTTGCGTGTCATCTGCATAGTTATAGCACATGAGGTGAAATTGATTGATCAGTGCCGGTAATGACTTCATGTAGATGTTGAAAAGTATGGGCGACATAATAGACCCTTGAGGAACCCCTGCTTTTGTGAAGTACGGTTTGGATGAGAAAGGGGGGTATGGATTACATTAGTTCTGTTGTGAAGGTAGGACGCGATCCAGTCATGAGCAGTTCCCTCTATGCCGGCTTTGTAAAGTCTTTGTATCAGAATGTCATGGTCAACCATGTCAAAGGCAGCCGAGAGATCCAAGAGAAGTATGGCAGCAACCCCGTTCCGGTCAACTGTGTTCTTCAGGTCATCCCAGATGGCAACGAGGGCCGATTCTGTGCCTCTTCCTGGACATAATCCCGTTTGGAAGTCTGAAAGTATGGCATTATCTTTAATGAATTGTGACATCTGGGTATAAATACCTTCAAAATCCCCACATAGAGATTGGCCACATTGGGGGCACAGGCCGCCCCCATGCTAACTCCTTTTATCTGTTGGTAACATATGTTGTTAAGCTCAAAGACATTTTCTTTGAGAACAATAGCCAGGATTGTAAAATGAAATTATGATGGTCATTGGTGCCTATTCTCTCCAGTGTGATTCTCACTGCTTCAATTTTATAAACAAGGAACAAGGGGACCCTTATAGTCAGAAGGGACCAAGGGTAGTAGTAAGTTATTAGAGACAGCGGTCCCTTTCAAGAAAAATATATACATATAGCCACAACACTTCAATCAGGATTGGGTCTACTCGTGTCCAAATGGATGATATTTATAAGTTATTTTACAAAAATTAAAGCATAAACATTACATTAACATAGAGTGAGCAGGACGTGACGGGGTTTTAGGAAATCAACAGATTTTCTTACCTCAGGCATATAACTTAAAAGTGACTTTTTGGTGAAAATAGGAAATAACAATAGTCACAATAACAAGAACATCTTGTATTCTGCATAAATCTCAAATGAAGGTTAGAGTTTAAGACCTGGTTGTCGACGACGTTTCGATCCCCAACAACGGTTATGGGATCATCATCAGGACTAAACAATCAAAAAATGCCTGGGTAGTTGCTGATGATGCAAGTGGTGAAACTATGGGTACATGGAAGGGAGCGGTGTCCAAACCAAGGCAGAAGGTCCTCTGATGGTTGCCGGGTGAAATGCCAAGGAGGGTCACGAGGAGGAGAAAACTGCCCGTCCAGAGCAGCTAGAGCGAACGTGACAAGGGTCCAATTGGCCGGGAGGCGGTAGTAGGGGAGAACGGGGTCTCAACCCCCACTGGAACCGTGAACCGTGATGATTGCTATGTGTGTGTGATAGCACATAGGCGTTCGGGAGAGGCGAGGTCAGGGGAATTGGCCAAAGGAAAACGGAGCCTTAAATGTGGCTGCGTTGTGTGGTGGAGATAGGGCGCCGAGTGTGTGCGCCGTTAGATGCTGCGTTCACCAAGCCGGGTAGTGCAAAGAGAGGTTTTTACATTTTTTCAAATCCTTTATTCTTTTCAAAGATTAAGTCTTCCAAGAGAAGCCAACGCGTTTTGTCCCATCTCGGGACTTCTTCAGGGCTTGATCTTATGTGTTAAGTTCTTATCTATGATGCGTCGTCTCTATAGATCAGTTCATGGAATTTATTAATCTTCTTGGTAAAGATGTTGGTTACCAATCCATATTTGCAATACAATTCATCAGGAGTAATTCAGGCCAATGTCGGCCACCGCATCTAATATTCGGGTAATCAATGGGCATGGGCAGTCTCCGCGCGTAGACTCCACGTTCAATATCAAAGCCTTCTGGAACTATTTGTGATCTATTCAAATGTGATATTCTAACATTGATGCAATATTGAAATCGTTTGAGAATAGTGGGTGCTGATCATCTTCTTGCTAATACATTAAGCATAGCTTGTATTTTATTCTTTTGTTGTCGGGTATCCAGTAAAACGAAACCTCCACCTTTATCGCATGGTTTGACCATGATATCCCGATTTTTTGCAGTTCAGTAAGAGCAGCTTTTTACTGAACATTAAGATTATAGGGAGGTTTGGGTCTAGATCTTAACATAGCCTGTATTTTGTTATGCACAGCTTTTTCAAAAATCCTCACTTCTGCTCCAAGTTCATCCAGTGTGGGACTGAATGTGGATGGAGGCTTTAATCCTGATCTATTGCTTGAGGTAGTGTGTTGTAAATCACTGAAATATTTTATGAGTCTTATTTTGCGAAAAAAGTAATGTATGTCGCGATTGAGTTCAAATTTGTTAATATCAGAACTAGGGACAAATGACAGTCCCTTAGACATGAGTCCTAATGAATGTCAGTCTAGCTCAAAAGATGGAAGTTTGAAAATACGAATGGGATTCAATCACTCCAATATTGGTGGCGTCTTGGCTGGAGGTAATGCCGAGTACTGTCTGCGTGTTGGTTGCGTCCCCTTGTTTGATTCCTGAATCTTGTTCTCAGGGTTCCCAGTCGGTTACCTAAAAAACTGTTGTTTCTATAGGGGCTGTCAAAATGTTCCCTTCTGTTACCAAAGGTGTCGAAGTGGTTAGAGCTACCTTCACCCTCCGACTAAGAGGTATCTGAGAATGTCAAGATTTTTCTATTTGACCAATGTTGATTGTCAGTGGGGTAAGTGTTATCTTTAGGGATATTATAATAGTTAGCCCGTAGAGATGGATAAACATTTTCTTCTGAGAGAAATCGAATATCTTATTTAAGTTTATCCGTATTTTTTTCAATGAGATATTTGCTGAAGGAGCCTAGTTCCAAATTGGCTTCTTCAATGCGCTTTTTGGCCTCATCAAGGGTATTGTTCTTTTTTAGTTTTTCTTCTATTTCTGCAATTTCCTTAAGTAGGGTATCAACCACTTTCCTAGCTGTTTGATAATCAGGATCATAAGATCACAGGAGCAGAGACTAGCTATTAGGAACTACTTCTCTAAAAACGTTCTAATCTCAACAAAGAGTCCCGGGATATTTCTGATTCTCAAGCCTTACGGGTTCACTCCTGCCTTCATATATTCTAACATGAAATCAGCATGGGATTTTGTCCTTTTAGCTTTCTTTTTAAGATTCAATCATTTGAACCATTCATCGTTGTACCCTTTTGCTATGGAGAAAGGCTTATTAGTGATGCTGGTTTGTCCCTAATAGCTGTGAAAACTCCTCATCACTAACCTGAAAGTTTTTACACTTTCCATGGAAGTATTTGTGGCACTAATAATATGTATTAGGTGGAGACACAAAAGCACCCCTTTCTACAAGAGAATAAGATTGCAAAAAAATGGATTCAGACAAGACCAGAGGATAGATTCTGAGATCAAAAACGTCAGACAGTGTCAAATAAAAAAATATAAAGATAATAATGAAATCCATAGAACATGAGAAACAGAAGAACATTTGCTACAGAACTGGACCAAACAGATGATAAAGGAAGCAGAAACACCAGAAGTAGATCAGTGATCAGCTGTTGTCGGTATACTCACCCACATTCAAAAGTAAAAACCCTCGCAGCAGCGTGCTAGGACAACTATCAAGTAACAAAAGGGCCCCTTAGTATAGGTATAGGAGAAAGCAAAAACCAGGAAAAAATTATTGTATTGTATTGTATTGCAATTGCATTTATATAGCACTTACTGCCCCTGACAAGGCGTCAAATCGCTTTTCGGAGAGTAGCACACTACTCCGGAACCCATAAAGGATTAGTGGTGAATTTGTATAGTGAAATATGAAAGTAATTTGAGTGGTGGACATGTTAGTCAGTAATTTGTATTGAGAAGGGTAGTGGGGGGATAGAAGAGGGAAAAGGTTTGCTTTTATATAGCGCTTGCAACCCCTGATGAGATATTGAAGGGCTTTTTTCAGCGAGTAGCATGCTACTCCGGAACCCATAAAGGATTAGTGGTGAATTAGTATAGTGAAATATGAAAGTAATTTGAGCGGTGGATATGTAGTCTGTTATTTGGATTGCGAAGGATAGTGGAGGGATAGAAGAGGGAAAAAGGTTTGCATTTATATAGTGCTTGCTACCCCTGATGCGATTTTGAAGCACATTTTTGGCGAGTAGCACGCTACTCCGCAACCCATAAAGGATTAGTGGTGAATTAGCATAGTGAAATATTAAAGTAATTTGAGTGGTGGATATGTTAGTCAGTTATTTGGACTGAGAAGGATAGTGGAGGGATAGAAGAGGGAAAAGGTTTGCATTTATATAGCGCATGCTACCCCTGATGAGGTGTTGAATCGCTTTTCGGTGAGTAGCACACTACTCCGAAACCCATAAAGGATTAGTGGTGAATTTGTATAGTGAAATATGAAAGTAATTTGAGTGGTGGACATGTTAGTCAGTAATTTGTATTGAGAAGGGTAGTGGGGGGATAGAAGAGGGAAAAGGTTTGCTTTTATATAGCGCTTGCAACCCCTGATGAGATATTGAAGGGCTTTTTCAGCGAGTAGCACGCTACTCCAGAACCCATAAAGGATTAGTGGTGAATTAGTATAGTGAAATATGAAAGTAATTTGAGCGGTGGATATGTAGTCTGTTATTTGGATTGCGAAGGATAGTGGAGGGATAGAAGAAGGAAAAGGTTTGCATTTATATAGTGCTTGCTACCCCTGATGCAATTTTGAAGCACATTTTCAGCGAGTAGCACGCTACTCCGCAACCCATAAAGGATTAGTGGTGAATTAGCATAGTGAAATATTAAAGTAATTTGAGTGGTGGATATGTTAGTCAGTTATTTGGATTGAGAAGGATAGTGGAGGGATAGAAGAGGGAAAAGGTTTGCATTTATATAGCGCATGCTACCCCTGATGAGGTGTTGAATCGCTTTTCGGTGAGTAGCACACTACTCCGGAACCCACACAGGATTAGTGGGAATTAGAATAGGGAAATATGCAATTAATTTGAGTGGTGGACATGTTAGTCTTTTATTTGGATTGAAAAGGAATAGTGGAGGGATAGAAGAGAGAAGGAGGGATAGAAGAGGAAAAGGTCTAGAATTCCACCAGGAGCGGACTGGCGATCTCCTACCTTTTTACATCCACCTCTTCTTTATTTGTTTTTTCTTTAAATTCGGTTTGGGGCCAGATTCATTCTATATGCTCCATACACCTAGAGGGAAGGGCTGTCCTGTCTATATAAAAACAAACCCTCGCTCCAACAAACCCCTGCTCTATTCCTTTTGGAATGCCCCTGATCCAGCGCTTACAATAAAAATATTTTCTCCTAATATGGTTTTGGGTCATTCAGGTGCAATTATTTCTCTAACATACACACACTATATCCATATGACGGTGTGGCCCATAACACCGCATATACATTCACTTACTCCTTTATTTCCCTGGATTTTCCTCCGACATGAAACCTAGGAGAAAAACAATTTGCTGGAAGGAGACGGGATACCTCTTTTATAAAGACACAATAATTTTCATTCGCTTTTAAGGTATTCCGCTCATTGGTCGATGGACCAACTAGTAGGAATCAGTTGATGGTGATTAATACCAGCTCAATCACAATGAACTCTTTTACGAAAACATTATTAATCATTATGCTAAAGAAAATCACTGTCGTTTGTTTAAAGAATAATAAAGTTTATATAAAGTTTTTTAAATGCAGAAAATTCAGGATTAATTTATTATTCAAATCTTTGCGTTTATCATCTTTATAAGAATAATTGCAAATTGCATGTCACTTTTATTAGACCGAAAATGAGGTTATCATACTAAAGACTCTATAGATCAACCTATCTATCTCTCGGGAAATCCTAATAATTCTAATATAAATCTTGTCAACTGCTAGTTCTCCTAAAGCGGCATTTCATACTCAACTGGAAAAGGAAAATAACAGCAGCAGCATCAGCTCGTCAGCATCAGCAACCGCAAACTCTCCCATCTACAGCATCTAACTTCTTCAGCATCTCCCGGAGCATCCCGCAGCATTCTAACCCCCTCCCACTAAGAGTAGGTCTTCTTATACCCTAATTCTAGCTTACAGCATAAAATGTTTCTTCTTACATGGCGCGATTCATTCTCATTGGTCCAAAACTCAGGTCCCTATACATTCTAATCAAGCTTCCTGGTCTTAACTAGTTCCGTGAGGAATGTCCATGCAAGCATCGTTTCCCACAGTTCATGCACTCGCTCATCCGTTTCGATCAGTCCAAATTGTTGCTTTTTCTGCAACAATTGTATAATAATGTTCTTTCTATTGATTCAACCAGGCTTCTCACGCTTCTTGCTGATCATCTTGGCACACATCTGCTCAGAAGGGTCACAGCAGCCTTGACCATACTTTCATCCTAGCCTCTCGGCATCAGCACGTGATCATCTCTTTGCAACAGCCTCTTTCCTCTATCACGTGGTCGCATCCGCTCCTGCGCACTCTAATAACTCGCGGCCATTTTATATTGCTGCTCAGCAGGCCTAAGCGCACTATTTCTAAAGAAAACAAAATGTTATTAAAACAATGAAATATAAACCCTTTCGTTTCCCTCCCGTCTTTCTACGTACCCCAATTAGGTATTACCTAGCAGAAGCAACATATAAAGCTGTCCCTTACTTACCATCGCTTTATTTTGCAACAACACGTTTTATTCAAAGCACAAAAACATGCATTTTATTATTATTTCAGTACGCAAAATATTATGTTATATTAGAAACGTAAACAACTATTAGTTCATTACTTTGCACATAAAACTGCGTGTTATCCTTTTCCCAGACATACATTGTTGGTTATTTACTTGAACGAACATGTTTATTGTTATTATACAAAAATATTAGGAGGTTAAAATTTTTATATTTACCCTGCTCCATCAACTCCCCCTTTGGTGATTTTTAACATCACCACACAAACCTAAGTTATACAATTTTCTCAGACAGCATATATCTTTTATCCATTTGCTTTTGTTAGTTTTATACTTCTGTGTCGCTTTCAATTTGTCTCTTTGTCTTCTTGTACAGGTTCTCTTTTATTTCTTCTAATTCTATTTCACCTATTTCTCTCTCTCTCTCTTTGTTTATCATATTTTCTTTTTCTAACTTTTTCTGCTTTCTTCGTCTCTTTATACATGTTACTGCAAGCTTCAATACTAATATTATTATTATTATCATGGTTGCTATTATTATTACTTTCCCTATTATTAATCCACTCATTCTTGTTAACCAATTAGTTACAGAAGAAAACCCTTTACCAAGTTTTCCCCAAACACTTTCAACCTCCAGTGGTACTAGTTCTTTGTGCAAATTTGTAATATTTGTTATATACTTCTGTATATTTTCGCTTTTATCAGGAATGTAAGTGCAACAATGTTGGACTTTCAGCATTCCACAGACTCCGCCCTCTTTTGCCAAAAGAATGTCAAGGGAAGACGATTTTGCATCACCATAGCTCTCATGGCAACCATTTCGGTATTTACCATTAAGAACCCTCCAGCAGTATCTGTAGCTAAACGATCTACTACTGTGGATAATTTCCGAATTCTGAATGCATTCAAAGATATTCCCACTGCTGGTATCAATGCACCAAAAATATCACCTACTATTTCTGAAAAACTTTCCCTTTTTCTACGTGTAAAGGTATTTATCATTTTGTGTGTTCCTTTTTCTTTTCTATCCACATGAAAAATCTTTGGAAAGACCAGGCCTAAATAACATGATCCATACCAATGGTCCGGCAACCTATAATAAGCCCTATTCCCACAAACATAATAAATCCCTGGAAATATCGGATCTTTTCCCCATTTGAATCCCCATCCACCTATAATTAGGTAATTGTCATAGTTATTACTGGAACCCACAAAATAATTGTCATATTTTGTCTTATTTCTTCTAATGCACAACCTTCCCTGTTGGGGCCAATCCAGAGTCATAGCTGCATTTATCTTTTTCTTGTCATGATGGTCTTCCTCAAACGCCCAAAGAGGTGTTTTTGTCTCTTCAATTACTTTTCTTTCAAATTTCACTCTTCTTTCCTCAACCATTTCTAGAAATACTTTTTCTTCCTTCTTTAACTCACAGGTAAGGTTGTACCTAAATATATTATCTAATGTTAATATCTTATCTTCTAAGAAATATTCTCCAAAAATCTTTCCCTCTTTTATTTTATTAAGCTCGGGAACTACAGAAACCTTTGCAAAAATCCTATCTACATCAGTGTAATAATATTCTAATCTGCCTGTTTTATAAAATAAGCTTGCTAATACACTACATGTTATTCCATACGTCAAAGGGAGGTGATGATAAGTCACACCTCTGCTACAGATGCAGGCAACTGCATACAAACATAAGCAATCTCTTACATCCATTGTTTCTACGTACTCATACAGTAATTTAGTAAACACATTCTTTGAAAAATCTGTTATTGATTTATCCTTATGTAATTCTGCACTACTCCTTAAAATAACTGGCTCTTGAGTGTTAGCTCCTTTTTCCTTCTCAGTGTTATTAGACTTTTCCACCACAGCTAAACTAATTGGAATAGTTATTGCTAAAACTACCCATACTGTTATCAATAATCCTGTACAAAAACAGCACATTTTGCACCATCTTTTTAAAAACTCACATTTACATTTTCTATCTCTAATATTCTCCATTTTGTACTTGTTTTCTAGAAAATTGTGTCACTACACCTCAGAAATGACTTGCTTGCCACTCTGTACTTTCAGAATGTTGTCTTTGCTTGCTTCTTTCTTCAATTCTTTCTCAGAATTATTTCCTTGTCACATCCGGTAATTTTGTCAGTTCAGTGTTTTTGTCAAATCCGGTAAACTATCTACAGTGTCAAATCCGGTAAACTATCTACAGTGTCAAATCCGGTAAACTATCTACAGCAACCACTTCAGGTTTGTTTCTTCAGGTTTGTTGCACTTCACTTTCTCCCATCAGGTTTCTTTGTTCTGGGTTCTTGTGAGTGTTCAATTCTTCTTTGTAGCTAGTCAGAGCACGATACAACCATTCAGGTGATCTGTACTTCTGATTCACTTTCTTTATTCTTTTTGTTTTCTGCAAGTGTTTACCACCTTGTTTTCCTTGCTCCTTTTGACTTGTTATTTCATTCACTTGTTCAGCACTTTTTCCATCCAATTTCACTATTCTGTATCTTAATCTTCTTACTTCGTTGGGCCAATTGTCTCCTTTTCTCGGCCTTTTTGCTTCACTCCCTTTTTCCTCTCTTTCTGTTTTCCAATTTCTTTTTCTTGTTTCTAGTTTTTCATTTCTTTCTTCTCCACTTTCTTCTGATTCTGTTTCCATCTTTTCGTTATTTCCTCTTATTTTGAAACTTATTATTTCGCTTTCAGCTACTTGTGGTTCTTTTCTTATCTTCCTTCGTTCACCTACTTCTGTCCCTCCTCGAGGTTCTTCCGGTTTTGGGTCAGTTTCTCTATCTGCTTCTAAATTTCCCTGTTCTTGTGTTTGACTATCTGTCCCTACTGCTCCTCGGGGCTTTTCCGATTTTTCTAACTTTTGGTCGGAAACTCTCCCTTCTTCATCTATTAATATTATCTTCGAAGGAATTCTACCACTACTTGTACTTGGTTGTTCACTGTCACTGTTTTCTGGCTCAGTTTCTTCTCTTATACTTTCAAAATTCCACTTTGTCTTTATAATTTCTTCTCCTTCTGACTGTTCTGTATCAGATTCTGAACTGGTATCAGATATTTCCAGATGTCGACTTACAGGTCGATCTTCAAATTCTGGAACTTCAGCTATTTCCTCTATTTCTTCTTCTTCTTCTATCGTTTCATTTGTAGTTGGGTCTCCCAGATGTCGACTTACAGGTCGATCTTCAAGTTCTGGCACCCTGTTTGTCTCCTCTTCTCTTTCTGATGCTGAACTGTTGTCTATTATTTCCAGATGCCGACTCACAGGTCGATCTTTAGGTTCTGGAACTCTGATGGTGTGGCTGGCATGAACCCAGTGTTTCACTCCTGCACACTTAACTGCTGTGGTCGTCACTAGGATCACTTGTCGTGGTTCATCCCAGCGAGGAACCAAACAATTTCTTCTCCGGTGGACTTTTATTCGAACCCAATCTCCTGGATTCAAGTCGTGTGCTGGTTTTCTTTCAAGAGTGGTCGCATCCGGTCCAACCTGATGAAACACAGAACGCACCACATCAGCCAATCCTTTGCAATAATCCAGTACTAGATCATCAGTTATAGTCAGTAGCTTGTTGACAGGTACTTGTGCTTGTCTCATTGCTCGTCCCATGATTATCTCATGTGGACTGAGTCCAGTCTTCCTTTCCGGAATACTTCTGATTGTCATCAGAACCAATGGCAAAGCATCTGGCCATTTCAGTCCTGTAGCTTGACACATTTTTCCTAACCTGTTCTTGATTGTTCCATTTACTTGCTCTACTATTCCAGAAGCCTCTGGTCTGTATGCACAATGCAGTTTCTGTTTAATACTAAGGGCTTCACAAATCAGTTTAACTAATTCGTTTTGGAAATGTGTTCCTCTATCTGTTTCAATCGTGACTGGAAAACCATACCTCGGAATGAATTCTCTCAGCAAAAGTTTTGCTACTGTGATACTGTCATTCCTTCTTGTTGGATATGCTTCCACCCAACGGGAAAACAAACAGACGACCACTAAAACATACCTCAATCTGCTGCAAGGTGGCATTTCTATGAAATCCATCTGCATTCTGGTGAAAGGACCCCCTTCTCTTCCTATTCTTCCTAGACTCACTACGGTCTTCCTTCCTGGATTTAACTGTTGACAAATCAGACATCTTTGACAAAGACTCTCAGCTATGGCTCTGAATTTTGGATTGTACCATGTTTGTCTAAAAAGTCTGATAATTGAATCTCTCCCAATATGGGCTTGCCCATGGTACATCCGTGCCATGTCAGAAATCATGCTATCAGGCATAACTGGTCTCTCATCCCTGTAAACCCATACATCCGTTTCTTCATGTTTCCTACATCCTGCTTTTAGCCAAGTATCTTTTTCTTCATCTTCTGCAGCCTCTTGTAACTGTCTTACCTCATCCCATGTTTCAATTGAGTTAGTAAAAGCAATGGACAAGAAATATGCTCTCTCTCGCGGCATTTGTTTAAAGAGACCACATTCTTTGCACAGTACTGTGCCATTTCAGTCAGCATATTTGTTGCCAACAGTAATGTAGTCTTCCCCATTTTTATGTGCATTGCACTTCACTACAGCAATCTCTTTAGGCAGCTGTATCGCCTCAAGCAACTTTTTCACAAAATCTCCATTTCTTATGGGTGTCCCTGCAGACGTCAAGAAACCCCTTTGTGACCAAATCTGACCAAAATCATGCACGACTCCTAAGCCGTACTGGCTGTCAGTCATAATCGTAACCCGTACATTTCTTCCCAACTTACATGCTTGAATCAGAGCTACTAATTCTGCAACTTGGGCAGACCGTACACCTTTCAGACAAGATGCTTCCAATACAGTTGCTACTGTGCAAACTGCATATGCTGCACTTAGAACTCCATCACTCGTTCTCAAACATGAGCCATCCACAAACAGAATATAATCTGATTCTTTTAAGGGCTCCTCTCGGATGTCAGCTCTTGGTTTAGTACAGTATTCGAGCACATTCAGACAATCGTGATCTACTTCATCCATTTCAATCACATTCTCTTCATCTGGCAATGATGTTGAGGGATTCACATTCATACATCTGTCAATGGTCACATTATCTGCACTCAAAATTACCTTTTCATACCTAGTCAGCCGACTATGTGTCATGTATTGTGTTTTCGTTCTTGTCAAGAGAATTTCCACAGAATGGGGAACATATACTTTGGGTAACTCGTTCCTTCTTTTACGGAAATTTTTACAGGATCTACTCCTTTCATTAATCCTACATCTTCTCCTGTCAAGTCCCATACTTCTTCTTTTACTGTCCCTTTCAATTCAATTGGGATTTTCTCTGCATCAAATACAGGAAACAAATGGTTTACTTCTGGTTCCAAATTTACCATTGTCATTTTATACAGTACATCCTCATATGGAGTCTGAAATGCAATTCCGTCTGGAGTACAATAAATTGTGCAGTTCATCTTGCACAATAAATCTTGTCCTAAAAGATTAACGGGACTACAATCACACACCACAAATCGGTGCATTTCATTAAATGGACCAATTTTCACCTTTACTAATCTAGTAAGAGGCGTTTCAATTTGCTGATTGGAAACTCCAACCACTTGTATATGTTCACCTGAGAGAGGAAGATTTGGAATTTCCACTGACCTAACAGTAGAACGGGTAGCTCCAGTGTCAACAAGGAATGTTATATTTGCACCATTCACTTCTCCATCCACAAATGGACCTGACTGGTCTACCTCTAGAGTTGCACCAAGCACGCACTCTCCCTCTCTTTCAGACACCGTCATGAGCTTTCATACGACTCATCCTCACTCTGTCGTAACCAATATTGTGAGATTTCAGCTGCACGTGACAACTGTTTTACCTGTTCTCCTCCGTAGAATCCTGTTTCTGCACTGTACTTCTGTTGATTAGCACTCTTGGGAAGTGGTGGTTGTGGCACCTGACCTTGTTGAATAACTACCTCACTCTGCACCTGTGAAGTTAATGTTTGATTTTCTACATTAGGTTTAGGAGGAAATTTACACTGCGTTTCTCCAATGCCCTAACTTTCCGCAATTGTGGCATGGCCACTTTTTCTTCGCCTCATCTATGCTCATTTGTCCTTTTCCTTTACCTATATTAGGTCGGGATTTAAACTGTCCTGTTTCACTGCTAGTATTATTCAATTGAGCTTCTTGCTTCTCTGCAACTTTCACCTGTGCCCACATGGCTTTTTCTTTCAATTTACGCTGTTTACTCTCAATTTCATCACTGCAATACTTAGCATATCTCAAAACGTCGTCCACTGTGCTATTCTGCCACCCTATCAAATGCTGCTTAATCCTTTCACTTATCTCTGGTGTTAATCCATACACAAACCTATATACAAAATGACTCATGTCCTTCTCACTTAACGTCTCATAACCACTATACTGTTTGAAAACCAACAACAATCTCTCATAGTACGCATGCACTGATTCTTTGCTTTCCTGTGTTGTTCTGTCTATTTTCACCCAATTTGTTTCTTTTGGTGGAATTTTATTCTTCAAAAAGGTAACTACCTGATCATATTTCCGCATCACTTCTGGACCTGGCGCTCCTGTTTTGGCATCCCTTGGATATTCCACGGTTGGCCAATAAATTGTAATCTTACATTCCGTCCATAAATCAGCAGGCACTACTATGTCAAACAATCCATCTAGATCTATCCACAGCACTTTTGACACCTTAACAAATCTCTCCACTTGTCTGTACCATTCTACTGGTTTCTCTCTCAATTTTGGGAAGTCATTTGTAAATGACAATATATCCTGTCTGGTCCACGGAACATGCACATAACTACCACCTGGTGTTTCTCTCATTGGGTACTCTCTGGTAATTGGTTCCTTATCTGTCATTGCAAAAGCTAAAGCTGCTTTATCTGTCGTTTTCTCATTCCTCTTTGTCCATCTGTTTCTCCATCTATCCACATCACCCCACTTTCTCAATAAAACAATCAGCTCTTTTATCTGGGTCAGTCTTCCTGATGTGTTCAAATTCTCTATGTCTTTCTCACAAAAATCTACTCTGTACGGTTTTTGCAATGTCCTCACTTTCACAAATTCCACTCCTAATTCACCTGCAATCTCTTCCAATTTGTCATGTAAATTTCTAGCTCTCCATGTAAGACTCTTACACAAAAACATAATCTCATCATCCTGATAATTCTTTAGTTTTTCCGTTCCAATTGTTCCCAAAATCAACTCTTCCATGTCTATTTTTAACCTAATTACATCTAATGGTTTTTCTTCAGGTTCTTTCGCTTTTAGCGCTTTCATCCATTCATTTAACTCTTCTGGAGTCGGACCTACAGGTGTACTATTTAACTCAATCCAATCACTGGTTCTTTCTGGTGTTCCTGATGCGGACTCTGTCACCAAAGGTATTCTTCTAACCTCACTCATTTATCGTCAAATTTGTAGGTGGACTTGGTCTACACGTACTCGTCGAAATGTGTGCACCTTCCTTATTCAGTTCCATCCCTTCTCTTTTTCTTTGCATATGTGAATTCATGGGAATCACCAAAGAATGTTCATTTATTTTCTGATTTTCAAAAATTGGCATTACTGGACCTATCGTTACTGGTACAGTTACAGCTTCCATATTCTTTGTCAATTCTCTTATTTTCTCTGTCAATTCTTTTGTCGTTTTTGCTAGTTCTGTTGCATTGTCACTTTCTGTCTCATCATTTTGTGAAATTTTAAATGTTTCTTGTGACCTATTTATTTCATTTCTTCGTTCGGGTTTTTTATTCCTCTCAGTTTCCATTTGCGGTGCATTAGGTGTCACCACTACAGAAGTCTGTTGATATGGAGGTGGATTTCTGTTTAAAATATCTTCCAGCAATTCGTCATCCGTTTCACTACCACCATACACATACTTTTCTACCACTACATGTTTCTTTTTCTCAGTACACTTTCTCTTTGCTTCTTCCTCAACCGCAAAGCTGGAAACAAACCTCCTGCCATGTTAGCGTATCTCCAACGCTTTACTCTGTCCTCATGATTTATTCCCCACAACCTTCCTGGTATAAACTCATGATTCTTCAATCCTCTAGATCTCTCTCGTTCATACATCTCATCTTCCCATTCCGCTAAAGCTTCAAACTGTGTTGGTCTAGGTCTAGGTTCTAACATTACCATCTTTTCTCGCAAGTTCCGTAATACAGCTACATTAAATGAACCATTCTCAGGAAAAGCCAATGCTCCATCGTTCTTGGTGTATTTTGTCCAATTTTCTAACCAAATGCATGTATGATATCCATATTTCAGCATCATATGTGAAGCTGGTGACTTCGGCGGAGGAATAATTTGTCCCTCTCTAGTCACTACCTTTTTGTCCTTCTTAAAGAAGTTCTTAACTTTCGACATCCAAGACGTTTTCTCTCTTCCATACTCATAGTACGTCATGATTCACAACCTTTCTCTCCTACAACAATCGGAAAATCAACTCTTTTCCCTATGCGTTTATTTCAACCAATGCTAGCGCGACTCACACCAACACTCCAATCACAACGATTTCTGTCTACGGCGCACTGTCCAATCCCAGCGCGGCTTTTGTCTACGTCACTTCGCTCTTGTTCTCATGTGACTAGCGCACTGTCCAATCCCAGCGCGGCTGTTGTCTACGTCACTTCTGCTCTTGACCCCTCCTTTACAAAATTTATCGGCAATTTCTTTTTCAACAATTCTTGTTAGTTACAACATTTTATCCACATTTCCATTGTCTGATTCGCTAAACCGAAAAGATAGCTTTGACCATTCACACAAGAATTCTGTATTTTCCAGTAGGCAGCGCTTACCACTACCCTACCACAGAACTTTCAGTTACGTCGATAAAGTAGCACTTCCCTCTACCTTACCCTTCTTTCAAGCAAACGATAAACCCGTTTCTCTGGGGATAAAACACATGTGGAGACTATACTGCTCCTGAGAATTAAGGCCAGAGTTTCACAAGAAAACCGATCACTATTTCACTCACACACCTTTTATACGCAAAATGTCCCTAAGTAACACAACCTGTGTTATTACCAAATTGAACTCAGACAGTGTAAAATTCCATGCGACTTCTCTTGCCACACGTGTTCCACTTCCTACTTCCCGGAAGCGTGAAAACTTACATATAACATAACGCAACTCAACAAAAAGTGTTAGACATAAAACTTATCAATAATCTATGATCAAAAATCAATAATCACCAAACTAATCTATAGTAACCATAACTCTGCTACCAAGAAATCTGATCCAGCGCTTACAATAAAAATATTTTCTCCTAATATGGTTTTGGGTCATCCAGGTGCAATTATTTCTCTAACATACACACACTATATCCATATGACGGTGTGGCCCATAACACCGCATATACATTCACTTACTCCTTTATTTCCTGGATTTTCCTCCGACATGAAACCTAGGAGAAAAAACAATTTGCTGGAAGGAGACGGGATACCTCTTTTATAAAGACACAATAATTTTCATTCGCTTTAAGGTATTCCGCTCATTGGTCGATGGACCAACTAGTAGGAATCAGTTGATGGTGATTAAGACCAGCTCAATCACAATGAACTCTTTTACGAAAACATTATTAATCATTATGCTAAAGAAAATCACTGAGTCGTTTGTTTAAAGAATAATAAAGTTTATATAAAGTTTTTAAATGCAGAAAATTCAGGATTAATTTATTATTCAAATCTTTGCGTTTATCATCTTTATAAGAATAATTGCAAATTGCATGTCACTTTTATTAGACCGAAAATGAGGTTATCATACTAAAGACTCTATAGATCAACCTATCTATCTCTCGGGAAATCCTAATAATTCTAATATAAATCTTGTCAACTGCTAGTTCTCCTAAAGCGGCATTTCATACTCAACTGGAAAAGGAAAATAACAGCAGCAGCATCAGCTCGTCAGCATCAGCAACCGCAAACTCTCCCATCTACAGCATCTAACTTCTTCAGCATCTCCCGCAGCATCCCGCAGCATTCTAACCCCTCCCACTAAGAGTAGGTCTTCTTATACCCTAATTCTAGCTTACAGCATAAAATGTTTCTTCTTACATGGCGCGATTCATTCTCATTGGTCCAAAACTCAGGGCCCTATACATTCTAATCAAGCTTCCTGGTCTTAACTAGTTCAGTGAGGAATGTCCATGCAAGCATCGTTTCCCACAGTTCATGCACTCGCTCATCCGTTTCGATCAGTCCAAATTGTTTCTTTTTCTGCAACAATTGTATAATAATGTTCTTTCTATTGATTCAACCAGGCTTCTCACGCTTCTTGCTGATCATCTTGGCACACATCTGCTCAGAAGGGTCACAGCAGCCTTGACCATACTTTCATCCTAGCCTCTCGGCATCAGCACGTGATCATCTCTTTGCAACAGCCTCTCTCCTCTATCACGTGGTCGCATCCGCTCCTACGCACTCTAATAACTCGCGGCCATTTTATATTGCTGCTCAGCAGGCCTAAGCGCACTATTTCTAAAGAAAACAAAATGTTATTAAAACAATGAAATATAAACCCTTTCGTTTCCCTCCGTCTTTCTACGTACCCCAATTAGGTATTACCTAGCAGAAGCAACATATAAAGCTGTCCCTTACTTACCATCGCTTTATTTTGCAACAACACGTTTTATTCAAAGCACAAAAACATGCATTTTATTATTATTTCAGTACGCAAAATATTATGTTATATTAGAAACGTAAACAACTATTAGTTCATTACTTTGCACATAAAACTGCGTGTTATCCTTTTCCCAGACATACATTGTTGGTTATTTACTTGAACGAACATGTTTATTGTTATTATACGAAAATATTAGGAGGTTAAAATTTTTATATTTACCCTGCTCCATCACCCCATATAAACTCATGGCTCTTCCATCCCTTACGGGAACCTGATATTAAGACATTAAATAGTAGATGTAAATAACTAGGCTGACGTTAATATCTACGCTTGAAGGCACCCCTGTGGTGTTACATCCATATTGTTTATCTCATAGGACCTTTTGTTCCTCAACTTTTTCAGGATCTATCTGTGAAATCTTCTTCCTAAACTATTGGGGAAACGCTGGTATCTGTGCTTCCATCCTCTTTATTCTGACCTTGCAGTACTGGGCTCCTTACGTTGGATACATTTACAAGTAGGTATTACGCAGTTTGTTGGCCCTAATGAGATCCACTGTGTACTTCTTGGACACTTTAGCTAAATAATTATGTGCTACGTCGACGCCTCGTCAGGGGTAGTAAGCGCTATATAAATGCAATTACAATACAATACAATACTATGTTTCCCTTTGTGATTAGTTTTTTGTCACAAAGCCTTCTAATATCCCAGCCTGAACTCGTTTATCCACTTGTCTGCTCCACTTTGTTGGAACACTGACTTATCTATCTACGATCAATTCCATCTGGAAGAGACAAGTCAAATGCTTATATAGTTGGTGGGATATGTTGCATGTTTTCTCACCACTGAGACTTTTCCTTTAGTTATGTTTTAATTTCTTTCAAGATTAATATCTTTCCCTCATTTTACTGTGATTATTTGACTAGAGGATTTATATATATGCACTATATTCTTTGTGAACACAATATGGGCTCCGCTTAATCAGTGATCTTTGGAACTTTTCTTTAAGGAATGGACTCTGTTCACCATCTCTTCTTCTGCACAGTATGATATATTGGTCTTCACTGCTATGGCTATATCCTATTCTGCGTAATGCAATTAAGATTTTTTTATCTTATTTAAGCTAACTCACTGATTTCAACTCTGTTTTTAACACCGGATGTTTTCCCTGCTAATAGGGCTTCTCGGATCTTTGTCGGAATACATCTTATCTCCCCACCTAGGTAATTTGTTATCCGGAAATTCGCCTAACTTTTATCTTATCATGTTTCAGAATACACTTACACTGGATGTGAGCTCCCTTTTGTTTCCCAAACGCTTAACTTGGATGGTCTGTGCCACCTTGTAAACTCTACATTCAGCGCCCTGATGAAGATGTCATAACCTATGGAATTGTCTTCTTTTCATCGAAACGCGGGTCGACGCAATTGTCAGTTTCTGGCCAGATCTTAGTGATTGTGAATTATTGTCAACATTTATAGATGGAGTACATTGCTATATTGATGAATTGACTCAGGGAAATAATATTCTTGTATATGCATCTATGCACACTGATGTTTATTGACAATCGGCCATATAACTGAGTATTGTGTATATGTGGGATTTTGAATAATGTTTTTAATATGTGGAAATCTTGGTTTTCTCCTTCTATTCTGTTAGTATGACTGTGTGTGAGTGATTCCAATTGTGAGTATGTGACTGCTTTATCCTGTGATAGTATAGGGAGCTCAATATAATTTGGATATGTCTGAATTAAGTATTTGATATGAACACATACTAAATAATAATAAAATATTAATTAAATATGTCTGATTCATAACCGTTATTATTCATAGAGTTTCACCTATTTGAAAAGTAGCGGAGAAGCATAATTTTTGTTGTTTGTTGATCAATAATTTTCCCCTGGTTTTCTCTTTTTCGTATACCTATACTCAGGGGCCCTCATGTTACCTGATACACAGTTTGTATGTGACATGGTTTGAGATATGCATAGACCGCTTGCCGTTTGAGGGGTGTGGCCATACCCCATATGCTCCAAGTCAGGACGATGTATTTGGGTGCCATTGTTGTTGTGGCGTCTGGCATTGTGTCTCTGCTGTGAGTCTGAGTGCCGTCATGTGATGACGTTGTGTGGGAATCCCCGGGAGTCTCTCTGGGTCGTGCTGTGCCGCTGCGTCTCATCTCGACTTTGAGCGGGCTGACGGTTGGGGGATCAATGGTACCCTACGGTACCTAGGTGGGAAGGTGTTTGTGAGTAATTTAATGTATGTCACACTGTAACCTTGGCAAACTTTAGTAACCAGCTTCGCAATTACCCCCCCCTGCATCTCGCATTTCGTACCTCATGCCATTTGAATAACAGAAAAACATATAAAAGTTAACCTCTGTGATGAAGTCTATCCCACCCGTTCGGTGTGTAGGGGGCACTGGCTTTGTTTCTACCCACAGGCCCTTAAGAGGTCAGTGTGGCTGCCACCACACCTGAGTCCTAATTGTCATCTGAGACCTGTAGACCTGGAAGTTGCACTCCGAAAATGTCATTGCCCATTGATCAGACCATGTCATCCGCCATCCTGGGCGCAAGGGCCGGTAGAGTTTGTTGAGAGGCATCTGATGCATTAATTTCAGTGTCCTTTTCTGAGCCATGATCTGAGTCCAGGACAGCGAAGGGATTACGACTCTGTTGTATCACATCTGCCACTACTTGTGTGCATTCAGTTGCTGCTTTCTTCGAGGTGGGACGACTTCCAGGGAGTCGGGTCTTCCTCTACCGTTGGTATTTGTGTTTGCATCTGCATGCAATATTTTGACATCTGTGGGGAGTGGTACCCCTTTCTGTTGCAGCCAGGTCTATGTCTCATCGGGGAAATGGAAGAAATTAGTTGTTTCTCTGCCCCCCACCCCCTTCAGTTTAGTCGGGAATAGGAGGGCATATTTCAGGCCCAGTAAGCGCAATTGTCTCTTTACGACCATGTAGGAGTTGCAGCGCTGTTGTACTTCCGCTCTGTAGTCTGAGTAGGTTGTGATGGTGGCACCTTCACAGAACCATTTGCCTTTAATTCTGAAGATCTGCAGGATGAGATCCTGGTCTCTATAGTTTAGTAGTCTGGCAATTACTGGTCGGGATTTGATCCAGGTGGTGGTAGGCGTCCTGGGATTTGATGTGCACTTTCAATGGAGAAGTACTTAGCGAGTCGACTCTCCAGTATCATTTCCAACAGCCATTTTTCGATGAATAGCTCCATGTTTGGACCCTTGGATTGTTCAGGGTTCCCCAACGAACAGATGTTGTTGCTCTTCGAGCGGCCTTCTGCGTCTTCCACACACAACTGTAACTGAGTCACTTCTGTTTGCATGAGTCAAAGTGGGGCCTGCACCTCTTGTAGTGTGGGCTGCAACGTGGTGAGAGGCGATTCTGCCTCATCCACTTGTTTCACTTATTTTTTATGGTCTGTCCGGTATAAATTCACCTCTATGGTGACTGCGTCTATCCTGAATTTTAGTGAGGCCCTGGTATCCAGGACTGCTTGCAAGTGCTATTCGAATCGTCCCGAGTGTTTTTCAAGAGTGGAATTCAAGTGACTCAGCAGGCCACTTGCTACCGGGGCAGGTGCCACTAGGAGTCCCATGATGCCCTTGTTCGTGGTAGTGGACAGTTTTCTCTGTTTGGTTTTCACCATTGTTGCATTTTTAGCATGATTTATGACCAGTTGTCTACTGTTACCAGTTTACCTCCCAATACTGGTCTGTTCTTATCTCACGGGTATAGCTGTTGAGGTTGTGGGTCTTGGGGTCACGCTTCCTCTGTTTGCAGTGAATCAGTGTGTGCCTTGAAGGCCTCGAGGGGTGGCGGTATGCCACTAGTTATTATGGTTTGTGGGCAGCCGCTCACCCTTGATCTCTTTGGGCCTGTTTCCTTTATTTACTGTGAGTGACCCCCACCGTAGGGAAGGAAGGGTGAGTGGCCAGTGATTGCCCGTGTTCAGTATGTTCCCGTGGTGTGGGGCATCCCACGCTATGCAGTTATCTACCCTTAAGTTGGGTTTGGCCTTGTGAGGGGCCCGATTCTAGGTCGTTGCTTGAGTGGTGTCACCATGTGTCAGAGACAGCTGGGATGCTCCTATTGGTTACAGTCGCTTACTGCTCCTGGTTTCTGGGTATGTGTCCTGCTCTTTAACCGGAAGACTAGGAATCCAGATGTACGCTTTCTCAGCAAGTGGTGTAAAGTATGGGTTGTTCTCCACTCCCTTTACTCCCTATGCGAAGTGCATTGACAGTTGTGGTCTTCTGCTGCTGCTTTGAGCTTCTAATCTCCCTATATGTCTCGTCCCCTTGTCCATATGGGGGCGGGACAGAGCAGGAGGCCCTAGTCCACTGTGGTCTTGTGTGTGCCATGGAAGCGGGGCACAGGTCGCGACGTTCTCCCTCCTCACCTTTTATGAGGGCAGGCCAATGTCTCTGCTGGGCTCCGCGAGTCGGGTCTGTGGTGGCCACACCCAGCCCGGGCGCGCCGTCTGTGCCATTCATGCTGTCTCCAAGTAGCGGCAACCAGCACGCGATCCACCCAGTTCACCCGGTTCACTCTCTCCTGCTCTCACTCTGTGGGGTCCACGTTGTGCCGGCCGCTCCTTACTCCTTGAGCACTGGGTGCCCTCCGTCTCTTAGTCACTCCAGCTCCCCAGCTCAGTGCCTCCTGCAGGTGGGCCCTGGCTGCTCCCATGGCAGGCGTTGCTTCAAGTAACCACTCGGATGATCGTTCTCCCACCTGCTGCCGCTTGGACTTCGCTCGGTAGTGTTGTTAGTTCAGTTCACTTCCACAGACATGTTGGTGATTTTAGTGTGTGGATGGTGGAGTCACAGCTAGGATGATGCAGAATATTGCAGCGGGCCTGGCGTGGAGCTCAGAGATTCGCGCCCGTTCTGGTCACTACCTTGGCCACACCCCCATATCCCCTCTTCTTCGTTAAACACTCTCCTGCCTTCACCCTAGCACCCCTAAATGTTTTGGGGGCACTTTTAGTTGTTTACGCCCTCCAGTATGTTTGGCAGGCACATTCGCCTCTTTGACAGTTTGCACCCTTTCTCTCCCCCTCCTCCATGCCCTAGACTTTAGGTCTCGCCTGTGACAGCACATGCGCTGTCATTGACAAGACATTTGCCTGACCTAGAGGGGGCTTAGAGCCCACCCATTGCTTACTATTGATTGGTTTCACTGTCACTCTCATTTCCATGCTTCTCTTTGGTCAGTGAGTGCCAGCTTCACTTCCTCTTCATGTGTTTGTCCCTACACTGGAGCATAGCCCAAGCACTGCTTCCCTTGCTCAGTGTCCTTCCACTGTGCGCCGCTTTCAGAGGTACTTTTTTAGGTCAAGACTGAGTCAGTGCGCATGCGCTGCTCTGCGAGACTTGTTGTAGTGGAGTATGTAAGAGAAGCCCCGCCCACTCTCCGCCAATATTTTTCATTGGCTTGTGTCATTTTCCTTCGTAAACGCTGGTTTGCGAGTTGTTGTTAGGGTTGTTAGTCCCTCCTTGGTACCGCCTTGTCTGCATTTGTAAACACCCATGGCGACTGGCCCCTTTACTTCAGATGCCTTATCTCTTGGTTCACTGATGGCATTGCGTCAGAGCCATGTGGGTGGGGAAGGTGCGCAATTAATGTTTCATATTCATGTTTAGAAATTCAAATATAGTAAAAAAATCGCAAGGTGTTAAAAGCAAAATGACAATTATGAACATTACCTGCGCCATCTTGTCTGGTGGAATTCTATGTGCACATAAGTTACAGTCATTTTAATCTATCACAGCCATTTTGTACTCTGTTGGTCACCTTTGTTTCACCCTGCCCTTACTAGCATCCCTCTGACCGACCTGGTACTGTTCTGGGGGCTATAAACTCTATTGCCACAACAAACCTCAGCGCCACTTGCTGCCACAAACTCGTTTTTCCTCTCATCCCCGTTTTCAGACAAGCTTTTGAACGCTCTACCCTCACTACACCTAGTTACACAAACAGGTTCCAAACACCAAAGACTCTTGCAAAATGATTTATTGCACTGCAAACAGCAAGACTTGTTATTACCAACAATGGGACCTGTTTTTATCAACAGAACGGACTCTTAGATCTGACCGGTCTCACTCGTTTTAGACCCTGAAGCAAGGTCCAGCTGCAATTAAATTGTCTGTTTTTGACCCGGGCGGGAGGAGAGTTAATGTTGGGCTTGTGTAACCATGTTGATGAAACAATGTCGGGCTTGTGTGACAACCTGCCCGGGCGGAGACTCCAAGCTTGTAACCATGATAAATGAAACAAATACATTGTGTAAAACCTGTATAAAAGGAAGAGCCAAAAGCATTGCCAGCAGAACACCTCACTGAGACATCCCGGTGTCTCAGTTGACGCGATCTCCTCATGAGAAATAAACCTTCTTCTTGTCTTCCAGTTTCCAGCGCCTTGCCTCATTATTTCGATAGCGAACCCAAAGTGAATTAGAGGTGGAACCCTGCACCGGGCATCATTGAGGGTCATAGAAGACTCGCTGCCTTTCACAAATTGGCGCCCAAGCGTAGGGGCCCATCAGCGACGCACGGGTCCGGTAGAGAGGTCCTAACGACGGAGTGAACAACTAAACGATTGGGGTATACCTGCCTGAGAAGACCCTTGTCTGGCTGTGGTAAATTAAATTTACTTATTACCTCATTTCTGAATTTCTATGCTTAATAAATCATAATTTCTTGTCAATGCAAAGCGAGGAGTCCGTGGTGCTCAAATGAAGGAGGAGAAGACCAATAACTCGAGTTAAAGGGAGCGCTTCCAGCACCAAGCGGGCACAGGAGCAATCTCTCAAGTCCCTCTCTTTAAGTGGGGGTCTTTATTTTCAACAGCAGAATATTTATACAGTCTTGGTCACGAGGCAAAATAGAGGAACAAACAGGTCGTGGCAGATAGAGGAACAAAGATTCAGCAAGAGGAGCAGAGTGTGAAGATATGGGGGCGTGTCTTAGGCTTCGTGAGGGGACTTGCGATGTGAAATAGTCTGACAGTTGGAAGGGGAAGGCTTCCTCATTTGGGGGTTTGTGCTCGTGCTTCATGTCAGAAACATGAACCATCTCTGCGGGGGAGCAGGAACTCATGTACTGGTTTCCCGGACTTGGCAGAAACCACAGAGACAGATGGTGAAAATGAGGAAAACCAGGTGCAGGGGTGTCGTGCTTGTGCTCGGGGTCTTGGGACACCAAAGGGTGAATTAAAAACAAAATGGTGTCGGCTTTTAATGTGGGCAATTATTAATCGCGCAAAGGGGATCGCGCAAAGGGGCATAATTAGATCGCGCAGAGGGCAGCGAAGGGGCATAATTATAGATTTTATTTCCACATTCCTCCTTGCCCCAGAGTGTACCTACATTATATCTCAATTTGCATGAGATCATGTATACATTCTTGTAACATGATTCTTTCCCTTTCTCTCTGCTGGACAAGTGGTTTAGGAATGCATTTTGCAGCGCATAGACCGCATAGGGCAGGACCACATTGGATGCAAAGGCAGCATCCAGTTATTATCAGGAATATTATGCCTGCTGCTGACAGCAGTTGCCATCCCCAGGACGATATTATCTTCCAGAACCAGTCAGACCACGTCCAAGTGCCAGGTTCTTGATGTAAACTTACGGCTATCTTGTGTAATTTTGTTATGGCCGTGTATACAGATGGGGAATTATCAGGAATAAATATACTGCAGCTAGAGCCTATAATTTTACAGGCTCCGCCTCTGTCAGCCAAGATGATGTCAAGGACAAGGCGATTTTGGAGAGTAACCAATCGTATGGCAGACTGCTCCTGGGTTAAGCTCCCCAGGGCAGACGCCGTCTGGTTTACTACAGCCTCTAAGGTCCTTGTCAACCTGCGTATAAGCTTGCTGTTCTGTACAGGGCCAACAAAGAAGAAGAACCCTTTGTTAAAATCTGTATACTGTTCCCATGAGGTTTCCGTTTGGTCAACCAAGGAGGTATCGATCGTTCTTTTATGTCTGACATGGGGCACTAGGAGGTCTCTGTGGTAAGTGGATGGGGCCACAAAGACAGGGGGTAACAGGAATGCTATATAGCAAGTTCCCCCCAGTTCAAGGGCAGCTGCACATAGGCCGTTTGGCCACAGATGAAATAAGTATGGCGAGATGCTAGAAATTAGGACTTTCCTCTGTCTTCAAAACTTATAGTGGTATGGCAGTCACTGTGTCCTAATGGAACAGAGCCATTTTTCTGGATGCACAGGTGTCCTTTTACTGGTGAGACCGAGATGGAAGGGGAACCAGCATTCTTTTAGGTTTGGTATTTAACATCTTGTAGGACACGGTCATGTTCCCTTGCTTGTATTCTTCACTTTCTAGGACTGTACCGGTCGCCTGAGGATCTCCCTCCTTATTAGGGTAACAGGCAGTATTGAGTACCTTGTTTAAATCCCCCAAGGCCACCCATTCTTGCATGAATTATTTCCGTCAGGGCAGGAGGTGGGGTAGTAGCGTCAGCTGTTATTAGGGCGAACCAGGCTTCACAAGTTCCATTATAAGAGAATGGGAAAGAAAAAAGAGGCATCCCTCCCTTTTTCTGATGAGGTGGGATGCGGCCACATATCCAACAATTGGTGCTATTACTGGCTTGCTGAGTGTGGTGTAGCATCTGTATGAAGGTATTGTTTCGCAAGGCTAGTCTATGGGCTTGTTCATGAGGGGTAGGTCGTGATAGGTGTGTTCCTGAGTGCTGTTGGGTGTATGAGAGGTGTGTTGTGTTGGGGGAAAAACAGTGTGGAGAATCCAACCAAGACACGTCATAACTGCCATGAGGAAAAATAATACTGTCAAACATATAATAGGACCATTATGTCTTTTTCTAGAGTTCATTTTTTTTTTTCTCCCACATAGTCAAGGTGTTAAAATCCATTCCCATGCTCCAACCGCTTCACCACTGGACCGACGCCCAATGGACTTAATTAGCCAGAGTCCGAATGGCAGACCTTAACTTTGATTTGTAATCCTGTTGTGGGGTTAGTTCCAAAGGCAATAAAGATTGTTCAGTCACAATGTCAGTGGGATTGGCAGGGCCATCAGCAACAGTGTCTTTTTGTCCAAAATGTTTCCGGCAGTGGCTTGCGTGGAGCCAGCCCTTCCTGCCCTCGACCTTCACTGCTGTCCGTGTTGTTAGTAGTACGAGTCTTGGCTTCTTCCACCTGGGCTGGAGGGGACTGGTCCGGTCGAAGTTCCTCACGAGGACCCAGTCCCCGGGTCGGATGGCGTGTTCTTCCGGGTTGGTTTTGTCAGGGAAGGTGGCAGCAACCTGAGAACGACAAGATTGGAGTGCAGACATCAAGGAAGCCAGGTAGTCAGTCAGCATAGTACTGTCAACATCAGTTATTCTTTTAGGCCTTGGCGTACCCCACATATTTGGTGGTCTGCCAAAGACCACTTCATATGGAGATAAGCCAGTTCTGGAATGGGCTACCATACGCATGTAGAAGAGGGCAACCGGTAAGGCTACCATCCAGTCCACGCCTTTGTCAGTGCATATCTTGGCCAATTTTGTCTTCAAAGTTTGGTTGTGCCTTTCTACTAGACCTGCTGCATGAGGATGTCTTACACAGTGAAACTTCCAAGTGTACCCTAACAGAAGAGACACTTGCTTCATGAGTTCAGAGGAAAAAGGTTGGCCGTTATCTGAGTAGATGACACGGGGCAACCCATACCTCGGAAAAACTCTCTAACTAATTGTTTAGCAGTTGTCGTTGCAGTGTAATCTGGGACGGGATAGGCTTCTGTCCATCTGGTCAGAGCACACACTACAACTAGCACATACTTGTGACCTCTACATCTCTCCATCTGGATATAGTCCATCTGGAGAACTTCAAATGGATGGTCAGGGGTTGGAATCCTCCCTGTTCCACCTTTGTGCCTTTTCCTGGGTTGAACTGATTACAAATCATGCACGTTTTAACTTTTTGTTTGGCTGCAGCTCTCAAATGTTTGTTGTGCCATATATTCTGTATGCTGTCTAACATTGCTTTTTCTCCCAGATGTGCTGGTCCATGTATGGTGTTTACCATAACTTGTACCATGGCATCCGGTAGAAACCATACTGCTCTTTCAGGTGTCATCCAGCCTTGATCTGTAAGGACCCCTCCTTTTTCCTTCCATTCTAGCAGTTCCTGTGGTGTGGCGTGACTTTGGACATCCTGGATGTCAGAAAAGGGGTCTCGTATTGTATATTGGCGGTGTGGTATACTTAATTCTGTGTTTGCTGCTAACTTGGCTGCACTGTCTGCAGAATCATTTCCTTTTGATATTTCATCTGTTCCTTTTGTGTGCGCTTTACATTTTAGCACTGCGATTTTCTCTGGTAACTGACTGGCCTCTAAGAGGGCAGTGATGAGTGTAGCATGCTGTATTCTGAACCCTTGTGATGTGAGAAATCCTCTCTCTTTCCATAATGTACCGAAGTTGTGTACAACTCCAAAGGCATATTGTGAATCAGTGTAGATGTTAACTGACTTTCCTTTTGCTAAGTGACATGCTCGTGTTAGGGCTATGAGTTCTGCTGCCTGTGCCGACAGTATCTCTATCTTGTGTGCTTCTAAAGTGTCTGTACCATTTGTGACGGCATAGGCTGCTGCTAATTCTCCTGTGGGGAGTCTCATACATGAACCATCAACAAAGAGTGTCATTTCTGCCTTAGCAAGGGGAGTATCTTATAAATCTGGTCTTGGTTTGGTCACTAAATCAATTATGTCAATACAATCGTGAATTTCTTCAGTAGGAGAGGTCAGTGGCAACAGTGTTGCTGGGTTTAAAATGTTGCAGCGTCTAATCTCAATGTGTGGCTGAAAAAGTGTCATCTCATATCCGGTGAGTCTGGCTATTGTCAGATGCTGTGTTTGTGTTCTGTTTAACAGAAGTTCTACAGCGTGTGGGACCTGAACTATCAGATGATGTCCCAATACAATAGAATCGCTTTGTCTAATAGCTTGTGCAGTAGCTGCTACTGATTTTAGACATGCAGGCAATGCTTGTGCTACTGGATCTAATGTGCTTGAAAAATAACCACATGGTTTATGTTTGTCTGCTTGAAGTTGGGTCAGAACTGATAGTGCTGTACCTGAGTTTTCTGTTACAAATAATGTAAAATCTTTGGTGTAATTAGGTGTTGCCAGCACTGGGGCTTGACACATAGCTTTTTAAGAGACTGAAAGGCTTGCGTGTGTTCATCTGTCCAGGGTAATTGTGGAGTAGCGCCAGCTTCGAGTGTTGTCAGCTGCACTAACGGTTTGGAAATGAGTACAAATTGTGGGATCCACTGTCTACAATATGAGGTGAGACCAACAAAGGCTCGAACTTGTTTCTGTGTTGTTGGTTGTGGTATTTGTTGTATGAGTTGGATGCGTTCCTGTGTAAGCTGCCTACCCTCCTTGACAGCAAGTGCCCTAAGTATGCCACTTGCTGTAAACAAAATTGGAGCTTACCAGGGGAAACTTTATGGCCATTTGCAGCTAGGAATTCTAGTACTAGTAGTGATGCTTCAGCACATGCTGCGTCAGATCTGGCCGTAATGAGGATATCATCAACATATTGTAGTATGGCTGTATCCGTGGGCATTTGAACAGTATCTAGTTGTCTTTTTAATGCTTGGCTATATACGCTTGGACTCTCTGTGAAACCTTGAGGAGCTCTTGTGAATTGGAAACTTCATCCTTGTAAGGAGAAGCCAAAAAGGTATTGACTGTCTGGGTGAATAGGTATGCTAAAGAATGCGTTTTCAAGTCAATGACTGAAAAATGCGTTGCTTCCGCATCTATGGCTGTGAGTAGGGTGGAGATGTCTGGAACCACAGGGTGTTGTGGAACGACACATTTATTGAGCTCTCTCAAATCCACCACTAGTCTGTAGACAGGTGGTGTTCCTGGTTCCACTTTTTTATGAACTGGTAAAACAGGGGAATTGCAAATGTTAGAAGTTGTTTCCTTAATCACACCTGACTGTATTAGGTCCTGAATAATTAACATTAATGCTTGTTCAGCCTGAGGTGGAATTTTGTATTGCCTTATGCGTGGTAGTTGGGCTCCCTCTTTCAGTGTAACCTTGTGAGGTGTTATTTCCATACATTCTACTGTGGTGGAATCAGTGGCCCACAGGGTGTGTGGCAAATCTTTCAAACGCTCATCTAATTCTCTACTTGTGTAGTGGCCCTTGAAATCTCGCAGAAATAGTCTGACATCTGTAGGTGAGCAAACAATGACAGCTCCTAATTCTTTCAATGTTTTTATACCAAGCAAGTTTTCTGGACATGATTTTGTCAATATAAGATCTGTAGTTGTCATGAGGGGACCAACCTGCAAGGGCAGTGGCTTTGACGTGACGTTTGTCACAGGTTGTCCCGAGAAACCCAGAGAAATACTTTTTGAACCCGAGAGAGGAGCCTCTGGGACCTCTTGATGGCTTATTGTTGTTTTACTGGCCCCAGTGTCTAGTAGAAACTTCCTATCCTCCCCAAGAAGTCGGACCTCTATAAATGGACCTGTCTGATCTACTGGAATGGGGATTAGGGGCAGTTTGTCATCTTCTCTCTCTGGGCAACATCATGAGAAATCTGGGTAATATTCAGTGTAGGCGCTGTCTATAATATTCATTTGGGCCATTTGTGTTGTCAGTGGAACTGAAGGTGTTGAACTGTCTAGGGAATCATTCTGTTTTGGCTGATATGGGCGTGGCTGGGTCTTACCAGTAGCCAAATTGTGCTTTAAGACAGGGCAATCTTTAACGAAGTGTCCCATCTTTTGCAATAATTACAAGTGCTTTTTATATTTGTCTGGCTACTTGGTGTCTGTTGACGCTGGGGTGCAGTTTGGGCTACTAATGCTTTCATCTTTGTGTCTTTCATGCGTTTCTTATCATTTTCTTCTTCATGCCTAATGCGATTCTGGTGATATTGTAGCATTTGTAACACCTGTGGAGGTGTATGTGCTTGCCAGGTACTTTCTACTTTTAGTACTCTGTCCTTAATGGCTGGCAAGGCGTTATCTACTAATTTGGAAACAAACAGATGCGGGTAAGCTTCACTTGTTGGCGTAAGGCCGCTATTTACCGCAAAACACTTTTCAAGTCTAGTGTAATAATCTCCTATGTCTTCACCATGTTTCTGTTTGCAGGAGGAAATGGCATCCCAGTCCTCCTTTTTCACTGTTAGTAACTGTGGTAGCACCTTTAAAATAGTGCCAGGAAGTGCTTTTAGTTTGTCTCCTATACCTTGACCTGCTACTCTAGTATTTTCGTCATTCTGAAGTTCAGTCCATTTAATGTGTTCACCTGCTACTTCCCAATCTTTTTCTCTTAGTTTGTCATATATACCTGATGGCAACAATAATTTCAGAATTGCTGTGATATCAGAAAGAGTATATGTTCCCATCATTAATACATCTCCTAATTCCTTAAAGAATCCAGCAGGATCCTTTGAGTGGGAGGGAACCATCTCTTTCATCCTTAGTAACTCAAGTTTTGTCAAGGGTACATAAATGAAGACGCGTTGTAGCGCGCCATTCGTGTCAGCTCTGGGGTGGACCTCTCTCATGGGGAACTGGCGTGTTTGAGGAAGTCTATTAGTTGATCCACACGTATTATGGGGAGATCTATATCCAGTCACTTTCTGGTATTTCTGTCTAAAATCTATAAATGTGTTAAGAAAAACTGAACTATTGTGGAGGAACATGTTATCAGCGCAGTCAGACAGAAAATCTTCGAGTCTTGGATCATGTTTAAAATGAGTGTCATTGAGTGTGATGAGATGTTGTACCATGTAGAGACTTGCTAATCTTTGATGTGAGCGTGGTATTGCTAGAAAAAGCTGGGCTATGAGATCATTGTCATATATCTTATATTGAGAGACCCATAGGGTCGCAGTTCTGGCTATTTCCTCCTCCTCCGGTGTAAGCGGAGGTTCCTGGTCTAACCAGTAGTCTAATGCATTGGATGTATTTTCAAATAACTCATCTGGAGATGACCGTTCAGAGTGACCTTGGAGGAATGTAGGCGGGGGTGTTCGTGAATTAGGGCGGAAGAACGAACGGGTAGGACTTTTTCAGTAGGTTCAGTAATTTCCTCCTCAAGTTTCTTATTCTCTTCATTTGTTTGCAAGTTTTGCAGAATACGGGTCACATTACGGGTGAACCTGTCTAGTGCATCATTTATAAGTTCTAGACTAGTGTGGTCGGATGCGGAATCTAATAAGTCAAAAAGTGAAACTGGTACATTTCTTTCCTCTGCTTGTATGTGTTTTATGAAACAGCAAAGGAGGAACCTATACATGTGCATTTTTACAGGGTGTGATCTTCTTGTAGTCATAGCGTTAATGGCTCGTGAGTTCTCTCCAGTACGAAGAAACTCAGAGGCCGCTTGAAGAAACGTGTCAATTGCTGGTAGATGTCTTATTTCTTCCCAGGAGTCATGAAGTATTTTACTTATTCGGCCCGCCTCCCCTGTGTTGCTCGGAGTCGGGTCATAGGGGCAGTCGGGAATTGTTTTACCTGGGTCTGGACCTCACGGCACCCCCTTCTGGAGTGAGAGGTGGTGCGTTATGTTGTGAAAGGGGTGGCGGAGGCAGAGGGTGTTGAATGACTGGAACTTCATAGGGTGGTGGAGTATCTAAGAGAAAATTAGTAAAAGTATCCTCTGGTGGTGGGGCTGTAGGCTGTGCTGATGCAATGTTAAGGTTTTCAGGTGCAGATGGCAATACAGGATAAAAACCAGTAGAAATGGCTGATTGTTCCCTTTTATTCCTTTCACTAACTACTTCTTTCCCTATTTCTTGTAACTGTTCTTTCTTGGCCTGCTCTGACATTCTCTTACCCTTTTCAACTTTATGCAATTCCTTCTGTTGCCTCCTATGGGCTTCTTTTCTCCATAATTCTACTGAGTCACTCTGTGACTGGCGGACTCTCTTTTTCTTCCATAACTGTTCCTCTAATTTCATAATACACTCCGTATCAAAACTACCATTTTCAGGCCATCTATATCTGAGTTCTAGGTCTTTAGTATATTCTACCCATAGATCACAATAAATAAGTGCACCGACACCATGTTTTGCATGCATGAAGTGTCCTGGAGTATCCCGAGGAGGAAGGGGAATTTCCTTCTCAAGAATACTCCTTTGGTTGCCATCTTACGTATTTTCGAGAAAATAGGCATGATGGCAAGACTTTCAAAGATTTTAGAAGTGAGAAAAACATAAACAGAACAAATATCTTTACCGTACCCACGAAAGAGGTGAGTCCGTCTTTTATACTAGTTTAGTAGTCCTCACAAAATAAGTGAGAAACCCACAAAAAACATGTATCTTTACCGTGCCCACAAGGTAGTGAGTCCGTCTTTATACTAGTTTTAGTAGTCCTCACCAAAGATAGGTGAGAAACCAAAAAAACGCGTATCTTTACCGCCCCCACAAAAGCTGTGGGTTCGTTTTTATACTTTTCAGCAGTACTCACCGAAAAGTAACTGGAAGGCCTCTTGAAGATTTTGGGAAAACGCGGCGCGCAGATTCAAGGTGGGATTTGTAGAACCTCGGACTCGTCTGCTTCGCAGGTTGGGCTTTGGTTCAGGATGTTCCGCTATTTCCTCACCGCCTCGTGTGGATGCTGGGCCGCAGTCGGTCCCCCTCTTCGCCTCGAGGGAGTTAGCGGGAATTCCCCGCGTTGTGCACTTTTGAAGTCCGTCAACGGTCAGGAGGGGACAGTACCGGGTCCAATATCGCCGGCGCGTGGGGGAAAGGGAAGGTCCCTGTTCGGGCGCCAATTACTGTGGTAAATTAAATTTACTTATTACCTCATTTCTGAATTTCTATGCTTAATAAATCATAATTTCTTGTCAATGCAAAGCGAGGAGTCCGTGGTGCTCAAATGAAGGAGGAGAAGACCAATAACTCGAGTTAAAGGGAGCGCTTCCAGCACCAAGCGGGCACAGGAGCAATCTCTCAAGTCCCTCTCTTTAAGTGGGGGTCTTTATTTTCAACGGCAGAATATTTATACAGTCTTGGTCACGAGGCAAAATAGAGGAACAAACAGGTCGTGGCAGATAGAGGAACAAAGATTCAGCAAGAGGAGCAGAGTGTGAAGAAATGGGGGCGTGTCTTAGGCTTCGTGAGGGGACTTGCGATGTGAAATAGTCTGACAGTTGGAAGGGGAAGGCTTCCTCATTTGGGGGTTTGTGCTCGTGCTTCATGTCAGAAACATGAACCATCTCTGCGGGGAGCAGGAACTCATGTACTGGTTTCCCGGACTTGGCAGAAACCACAGAGACAGATGGTGAAAATGAGGAAAACCAGGTGCAGGGGTGTCGTGCTTGTGCTCGGGGTCTTGGGACACCAAAGGGTGAATTAAAAACAAAATGGTGTCGGCTTTTAATGTGGGCAATTATTAATCGCGCAAAGGGGATCGCGCAAAGGGGCATAATTAGATCGCGCAGAGGGCAGCGAAGGGGCATAATTATAGATTTTATTTCCACATGGCTGCCGATCGACTGAACTTCACCAGTTCCGAACGGACCTCTCTCGAGTGACCCGCGGTCCTGACTGGGACCTTAGAGGAACGCCGCATTGATTGTTGGAGTGAGAGGACAACCAGGCGCTGGAAGGGGAAGACTAAGAACTGTCCATACGGTCCGGGTAAGGTCGTGAAAAAACGACTTAAATTGATTGATTGATTGATTGATTGAATAGTTTGATTGAAATACTAGTATTCCTTTTTTTGATATTGAGTTATTTACGACATTTCCCTGCTTGCAAACAACAAAGAATAGGAATATTCTCTCTCTTGCAGGCAGCGAAGGACAGGTAGTGCAGACTCTTTGTCTAAATTGATTGATTGAGATATTCATTTTGACCGATAAATACGTCATGCCTGTTTTCTCTAGATTGTTTGATTGTAATTGTTTTGGACCAGACCGTTTGTTAGAGGTCAGTCATCCGGCACCGCCGGAAGGCACCCCTAACAAGGACATGTACGTGAAATATGGATTAGCCACCGTAGCTTATAGCAAACTATGGCATAAGTACACTAGGAAGGACCGGGTAAATCAGTGGCCACTGACGGGATCTTTCGATCCCACTAAAATAGAAACGTTAGAATTAGCTCTCCACAAAAAGAAAACTAGACCAGCCATGTTTGACAGTTTTGGCTTATGGCGAAAAGAGGCAGCTCAAAGAAAGAAAAGGGACGAAGCTAGACAAGATAAAGAAACGCGAAAATCAGCTTACCAAGCCTGTAAAAGATTAGAAGAAAAACTAAAAGAAAAGGAAATCGATAAAAAGGAACAGGAATCAAAAATATCAGATCAATGCCCTGTTAGAACGCCTCGACTCTTTACCCCAAGTTACCAGCAAAACAAAGGATAGATGATGATTTATTGTTAGGTCCCCCAATCATATACATGCCACCCCCTTACGCCCCTACTCATCCCATAGTACAACGCCAGGACCACCAAAGTATAGCCGGAGATGGCACGATCGCCTCAGTCTCCACCGCCTCTGCTCCCACCGAGTCACCCACACCAAATGCCTCATCAAAGGATACAGTAGTAGAGGTAGGATCAAAAGAAAAAGGAGCGCCCAGGGTCCCGCGATTAAGTAAAAATGAGCGAGCAGGCATTGATAAAATAGTTAAAACCCTCATAGATAGGAAAGAAACAGAAGAATACGTAACTGACATATGCGACTCCTATGTTGAAAACCGCAAACGATACTTTATTGTACGTCTCTGTTACCACACCCTTACTGCATATGAAGAGAAGTACCAAGACGTAGGGCCCGAGCGATTAGTGGCTCTCTACAGGAAGGTAGACATCGGAGATGAAGACGACAACGATGTTGCAGAACTATTTTCATCCACACTAGAAGTATTGCGTCACCTCATAGAACAAGGACAGATAGATAGGGACAGGACAACTAAGGTAGCAGGACCCCCAGTGGAAAAAACAGATAGCATGATGCCAATAAAAGAAGCTGCCCCTTACTGGGTACCTCCTAGAGGACAAGGGACTAATGACGATATAAACCATCAAGACGCTAGAGGAAGGGTGGTCTACAATTGGGTGTATCAACCATGGGACAGACAGGACATTTTGACGTTCCGTAAATCTTTACCGGATTTGCGAAAGAACCCCACTGCCTTTTACACCGAGCTAGATACCGCTCTGGGATCAACAATAATGACACTTGCCGACATAGACTTGTTCTTCGGGTTATGTTTGCCAGCAGATGTGTGGAAACAGATTAGGAAAATAGACCATACCGAACTGCTTGGTCATACCTGGGAACAACTCAACACATTAGATAAACAGCGGAACCCTGGTCAAAAACCGGTTAAAGCAATATTGGACCTCCCTGACAAAATAGTGCAGAAAGTGAAAACGCTGATCCCAGAGAAAAAGATAGACTGGTCCATAGTAACCGCGTGCCGCCAGAAACCACAAGAGGATGTCTCAGAGTATTTCTCCAGATTTGAAACGGTGTTCTCCGATTACAGTGGACAAGACATGTCCACCGCAACCGGACACCACTTATTTGTGCAGAACTATGTAAAAGGACTACTGCCAGATGTATCCCAGAAATTACAAGCCAGCGAAAGTAGTTGGGCAGCATCTAAACCGGCGGCCATTCTCCAAATGGCCCAGTACTATGAGCATCAGAAAAACGAAAATGACAGGGCTACATAAAGGAAAAAGAAGGACTTGAAGGAAAGGGTAATGGTAGCACAACTCCAGGGGGCGAATACAGGAAGGGAGCAATATAGGGGAGGATACCAGCAGAATACCCCTAGAGTACAGCCACCTAGTAACAATTCATCGACATCATATGTAGGACGCCAAGACCTAGGACAGGATCAATGTGCATTTTGCAAAGAATATGGACACTGGAAAACCCAATGCCCGGCTTTGTTAGGAGCTGGTAGGGGCAGAGGGGCGAGGGAAATAGCAAGTGGACAGAGAGGAAGAGGACGTGGGAGAGGGTACACGAGTGAAGCAAGCGAGGGAAGGCCAGGAAGAGTGAACACATTTGACCATCCCAAACAGAATCAGTACCAACAGACAGATTATGACAATACGTACGACTTTGCATAGGACAGCCAGGGGCAAGGGAGGGATCCAGTTGAGCTCTATGTTGATCAGCAAGGCCCTTATGTTACCACTGAGGTCCTGGGCACAAAGTCGCCATTTCTGGTAGACACAGGAGCAACACGTAGTGCACTATCCAAACGACTGATTCCAAGGGCACCCTTGTCAGGCTCACATGTGACCTCAATAGGATTCGACGGTACGCCCTCCACCAACCCTTTGTCCCGACCGATCTTAGCGACTGACACGACAGTTAACATATACACCGACAGCCAATATGCCTTCGGGGTGGTTCACCATTTTGGGATCTTATGGAAAGAAAGAGGGTTCCTGACTTCACACGGTACACCCATCCTGCATGGAGATTTAGTCTCCGCCTTGACGCAAGCAGTCCTCCTCCCCAAGAAGTTAGCAGTGATAAAATGCCAAGCACATAGGAAAGTGACTGATCTCATTGGACAGGGAAATGCACTAGCAGACGTTACTGCCCGAGCCACAGCAGGAGACAGAACTACGCAGATTACTTGCATAAATTGACAAACGAGCTAACAATTATCCACCAACAGGTGCAGCAAGCTTTGCCTAATGTATCCAGGGGCCCGGGACATGAAATAAAGCCAGGCGACCATGTTTGATCTGCAACTTCCAAAGAACGAAGAATCTGGAGCCTAGGTGGACGGGCCCCTGGCAAGTCCTGATCACCACCCGAACTGCCCTCCGAGTGAAAGGAAAATGGAACTGGCTGCATGCCCATCGCTGCAAACGAGTCCCTCCAACCCTGGCAACCTGTGAAGGGGTGGAGGTGCAAGAGGAAGTACTCGCGAGAGACCGACCAGCTCTGAGTTGCTACCCACAAGAAGATACCCTCGAACTATCAGAATTTCCAGACCCCACGGTGCCATCCAGGAAAGGGTACAACCTAAGATCGACGAAAAGGGGGAGCTCCAACAACCAGGCCACTAACTGAGTCAGAGTCTCAGATCGGTAGCACAGCCAAACAACGCTACCAGGAAAAACACCAGACAAAAGTCTGTGGTCCTAACAGTTGGTGAGCTCCTCGAAGATGATGGAAGAAACGGAACACCTGCAAAGCCACCGCAAAGACACCAAGACTTTTGAACTGCACAGTACAAAGACAATTGCACTTGTAGCTGCATTTCTCACCTGCCTCCTGCTAATGGTCACACTCTGGATCATTGAAGAGAATGCACCTGCATACAGAACATTGTCACCAACCATGCAACCAATCACAAAGAAAGAACACTACCTGGTATCACTACCGCCACATCTCCGAGAACGACGCAAAGAATTCTGGAATAATTCTTTCGTACAGATGCTGCACCAGCACAATCTTGCCACCAATGCCACTAACTGTTGGGTCTGTGGGCTGCTACCACATGCCACTGAACATTCCATCCCTTTCATCCCTCCACCCTTTTCTGTTCATGGATCTTGCCTTGCCTGGATGATGCTCCCACAAGAACGTTACAAAGACAATGCCACTTCCGATGGGACAATCGCTCAGTTCTACAACGAGTTCTTTCTAAACCAAACAGGAAGAACAGCAGCTCCCTTTTGCCCTCACACCTCCAATACGACATTCCCAATGAATGTCCCCTCCAAAGAACGAGTGGAAATACAAGTGTTCAATAATCCTGTCAGAGCCACATTTTCCTACCTGAAGAAAAGAACTGCTGCAACACTGACTGTGGCCCTATCTGTGGTGAACGTCTCTGGCCTTGTATGCATTGAAGGCCGTGGGACTGAGAATGTGGGTCACAGCACCTGTAGCATTGTGGGGACTTTGAACACTGCCAACCCCCCAGCGCTTGTTGCATCACCCAATATGTACTTTGTTTGTGGAACCAAAGCCTACACCCGGCTCCCAGGAAACTGGGGGGGCACGTGCTACATCGCCTTTGTTTTGCCACCAACCTACACAGCCCCTGCAGAGCATCATCGAGAAAAGCGTTCTAAAGACATTGATCAAGCAGACTCTGCCTCATCACAGTTCCTCGACGCAGCCTGATAATTCACCTTCTGTCTATGAAGCAATCGAACATCTCCATAGACTATCTTCAGAAATTCATCAAGGATCAGAGACTTGGACAATTGGAAGTTGGCTTTGGGGCATCTTGAAGGAGTGGGGTTGGAAAATATCAATGATTCTCTTGGTCCCAGTATTGACAATATGTGGTTGTTGTTTGGGTATACACTGTATACCACCTCTGTGTTATGTTTGCATAACTACCTTGCACCCTAAGACTATGGACACTCAGCTAACAAAAATGAGAGTAATGTATGATCAAGAGATACAGGACATTATGGAGATCGAAATAGACTGACAAGCTGGCTAGTTATGTTCAAAGGGGCCACTGTTAAAAGCAAAATGACAATTATGAACATTACCTGCGCCATCTTGTCTGGTGGAATTCTATGTGCACATAAGTTACAGTCATTTTAATCTATCACAGCCATTTTGTACTCTGTTGGTCACCTTTGTTTCACCCTGCCCTTACTAGCATCCCTCTGACCGACCTGGTACTGTGCTGGGGGCTATAAACTCTATTGCCACAACAAACCTCAGCGCCACTTGCTGCCACAAACTCGTTTTTCCTCTCATCCCCGTTTTCAGACAAGCTTTTGGACGCTCTACCCCTCACTACACCTAGTTACACAAACAGGTTCCAAACACCAAAGACTCTTGCAAAATGATTTATTGCACTGCAAACAGCAAGACTTGTTATTACCAACAATGGGACCTGTTTTTATCAACAGAACGGACTCTTAGATCTGACCGGTCTCACTCGTTTTTAGACCCTGAAGCAAGGTCCAGCTGCAATTAAATTGTCTGTTTTTGACCCGGGCGGGAGGAGAGTTAATGTTGGGCTTGTGTAACCATGTTGATGAAACAATGTCAGGCTTGTGTGACAACCTGCCCGGGGCGGAGACTCCAAGCTTGTAACCATGATAAATGAAACAAATACATTGTGTAAAACCTGTATAAAAGGAAGAGCCAAAAGCATTGCCAGCAGAACACCTCACTGAGACATCCCGGTGTCTCAGTTGACGCGATCTCCTCATGAGAAATAAACCTTCTTCTTGTCTTCCAGTTTCCAGCGCCTTGCCTCATTATTTTGATAGCGAACCCAAAGTGAATTAGAGGTGGAACCCTGCACCGGGCAGCATTGAGGGTCTTAGAAGACTCGCTGCCTTTCACAAAGGTTTTATTCTATTGTTACATGACCATCTGCAAGTCGTGTGTTGCTGGAACGGCTGAGTGAAGCTGACGCATGGGCTCTCTGTATTAACATGTGGCTCACCCACCTCCGGCGCTGCAGATCAGAAAGGAGATGCATTTGTTGGGCTGTCTCTACAACTGACAGTGTGGGCCTTGCGGCAGGACAGGGCTGAGGTACACCGATAAATCTTTTAGCATTATTACTGCATACCAGGACGTGAAGAAAGGTGGGAGAAGCTGGGTACACTGGCGTTTTAGGAGATCTGTGAACCCCAATACTGAAAAACGGGATGTGATTGATCGTGACTGATGTGCACTGGCAGAGCTTGATGAGACCCATTGTGGCCCTGCAGCCCAAGGCCAGGGGGCACTGGCAGAGCTCCTGATGAAGGGGCCGGAGGGAGAACATGAGGTGGCGACAAGAAGCACTCCTCCCGGGCGGCTAATCCCCTCAGCTGACTCCTCCCAAGACTTGAGGCCTCATTATGGAAGGATACCAGCGTCGAGGAGACAGTGATCCCCCCAACATTACTGCTGTGTCAACAAAAGAAGACTCCAACATGGATCCCCAGAGTGAGAGGATGTGTTGCAGCGGGTAAAGCTGCCAACTCTGGAGCTGTGAATCCATGTTCGAGCCTCGGCGTTGGCTCAACATCCTGTGAATCTGGGCAAATCACATAATCTCCCCATGCCAGCTGTATATAAATGTCTAATTAAATGTTTGTTTTTATAAAAGCAGCAATCGTAACGATCGTGGTGGGGCGAGCAAGCAGTGCTGTGGGAGGGGTAAAGGAGTGGGAGAGATGGCATAGAGAGATTAAGTATAAGAAGCGGTAATGTAAATGAACAAGTGCGAGGCACGTTGTTACAGAAGCAGCGGGTGCTGTGCTAATAAAAGGCGTGAGGCTGCACAAGTCCCCAGACATAAAAGCAGCACTTTTGAGGTGATTTGCTGGCACTGCTGTGTCAACAAAGGGAGACTCCAACATGGATCCCCAGAGTGAGAGGAAGTGGCACAGCAGTTAGAGCTGCTGACTCGGGATCCATCTTCGAGCCTCGGCCTCAGCTTAACGTCCTGTGAATCTGGGCAAATCACTTAATCTCCACCGTGCCTGCACTATATAAATGTACTAATTTAAGTTTTTTTGAAAACAGCGATAAGCAATCTCAGAGGTGTGGTTGGGCGGGAAAGCAGTGTTGTTGAAGGGGATGGGGGGAAGCACAGGGAGATAAAGTGAGGGGCAATTTAAGCTGCCAAAGCTAAGTAAACAGAACACTTAACAAGCAGAGGCAGGCCAATAAAAAAAAGTGCTCTCAAAACTCTCTACATAACCTGACGAGTAAGAACACATGTAACATGGGCAGTCCTCATGGGAGGATACAAAAGTCCAAAAGGAGGGACTACTAAGCGTATCCACCAAACAAAAGCCGGCATTTCCAAAGGACAGAAAGAGGAACCAATTAAAAAGATGGGCGGTGCTCCAAGCCTATATTCTGAATACAGCATGTCTCAAAGAGACAGCACTTGCGCTGCCTAAAAAGTGCACTGGATAACTTAGTCACTCATGGCACTGGGAAACTTGAGCGAACTCTGCTGACCGGATGTCAATTGCGAAACAGAACCCAAGATGCTGCTGAGGACTCACAGGGAAAATACACCAGTTAATCTCAAAAGCTTCTTCGCAGGTAGGTACAACAATACAACATTTTCACCATTTGAGGGGGAAGCAGAGTCTTGGAGTGGTGGAAGTTTTGTGCCAAGCATTGCCTGTGATGCACTTCTACCTCCCCTCCTTCATCAAAAATGTAAAAACAAAAGCTTTTAAAGGCTGCAACCAAAGTCCTGGAGAGATATAAAAGCCCATAATGGACATCGGCTCTGCAGATCCTCCAACCATGAACTGGGAACCCACTCTGTGCAGGGCTTTGCAGCTCCCCTTGTGATCCTCTGTGTGTTTTCGGCTCCTCACAGGGTGACCGTGTTAAATGAGCTGATATTGTGTGACACACTATACCAGTGTTTCTGTTGGCAGGTGTGAGACAGTAACCACATGCCCCAATGTTTCACCAAGGCCCATGAGTTTTGTTAAAGGTTCGGGTACGTCTCACAGTGTTTCATGTCAGAGAGAGAGTTGGTCGTCCAGACTTATTTCTTCGCATTCTGGGATCTGAATCCCTGCATTTAGCAATGGAAATAAGTATAACAACATTACAAAAATCAAAATGCAAATTAAATCCAGTACTGTAGAAACTACTCGGATGACAAGAGTTCTCTCGGGCTGTGAGCAGTTTCTTGCAAGGTATGAGTAAGGCCTCTACGTCTGTGCATGTAGAGCAACTCTACGCGTCAGCAGCACCCTGCTCAATGGAAGAAGGTGAAGTTTTCTTTCACCACATCATCTCTTTTCTACCTGAAATGTCATCATTACTAATACTGAGAGTGGAAATTATCTGAGAGGATGACTTCTTGTGTGAACTAAAAAGAGCAAGGCTCTCAGGGATCTGCGAAAGGTTTTGGGCTCACATGGAGGGTGAGGACAGAAGGGCAACGCAAGTCAGACAAATCTCACACTGTCAGTGCAGCAACCTACCAAGCACCACTTCTTTCACCCTGGCTTGTGCAGGGTGCCGGCTTGCTAGGGTCTGAACAACTACCCAACTAGGGCTCATCCACATTTGGGGGCCCTCAGGGGCTTGAGAGGGGCTTGAGCCCCTGCTCAAAAACCCTGGCTCCATTCAGCCTAGGAGGAGTAGGTGACTTCTGGTCGTTTTAAAGATTCTGCAGTTTGTGTAGTTTGTCGTCAGATTGCCAGCCGTGATTGCTCTTTCACTTTGTCCTCTTTCATGGGGTGGCTTCTGCTCATGTCGCCACTTCCCATTCCAGGCTTTGGGCGTCCTTTTACTCATTCAACACCATCTCTGGTGCATGTTCCCATATGGATTACTGATGATCCCCCTTATTTCGTGTACAGGCACACTGCACCCCGCTGCCCTTATGGTGCCTATATGTTTTAGTCTTTATTACTATTATAATCTGTGTGTCTGTCTCTCACATGCCCTCACCAATCACACCGCCTAGCTCTGTGTCCCATAACATGATAACCACAGCTTGATGGACCTCATCATGACACCAAAAGATTTACCGCATAGTCTCAAAACGAAAACAAAACTCTTTCTACCACACACCCTACAAGGTGTAGCTTGCTATCCATGTACGGAAGTGCTTCAGTGACCCACCTGGTGGTAGTAAGCGCTATACAAATGCTGCAGTACAATACAATAGCCTCTGGGCTTGAATAGCATCCATGGTTGTGAGCTCAGCTCTAAGGGTCTGATAACAAGTAAAGGCGCTATTTATTACACCTGGTAAATAATGATACCCCGGGGTTTGTTATTTATCGGGTGCGATAAATAGCACCTATTACGAGTTAATGGGGAATAACATGCAGACTTTGGTGTATAACACACCGAAATCCGCATGGTACGGTAAATACCGCACACATTTCCCTTTTTAAATTTAGCAGGTTTGAGCTGATGAAATTTAACAAATGTTTGGTTATTTGACACATCTGATAATTATCAGGTGCATTAAATAAAACCAAACTTGTAATTCCATCCTGTGCATAAACAGAGGTTTACACACGGAACGGAATTAACCGCCCAACTGTTGTAATCAGGGCCTAAGTGTGCGTAAGTGGCGGAGTGTACGCAGGACTCTTCTGCCTGACCATTTCATAACTCTGGGCCTTATTTAGGTTTGCGGACGGGATACCCCATCAAAACATGGCGGACCTCCTGCCCGCTGTATTACAGCTGCCATAGGCTGTAATGTATCTGTAAGAAGGCAGACAGGGTATCTGTGATATTTGTGAGTGAATGACCCATCCTCAAAAGTAAGACCCTGTTCCAAAAAATAGAATCAAAATTGCTTTTCCTATATTTATGCATAAATTAGAATTTAAAAATATGCCTTAAGCTTCATTTCATAGTTCATATTTTATAACTGGAGAAAGGCGTATTTGCTTAATTCCTTATGTTAATTCATCACGAATAGAATAACGCTGTTTGCTCCTTTTCTGCCGTGGTGCAAAACTCTTTTATACAGACTGGCACAGACCCTGTTTTCTCCCTTTACTGTTACAAAATAGTAAAAATGTCATCAAAAGGGCATTTGCTCTGTTTTGCAAAGTTAATGCAAATAGGAATGAATGAACGAATGAATGAATAAACTTTCATGGATCACCTTGACATCAGACGCCTCGAGGTGCTGCAGCCAGCCTCCAGTGAGGCGCCGCGTTTGTGCCCACCCCAGCCTGGGCCTTGCACGTGAAGCGCGTGAGCTGTAGACGTGCGGAGAATGTAGCTGCCTCACGATAAGAAAGGTCCCCTCGGAGGTGCTCCCCACATTTAGGCAGGGATGAGTGTTTAGACAGAAATGTCAAAACATCTTTATCTGGGCCTGAGCCCTGCTCGACAGGGCCCTTCTGTCACCGAGCTCCCCGACACCTGATATACAGCGCTTTCCTTCTGTCTCTGAGCCGGAACTCTCCTCGTCCATGTTATCTGCCGTCGGGGAGAGAGAAGACTAGGAAGTGGATTTATACAGGGCCCTTGGAATGGAGTCTGGCACAGACAACCCATGGAAGCATAAAGAACTGGACTGGAGTCTGTTCCTCCTGGAATGGTCATGGGATAGAAAGATCTCAAATGGATTTCCGTGTGTTTTGCTCTTCACCACTGGTTACTGGTGTGTGAAATTGTGAATTTGTGTGTGGCAATTTGCAAGATTTCATGACAATTGTGTGAAATTACACCACATTTCATGAAATTCTCTTTGCAGTATGTCTTGTATAAATCGAATGCAACAGCTTACTGCATTTAAAAGTCGTGCAAGAAACCTGCAAGGACAACATGTCTCCTGCAAGAAATGGCCTGCTCAAACCAATCTTCTGTGGCTAAAAATTGTACAAAATTGCACTCCTGTAAATTTGTGAATTTTGCCAATTTCTCAGGTGTAACAAACATTTTGCACAGGCCTACTGCAGTTGCACAAAGATGTGAAACACCAGAATCTATAGGGGGAGTCTGGTTGCGTACCCGTTGGTGGAAAAGAACCTGGACTCGGATGTGGACCTGTCAGGGCTTTCCCCACACGCTCGAAGTTGGAGGGACCCCTCAGCAGCGTTAAAGTTCAGAATGCGTGTTCCATACAGTCCAGGCGGCTGCGTATGGTACATAGAGAGTCGGTAGCTTCGTTGAGTGTCATGCCCAGACAAGGCTACTGCTTGAAACTATTTTTTAGCACCTTAAAATGAAAGGCAAGTAAAAAACGTAAAGTGGTGCTAGTCTGAAGTCTCTTACCTGAACTGTGAGTAGTAAAATATGCCTTTGAGAAGGGTCTTGCTCCTTGTTATGTGAAACAGTCTGGGTTATGTTCCTCCGTGCCGCGGATCTGGCAGGACAGAGGGGGTCAATATGACCCCCCAAAGCTGTCCTGAGTCGTGAAGGGCTTCAACATGGAAGTCCATGGAGGTGGCCATGGGGTGTTTGGAGAGGAAGCATGCATGTTTAACCCCCTGAGGACCACCTACTGATCATCCCCACAAAATCTTAACTCCGCATTATACTGTGAAAGAAGCCAAAGTCTGCATGACGTCGGATCCGTGTTAATCAAGAGGTATTAAAGTTCAGTGAAAGTTCCCTCATATTAGTTACACTACGGGAACCAATATCTCAAAATCTGCCAGCCATGGTTAAAAGATTCTGGTTCTGGTGGGTCAATAGGAAACTGGGTGAGCCAAGCAATCTAGTTGAATCGAGCAGAAGTCTTTAAATTGCTGTAATTTTGGAACCTTTGACTGTGAACAAGATTCTCCAAGGGTTCTGCGCACAGAGGGAGCTGGGATGTCTCCGTGTTGGGGTTAAGGGCTATCCAAACTTTAGAAAACACGATCACGAGGTATGTTCTTGTTGCAATGGAAGCCTTTCTTCTGGATGAAAGGAGTCACGACTGGCCTGACATGCGGGGCATGGATCTCACCTGAGTGCCCCGCTTAGCATGTGGTGAGGATGTGTGTATGAGGCGCTTATGGCACAGCTGGTCACAGCCATAGTGGGATCCCTTTTGTGCTTGCTCCATTGAAGCGGTACCCAGGATGGAGGGTTGGAGAGCGCCCAGACAGGAGATGTGAGATGCGGGGCTTCCCCTGAATATCCCAGGGATCTTTGCTGCGGGTTAGACTGCGGAGTGTAAATGAAACAAGGGAGTTTCTCCCACCCTTTCCTGGCCTATTGTTCTCAGGAAGCCCCCTCACCCCCTCCTCAGGTAAGAGGTAGTTAAGTGGAGTAGCCTCCATGCTTTGGTGCCTTTGGTTTGGGTTATCCTGTCTGGAGACTCCCACCCCCCTCTCCCCCTCTCCCCCACACCACCCATCTTCCTGCTCACAACTTGTGACAAGGACCTTGGGTGGATCATTCTGAGCAGAATACACCAAAGGGGCAGAACTGCCCAGAACAGGTTTCAGAGCTGACTATTGGAATATACACATCTATTATCTGGACCTTTAGTACAAGGATGGGGCAGAAACTTCTAGCCAATGTGCCAAGGATTCTCCTGTGAACTCTATGGTCTCCAGACCAGTGACAATGACAAACTCTCTGTGCTCCCGGCTTGGGGTATTCACTACCAACTGTCCTTGCGAGGTTCAGGACCAGAAACCTGGAAGCTTCACTTTAGACTACTAGGAATAGCTGCCTGGACTCTGCTTTGGTGCAGAGAGTTGACCGACTGCTCAGGAGGGACGTTGGAGGTGTCCTTGCACAAGGGAGATGCTGCTCAGAAGTGAGTTGGCTAAGAAGCAGCCGAGGTGGGGATGCACCAAAAATGTCCGCTATGCACCGGGGAATTGTCTGCACCGCCTTACGAGGCTGATGCCCAGGAGACCACAAGGGCACCATAGCGTGACCAGAGCATGTACCTCTGTGGAAGGAGGGCACCAGTGAACTCCTGCCAGGGTTCTCCTGCCTCTCCTGCTGCAAAGCCACAAGATGCTGGAAGAAGTCAGACCATAATCTGAGGTCCTTGAAATATAGAAGCAAAAGTTCTGGTGGAGAGCCGCGTTAATGGAGAGGCTGATGTCAGGAGTTTATTGAGTTCTGAGACTATAAGCCCACACCACCTCTCTCAGGAAGCCTTAGACAGCTCGACTTTAGAACTATGAAGGTTAAGTCCTAAAGAGGTGAACCTGGTGCTCAGGTTTGGGTCCAATAGTAAGGTCCAGCCCCAGGACACCAGTGGAATTTGCTTCTGAGTGACACCCTTAGCTAGGGGTGGGTGGAACTCTCTGAGTTTTACTCCACGGAATTTTGCAGAGCTATATAAAAACTCCACGAGATTCCACTGAGTTCTGCAAGCGGTGGAATTTAAGGCACATTGCGCTTCTTGCACTGATTTTTAGTCCCGGGAGTTTGTTCTGCACCGTAAAATCAGCACGAATGGCATCACATGGCGTGCCAGCATCCTCAACACAAATGGTAGCGACCTGCAATGACCACCCGCATTGAGAATCATGCTGGAACTTGTCCTAGGATGTAATTTTTCTTGCTCGCCAACTTAACGTTAGCGAGCTGCCCACGATAAAAACTTCGCCACACAGCGTTCGCAGAGTTTTTCCAGAACTCAGTGCGGAGTGGGCATAACTCTGCGAACTGCGCCGGTGGGACGGAGTTTACCGCCCACCTCTATTCTTATTCCAGCAAGCCCTGACTGCCCAGGGACTCCCAAAGAAGTTCCCACACTGCCTAATCACAAAAATCAAGACCCTAGAAGATTTCCTCAAGAACAACTCATCCACTGTGCTTCCTTAGCAGCTCGTGATACGCAAGTTGCTGCCTACTACCAGACAAGTGATTCTCTACACTTTCAAGTATCTCTTGGTGGCCCAGATTAAGACACTTCTCAAGGCAAGTGCACTTCCCAGATGCCCTGCCACCCCTTGCTGCCCCTCAGCTTTCAAGGACAGCCTACTCCTTACCTCCACTGAAGTACCAGTCAAATTCAAAGTCAGTGGCTTCCTAAACTCTGGAATATTTTTCCGGCACCTCCTATATCAAGCCAATCATGAAGAAACAAAACCTTGATCCTGCCAACCTGGCCCTCAACTAACCAACATCCAGCAGACCGTTCTTCTACGGACCCATCAAAGGGGTGGCCTTCACTCAGATCTGCAAGCTCTTTGAAGGACACAACCTTCTCCTCATCCACCATGCTTGTTTCCCACTTTGGAAAGAAACTGAATCCATCCTGATTTACCACAAGTTGAATCTGAACATGCTGTCATTAAGGATGAAGTTGATGCCCTACAACTGCAGGACCGATCAGCTGTCTTTGATGTAGTCCGGCGACCCACTATCCAGGGAGGTGGGAAGATCTCAGCCTTCATGTAACTATCCTAGACTAGATCTGCTCCTGTTGCTCGGACAGATCTAGCATCATCTCGCTCCCACTGTAGTCATCAACTCCTCTGCGCACCTACTGCGGCCCCCTCAAGGTTCCTTCATCTTCAAACTCCTTGTCACTGCAGGCCTGAGCAGAGTACTGGTATTTACCATTATTTCAACCCCATGAGGCAACACTCGGATCATCCTCAAGGTCAACAACCTGATGTACTTGGACCAATGGATGTTGAGGAAGTACATGAAACTCTGCTAATCAAAACCTGAAGCTAGCACCTGTGTAAAGTGGGAGAATTACACCCACCCACCACCTGGCCACAGAAACTGGATGAAGAAATCATGCGCTACGACCAATCTCCAGTGCCGTAAGTGAATCAAGATACCAGAAGCGCCATCTTCACCGTGCAAACCCTGCACTGCATTTTCCCCTCTTCTAAGTTTGCTTCTGAGGGTGAAAACCACCATACAACTAGTACTGACCACTTTTGTATAGTGTATATCGGTGTCTAAGTGCTGGCCACCTCCTTGATGCTGTTGTGCTTGGTCTATGACAAGACTTCATTGTGCAGCCCCACTCCACTGAGTATGAAGGCTACATGGAATTCAGAATGAGGCTGACAGATGTGACTCCATCACTCCAGGCCTACAAGCACGGCATTGGTTACCCTGGCCTGACGCTCCTCCTTCAGTACACTATGCTTTGCCCATGGGGTCATGCGCAGCACTGTACCAAACATCAACCAAGGGGAAACATCAGCGATACCCTTAAAAGAGGAGCCCCTGTTCAAGGCTGGAAGCCATGATGAACGCCCGCTGTTAGAAATTGGATTTTTGGTAGGCTAGGGCATGTACCAAAGCCAGGCAGAAACCACCACTCTAGTCAGGATAAGGGAGTTACACTCCTAAAATAACCCCTGCTCACCCCTTTGGTAGCTTCGCAGGAGCAGTCAGGCTTATCTTAGAGGCAGTGTGTAAAGCATTTGCACATAACCAACAGTAATACAGTGTAAGCACAACAAAAGGACACCACACCAGTTTAGAAAAATATCCAATATTTTTATATACTTAAGACAAGACCAAAAACGATAAAAATCCACAATACAGTACTTAAAAACTCTTCAGTTATCAAAATGTTCTTGAAAAACAGTTCCTTGATGTCGATAGCTCCGTCCGGGGCTATCACGGCGTCGTGAACAAACAAATCCAAACAATTCTGGCTGACCGCGGCGTCGCGGGCCAGCTACGGTGTCAGGAAGACCCGCAAACAGTACCTTTTAGAAATGCAGGGCGTCGGCGACCTCTCGTTGAGCTTCCGAAAGCACGGTGTCCGCAGGCGTCGGTTCCGGAGGTCGGTGCAGGAGTCGTCGGGGCCCTCTCTGTTGAAGTCAGGAGCGCTGGCGTCGGTAGGCGTCGGGTGCTGCGGGGCGAAGTGCAGCGGTGCGGCGTGCGGTGCCCTCAGGTCGCGGTGCGAGCAGCGGCTCGGTGCCGGCGTCAGATGGCGTCGTCGGTGAGACCAGGGTCGCGGTGCGAAGTGAATGCGGTGCTCGTCGCGGTGCTAACAGGTCGCGGTGCAAGCAGCGGCGTCGTCGTTGCTGAAGTGCTGTCAACCGCTGACGAACGGGAGTCAATGGCGCCGGCATCGGTAGGCCAAGGCTGCGGTGTGGGATGAGGGCGGTGCGTCGTGTAACTTTACGAGCGGTGTCCTCGAACCACGGTGCAAGCAGCGGCGTAGATTTTGGCGTGGAGCGGAGTCGTCGGGGCTACCAAGGCGTCGTCGTGACGCGAGGCGGTGCGGAGTGCGGTGCCCACAGGTCCCGGTGCGAGCAGCGTCTCGGTGGCGGCGTCAGCAGGCGGCATCGGTGAGACCAGGGTCGCGGTGCGGCGTTGTGGCGGTGCCCTCTGCGGTGCCTTCAGGACACGGAGTCGGCAGCGTCGTCGTCGACGTCGTCGGGTTGCTTTTTCTTCTGTTGCAGCACAAAACACACAGTCCCCAGTGCTGAGGGCAGAAGAGCTTGAAGTCTTTGCTGTTCCTGAGACTTCTTGAACAGGGGGCAAGCTCTACCTCAAGCCCTTGGAGAAACTCACAAAAGTAGATTGCAGAAAGTCCAGTCCAGGCCTTTCACTGCCCAAGAAAGAAGCAGCCACTGCAGGCCAACACAGCAAAGCACACAGCAAAGTGGTAGTTCCTCCTCACAGCTTCTCCAGCTCTTCTTCTTGGCAGTCTTCTTGGTCCAAAAGAGTTCTTAAAGTCAGGGGTCTGTGCCCCAATATTTATATCCCAAAATCCTTTGATCTCCTAGGCAGAGAGTGTCTGTGCCCAGCCAGAACCAGTTGTGCCCTCTCTGGTGTGACTTCCTGGCAGGAGGTGGAGACGGCATGGTCAGAGGCAGACCAGGCCCTTTGAGGTGCAAGGAAATCTCCTCCCCCTTCCCAAATTGCAGCCAAGGTCTATTCAGCCCTTTCCTGACCCACCTAGACTATCTGGAGCCACTTCTGCTCCCCAGCCTTCTGTCATCCAAAACCCAGACAGGCAATCCACATTCCAGCAGAGGCACACGGGATGACTGAGCAAGAAAATACTTACTTTCTAAAAGTGGTATTTTCAAACACAGAATGTAAAAATCACCTTCACTAAAAGATGCATCTTTCGATTCTGAGTTCAGGCATACTAAACTCTATTTTTCTACCTAATTCCCCGGGCCAGTTATGTTTATAAGATGTTATAAACAAACTCCCCATTCTGTCCTATGGGGAACAGGTAGCCTTGCAATAGTGAAAAACGAAATGGGCAGTAATTCACTATCAGGACATGCCACACACACCAGGGCATGTCCTACCTTTCACATACTCGGCACCCTGCCTACAGGGGTACCTTGGGCCTACCTGAGGGGTGACTGACATGTAAGAAAAGGGAAGGTTAGGGCCTGGCAAGTGGGTGCACTTGCCAAGTCGACATGGCAGTACCAGACTGCACACAGGCTCTGCAATGGCAGGCCAGAGTTACCTTTTACGGGCTGTTTGTGTGGGTGGCACAATCCAGTGCTGCAGTCCACCAACAGCATTTGATTTACAGGCCCTGGCACACGCAGTGCACTTTACTAGGGACTGACACATAAATCAAACAGGCCAATCATGGAACCACCAATCCATAACAAAATTTACCACAGGAGCACTTGCACTTTACCACTGATCAGCAGTGAGAAAAGTGCGCAGAAACACTACGCCAGCAAAAACAGAGTCAAAACCGGGAGGTCAGAAAGCAAAAACTCAAGGGAAACACGCCAAAAGATGCCAAGTCTAACACATGTCCCCTCAGCTGAAAGTAGGGAGAACTACCCACCCTCCTGGGAGTTCTCTTCACTAAGGCGGAAGAACCTGGACAGACCATCTGCATTGGTGTGTCCTGTGCCAGGACGGTGTTCCACCGTAAAGTCCATTCCCTGTAGGGAGATGGACCACCTCAACAGTTTTGGATTCTCACCCCTCATTTGCATCAACCATCTGAGGGGCCTGTGGTCTGTCTGAACCCGGAAGTGAGTCCCAAACAGGTATGGTCTCAGCTTCTTCAGTACCCAGACCACAGCAAAAGCTTCCCTTTCTATGGCACTCCACCTCTGTTCCCTGGGGAGTAGTCTCCGGCTAAGGAAGACTACAGGCTGGTCTAGGCCCTCTTCGTTCAGTTGTGAGAGCACCGCTCCCACTCCATGCTCTGAAGCGTCAGTCTGCACGACAAATTCCTTGGAGAAGTCGGGGCCTTGAGCACGGGTGCCGTGCACATGGCGGCCTTCAGGGCATCAAAAGCCTTCTGGCAGGACTCAGTCCAGATCACCTTCTTGGGCTGCTTCCTAGAAGTCAGCTCTGTTAAGGGGGCAACAATGGTGCCATACCCCTTAACAAGCCTCCTGTAGTACCCGGTGAGTCCTAAGAAGGCCCTCACCTCTGTCTGGGTCTTGGGGGCTCCCAAGCCAGAATGGTGTCAATCTTGGGTTGTAGGGGTGCCACCTGGCCGCTTCCTACCTGGTGTTCCAAGTACACCACCGAACCCTGCCCGATCTGGCACTTACTGGCCTTGATCGTGAGGCCTGCCCTCTGCAGCGCCTTCAACACCTCACCGAGGTGCTGCAAGTGTTCTTCCCAGCTGGAACTGAACACTGCGATGTCATCCAGGTAGGCGGCACTGAAATCCTCCAGCCCAGCCAACACCTGGTTGCCCAACCTCTGAAAGGTGGCAGGGGCATTCTTCAACCCAAAGGCCATCACCCAGAACTGGTAATGTCCTTCTGGGGTTGAAAATGCTGACCTCTCCTTGGCCCCATCGGTTAAGGCAATCTGCCAGTACCCAGACGTTAAATCAAATGTGCTGAGGAACTTGGCAGCTCCCAACCGATCAATAAGCTCATCAGCCCTGGGGATGGGGTGTGCGTCAGTCCTGGTGATGGCATTGAGCCCACGGTAGTCCACACAAAACCGCAGTTCTGGAGTGGCACCGGGTGCAGCAGCCTTTGGGACCAAGACCACTGGGCTGGCCCAAGGACTGTTGGAAGGCTCGATCACCCCTAATGCCAACATCTTAGAGACCTCCTCTTTAATGCTGGCCTTGACCCGGTCAGTCAACCTGTAAATCTTGTGCTTCACAGGAGGGCTGTCACCGGTGTCCACGTCATGGGTACACCAGTGAGTAACACCGGGGGTCAGGGAGAACAGTGGGGCAAACTGTCCCAACAACTGGTGACAGTCGCTCTGCTGCTCTGGAGTCAGTGTAGGGGAGAGGCTCACACCTTCCACTGACCCATCGCGCTCCTTGGTAGACAGGAGGTCAGGGAGAGGTTCACTCTCCTCTTCCACCCCATCATCTGTCACCAAGAGCATGCTCACTTCGGACCTCTCGAAGTGGGGCTTGAGGCGGTTCACGTGGAGGACCCTCAAAGGGTTCCTTGGAGCCCGTAAATCCACCAGGTAGGTGACATCACTTTTGCGCTCCACCACCTCAAATGGCCCAGTCCACTTGTCCTGCAAGGCACAAGGTTCCACTGGGGCCATGACCCACACTTTTTACCCAGGTTGAAATTCGACCAGAGTGGCATTCTGGTCATACCACTTCCTCATTTCTTCCTGGCTGGCTTCTAGGTTCGCCTGCGCGAGTTTCCTGAAGCGGGCAGTTTGGTTTCTGAAGGCCAGCATGTAACTAAACACATCCTGGGGAGCTTTCCTGGGAGCTGCCTCCCAGCCTTCCTTCACCAAACTCAGAGGTCCTCTCACAGGGTGACCATACAGAAGCTCAAAGGGACTGAACCCAAGAGACTTCTGTGGTACCTCCCTGTATGCAAAGAGAAGGCACGGCAAGAGGACGTCCCACTTACGCCTCATGGGTTCTGTTAGACCCTTAATCATGCCCTTCAAGGTCTGGTTGAATCTCTCCACCAGACCGTTACCTTGTGGGTGGTAAGGGGTGGTGAACTTGTAGGTTACACCACACTTCTTCCACAGGGATGTCATATACTTGGATATGAAATTGGTCCCCCTGTCAGAAACCACCTCTCTGGGAACCCCACTCGGGAAAAGATCCCCATTAACGCCCGGCCCACCATTGGCGCCGTCGTTGTCCTGAGAGGGATTGCCTCCGGGTACCGGGTGGCATGGTCCACCAAGACCAGGATGTACCTGTTGCCCATGGCTGTCTTGGGATCCAGTGGCCCCACAATGTCCATCCCTACCCTTTCGAAGGGCGTTCCAACCACTGGAAAAGGTTGGAGAGGAGCTTTGACCTTCCTCCCACTCTATACCACTTGCCTGGCAAGTTTGGCAAGACCTGCAATGTCCATCTGACTGCCTTCGCATTTGGGGCCAGAAGAAGTGGGTGACAAGCCTGTCAAAGGTCTTGTCCTGCCCCAAATGTCCTGCCAAAGGCACGTCATGAGCCAGACCCAGTAGGGAAGGTCCTGAAGTGCTGGGGTACCACCAGCACGCGGGCTGACCCAAGCTCAGCGACCTTAGGCTCACTGTACAGGAGATCATTCTCCCAGTAGATCCAATGTGATCCGGACTGATCACCAGCTGCCTGGTCTGCAGCCTGCCGCCGCAGACCCTCCAGAGACGGGCACTCCTTCTGCTCCTTGCAGAATTCCTCCCTGGTGGGACCCCCTTCTTGCTGCCAATGGGTCAGCTCAGAGATGTTCCCCAGTGCAGCTACCTGCTCCCCTGTAGGCACCGGGGCGTCGCCCTCAAGGTCCGCCTCCTCCCGGTCCGTGGGAACTTCAGGGGCCAGTTTCCCGTGCCCCTTGCCCTTTCTCTTGGCAGGGACTTGGGTCACTGTTTCAGGCTCCAAGTCCTCTTGATCACCCTCTCTGGCCACCATTGACCGAGTGGACACGGAGACCCACTCTGGCAACCCAAGCATCTCCAAGTGAGACCTGAGCTCAACATCCTTCCATAAGGACTGCTCCAGGTCGTTACCTAGCAGACAATCTACAGGCATAGAAGGGCTCACAACCACCCTCAAGGGACCTGAGACCCCCCCCACTCGAAGGGAACCTGTGCCACCAGACACTGGCGCTCTGAATTGTCCACCGCAATGACTTGGTGGAATGCCCCTGGGACTACCTGCTTCTCAGAGACCAGGTGACACCGGACTGAGGTCACACTGGCTCAAGTATCTCTGAGAGCCTCTACCCTTTTTCCATTGATGGTCACCCAGGTGCTGTATTTCTTTGTGTTAGGGGGCACCGGGTTTCCTGGGACCATCTCACTGTCCCCTAGTGAGACGAGGGTCATTTCTGCGGGGTCCCCACCCTCCTGTGGGTACTCCTCCTCCTCCCCCAGCGCTACACCTTGGACTGCCCACTGGTGGGTGGCTGTGCCCCCTTAGGGCACTTGGGATCCTCCTTCATATGACCCACCTGGTCACATGCAAAACACTTGCGGGGGCTGGTCTCAGCTGGCTTTCCTGACGGGACCCCTTGTTTCTTATCTCCTGGGGGATGGGAACCTTTACCCTGGGTGTTAGTTTGGGGCCCTTTAGAGAACTGTGCTTTACCCTTGTCCCCCCCACTTTTCTGCTGGGGACCCTGCCCACCTTTGGCTGAGTCTCCCCCATACGCCTTCCTGTGGACCCTGGTACTCACCCAGCGGTCCGCCTCCATAGCAAGCTTCCTGGGGTCAGTCAGCTTACTATCAACTAGGTGCTGCCGCAGATCTGCAAAACATAGACTAGACAAGTGCTCCCATGCAATCAAATTGTAGAGCCCCTGAAAATCTGTCACATTACTGCCCTTCACCCAGCCATCTAGTGACCTGCAAAACATATCTACACATTCCAACCAAGTGTTGGCATCGGACTTCTTACTGGACCTGAACTGATCCCTGTACTTCTCAGGAGTGAGACCATACTTAGTGAGAAGGGCGTCCTTCATGTCTGGATAGGTGAGGTGATACCCCTTACCCAAAGCTATTAAAGTATCCCTTGCTTCTTCAGGGAAGAGAGGCCACAATCCTGCTCCCCAATTCTCCTCAGGGACACCATTCATGTGTATCGCTGCCTCGTAACCCTGAAACCACCTTTGTATGTCATCCCCCTTCTTGAGTTCTTTGCCTACATTCTTAGGGATGTGCACAATCCTGTCTGCCTGTCTTGATGGGTTGCTGCCACCATCTGAGCTGGCTCTACTCCTCCGATCCAGCTCCTTTATCCTGAACTCATGCTCTAACATCATCCTTTTCTCCTCCATGGCTAACTTAAGCTTCTCCAGTTCTACTGCCACTCTCCTTGCTTCCCGCCTGTCCTCCAGCTCTCCTGGGGACAGGCCACTGCTGCCTGGCCTGGAGGGTTCCCCCCTCCCAAAAGCACATCCACCCTAGGAATAGGCTCCTCCGCCTCTCCACTGAGATCACCAGACTGCTCGCTGGCATGTCTGGCTGCTACCCAGGCCCTCAGCGCCTTTTGTAGCTCCTACTTCCTCGTGAGGCCTCTGACTTGGACTTTTAGGTTTTTGCAAATTGATTTCAATTCCCTAACATTGTAGGATTCCGACCTATCCTCCTCAAAGGCAATTTCCAGGATGCAACAGATGACGTTCTTGATTTAGGCATGATGAAGTAGCAAGTTCAAACTGGCAAGATCAAAAATAGGCCAAAAAGAACCAGTATGTGGCACGTAATGGTCTGCGATATGGTAGTAGTGCACACCAATCACTGTAAGTCAAGTGCAAACGCAAGTCCTATCCTCACCGCTGACAACCAATGTTAGAAATTGGATTTTGGTAGGCTAGGGCATGTACCAAAGCCAGGCAGAAACCACCACTCTAGTCAGGATAAGGGAGTTACACTCCTAAAATAACCCCTGCTCACCCCCTTGGTAGCTTGGCACGAGCAGTCAGGCTTATCTTAGAGGCAGTGTGTAAAGCATTTGCACATAACCAACAGTAATACAGTGTAAGCACTACAAAAGGACACCACACCAGTTTAGAAAAATATCCAATATTTTTATATACTTAAGACAAGACCAAAAACGATAAAAATCCACAATACAGTACTTAAAAATCTTCAGTTATCAAAATGTGCTTGAAAAACAGTTCCTTGATGTCGATAGCTCCGTCCGGGGCTCTCACGGCGTCGTGAACAAACAAATACAAACAGTTCTGGCTGACCGCGGCGTCGCGGGCCAGCTACGGTGTCAGGAAGACCCGCAAACAGTACCTTTTAGAAATGCAGGGCGTCGGCGACCTCTCGTTGAGCTTCCAAAAGCACGGCGTCCGCAGGCGTCGGTTCCGGAGGTCGATGCAGGAGTTGCCGGGGCCCTCGAAGTCACACGCATTGCAGATCAAACTCCTCTCTGTTGAAGTCAAGAGCGCTGGCGTCGGTAGGCGTCGGGTGCTGCAGGGCGAAGTGCGTCGGTGCGGTGCCCTCAGGTCGCGGTGCGAGCAGCGGCTCGGTGGTGGCATCAGATGGTGTCGTAGGTGAGACCAGGGTCACGGTGCGAAGTAAATGCGGTGCTCGTCACGGTGCAAACAAGTCGCGGTGTAAGCAGCAGCGTCGTAGTTGCTGAAGCACTGTCGACGGCTGATGAACGGGAGTCGATGGCGCCGGTAGACCAAGGCTGCGGTGCGGATGAGGGCGGTGCGTCGTGTAACTTTACCAGCGGTGCCCTCGAACCACAGGGCAAGCAGCGGCATAGATTTCGGCATGGAGCGGCGTCGTCGGAGCTACCAAGGCGTCGTCATGAAGCGAGGCGGTGCGGAGTGCGGTGCCCACAGGTCACGGTGCGAGCAGCGGCTCGGTGGCGGCGTCAGCAGGAGGCGTCGGTGAGACCAGGGTCGCAATGCGGCAATGCCTTCAGGACACAGAGTCGCCAGCGTCGTCGTCGTCGACGTCGTCGGGTTGCTTTTTCTTCTGTTGCAGCACAAAACACACAGTCCCCAGTGCTGCGGGCAGAAGAGCTTGAAAGTCTTTGCTGTTCCTGAGACTTCTTGAACAGGGGGCAAGCTCTACCTCAAGCCCTTGGAGAAACTCACAAAAGTAGATTGCAGAAAGTCCAGTCCAGGCCTTTCACTGCCCAAGACAGAAGCAGCCACTGCAGGCCAACACAGCAAAGCACACAGCAAAGTGGTAGTTCCTCCTCACAGCTTCTCCAGCTCTTCTTCTTGGCAGTCTTCTTGGTCCAAAAGAGTTCTAAAACTCTGTCTGGGCCCCAATATTTATATCCCAAAATCCTTTGATCTCTTAGGCAGAGAGTGTCTGTGCCCAGCCAGAACCAGTTTTGCCCTCTCTGGTGTGACTTCCTGGCAGGAGGTGGAGACGGCATGGTCAGAGGTAGACCAGGCCCTTTGAGGTGCAAGGAAATCTCCTCCCCCTTCCCCAATTGCAACCCAGGTCTATTCAGCCCTCTCCTGACCCACCTAGACTATCTGGGGCCACTCCTGCTCCCCAGCCTTCTGTCATCCAAAACCCAGACAGGCAATCCACATTCCAGCAGGAGTCACACGGGATGACTGAGCAAGAAAATACCTACTTTCTAAAAGTGGTATTTTCAAACACAGAATGTAAAAATCACCTTCACTAAAAGATGCATCTTTAGATTCTGAGTTCAGGCATACTAAACTCTATTTTCCTAACTAATTCCCCGGGCCAGTTATGTTTATAAGATGATATAAACAAAGTCCCCATTCTGTCCTATGGGGAACAGGTAGCCTTGCAATAGTGAAAAACGAAATAGGCAGTAATTCACTATCAGGACATGCCACACACACCAGGGCATGTCCTACCTTTCACATACACTGCACCCTGCCCACAGGGGTACCTTGGGCCTACCTGAGGGGTGACTGACATGTAAGAAAAGGGAAGGTTAGGGCCTGGCAAGTGGGTGCACTTGCCAAGTCGACATGGCAGTACCAGACTGCACACAGGCTCTGCAATGGCAGACCAGAGTTACCTTTTACGGGCTGTTTGTGTGGGTGGCACAATCCAGTGCTGCAGTCCACCAACAGCATTTGATTTACAGGTCCTGGCACACGCAGTGCACTTTACTAGGCACTGACACATAAATCAAACAGGCCAATCATGGAACCACCAATCCATAACACAATTTACCACAGGAGCACTTGCACTTTACCACTGATCAGCAGTGAGAAAAGTGCGCAGAAACACTACGCCAGCAAAAACAGAGTCAAACCGGGAGGTCAGAAAGCAAAAACTCAGGGGACACACGCCAAAAGATGCCAAGTCTAACACCCGCCTTTGAAGAAAGGACACATTTGTATAACACCCATCTCTAATCAATCAGACAACCAAACCCTGGAACTCTGTCCTGTCAAAAATAAGGAACACCATGGACCACCTGAAGCTGAAGAAAACAGTAAAGTCCTGGCTGCTCCTAAACCCATGAACTATATACCATAACTCCGCCAAAAATGGTTCCACCATACCTACCTCCATGATGGAAGAATCAGTCACCCACTCCAAGATGGCAGGTATCAGTTAATGTGATTGTCTCACTAACGCCTCTTTGAGTCACTTCACCTTTAAGGGAGCCTGCCAGTTTGCTGCAATACAACTGGAGCACCCCTGCGGACCTCATGAACCTCCAAATCTTCCGCCGTGGAGTTCACCATAAGTCCATCTGCTACCAACCAGCAGAGTAGCAAGCTATCCGCCTTCTGAGAAGTGCTTCGGGGACTCATTGGAGGTATGTAGCGCTATACAAATGCTAATACAATATAACGCTATGCAATAAGCTCATAACTGGGGCCTTGTCCTGAGAATAGCACGACCTTGCCCGACCTTTGAGGCCATACTTAAGAGTGAGAAAAGTGAAAGTCGAAGTTTCAATATGTTTAATGAAGTTATCTAAACTACTTGCAGATGTCACTCTTCTGACACTGGGGCCAGATGACATCTCTCAAAAGACCTTAATCTCTTTAACTGTAAAAACAAAATGATCAGTTTACTCATCGCAATGAAACCTGGGTGCAATCACTAACAGTCCTCAGCAGTGGATCTCTGTGCCATGGAGCAGACTGGGTTCTAGGTATAACACGGGATGGAATTGGTATTTTTATAGCGCTTATTACGCCTTATGAGGCACTGAAGCACTTTCAAGTGGAATATGCCTCTTTTTCCCGCATACCATTACCCCGCATGTTGTTACAACGCGGTCGTTACAACGACTGCGTTGTAACAACGCATACCATTACCCCGCAAGTCGTAACAACGACTTGCGGAGGGGGGGCGCTGGATGTTGGAATTGTAAAATTTACTATTTTAACTCCAGTCTGTGCGGACTGTAGGGAAGGTGTTGGATTTTAAATCCAACACCTTCTCCCCCCTCCGCAAGTCGTTGTAACGACTTGCGGGGTAATGGTATGCGTTGTCACAACGCGGTCGTTGTTACGACCGCGTTGTAACAGCATGCGGGGTTACGGATGCGGGGTGACGGTTGTTTACCCTTTCAAGTGCGCTCCTTAGAAAAGTAAACTCAGAGATGGATTTTAGACAGCTGCCTGGTCCAGGAGACCATAAAACCCAGAGGTTGATTCTGGATAGTAGCTTGGTCCAGGAGACCGAGAACCCCGGAGATGGATTCTGGATTTCTGCATGGTCCAAGAGAACGTGAAACCCAGAGGTGGATTCTGGATAGCTCCATGGCACAAGAGACCATGAAATCCAGAGGTGGGTTCTGTATAGCTGCATGGTCCTGGAGACCTTGAAACCCAGAGGTGGGTTCTGGATAGCTGCGAGACCATGAAACCCAGAGGTGGATTCTGGATAGCCACATGGTCCTGGAGACCATGAAACTCAGAAATGGATTCTGCATAGCTGCATGGTCCTGGACACTGTGAAACCCCGAGGTGGATTCTGGACAGTTGCATGGTCCTGGAGACCGTGAAACCCAGAGGTGGATTCTGGACAGCTCCATGCGTCGTCCTGGAGACCCTGAACGTGGATTCCATCAGTTCGAGTTGGACTTCTAGAGACCGTGGGGCCTGATGCAGGGAGCAGAGATGGGAAGAAACCTGCGGAAGAGGAGGCACGTGGCGGTCCGTGGCAGAGACGCAGAGAGGGACCACCAGCCTGGGTGGGGGTCGGAAGCTCCCTCCTCCCCCTTATCTGACGCTTCCCTCCTCTCTACATTCCTGGTACAATCCCTCCTAATCCCCCGTGTTTCATCCGCACTCTCCCCTGATACCAGGAGAGCCGCGCACCCCTCCATTAGCGCGGGCTAAGCCTGTCTGCCCGGCCCCGTCTGGAGAGGGGGGCTGGGACAGGAGCCCGCCGGTCCCCTCGGTGTCCGAGGAAACACCCTGGATCCGTCACATCCCGACACACAGCTTCCCCGCCGTCCGGCCTCAGGGGTGGCCGCTTTCTCCGCCGTGTTTCCACAACATGCCACCGGCTAATTCGGCTTTTAGGCTAATTATCTGTCTGGGACAGCGCGCGCCGGCGGACTGCGCCGGAGTTCTTTCCTCTATTGTTGGCTTTCTTTTGTTGATGGTTTTAATCATTGCTCAGCTGAACGGCACAGCCGATAGTGCCTCCTGGCATCTGTGTATAATTAGATTATTGGCATAAACATAGCAACCGTTCATAGAGCTGAGTTGTACTCTGCTGCTTGTTGCTGCGGCACAACTCATCGGCTCTCAGTTTATCGACCTGCGTGGATGAAAGGCTCCGTCAGCCCCACAGGGATAGAAACATGCTAGCAAACTACAAAATACATGCCAGCAGCAGGTCGTGCATTGCTGGTGGATTGGAACCGGTGCTGGATTTCCAGACGACTGCTCTGAGAATGCTGGGAATTGTAGTTTCACGCTGCTCATTGGCAGAATGGGCCTACAAGTCCCAAAATGTTTAGTGGTGTCATCAGAAAAACCAAGGCAGGTTGAACGTGACCCTCGTGGCATGGGGTTATTCCATGTCTATGTTGTACTACCGGGGCCAAGATATATGGTGTCACAGCTGCCAACTGACACCATTATCTGTCCTGCATTTTAAGCCAAGCCTGCTCCACATAGCAGGGTTTAAAAGTTGATGAATACCGGGGGCATTACTCCATGCCAGCTGAACACCAAGTTACCGTACTCCTAGTGTAACAAGCGGCGTCTCTCCCCTTACTACTGTACCTAAAAGTAACGGGGTCAGATTGGGGCCAAAAATTGGCCCAGGCACCCAAAGAAACAGGCTCACGTTTGCGGATCGCGACCGTTCATGAATCATTGTGCGGTTAGCATCAGGGGCTTATTTTGGGGAGACATTTTTGGAACATTACGCTTTTTAAAAGTTCAAAAGCCAATGGCACTACCCAAGACTGGAAACACTGTTGTTCCACTACAGGTCGCCCACATGTCTTCGAGCCCATACCCGAGGTCAATAAGTCCCTCGCCCCCAGGTCCTTAATCTGTTGCTCTTTCTTAGATGCCCAATACCCTTACTTCCCATCCATTGGTCCTTACACTACCAATTTACCAACAGCACCCTTAAACCCATCTCCACTCTGTTCCCTTTTTTTTCTCTTTTTTGCAATTGTATATAGCACACACTCGACCCAAAGGTATTGGAGCACTTTACATGAGCACCAGTTACATTACACAAGGACACATTCTTTTTTTGTAGGCACTAGGAGATTGATTTGCCCAGAATCACAGGATGTTGAGCTGATGTGGAGACTCTAACCTGGTTCCCCATCTCGAAAGTCAGCAGCTCTGGCTGTTACACCACATATTCTTTGGTCCCCTAAGAGATCCGCAAGGCTTCGGCTTACTCTCAGGTGCCTTTGGATTACAGCTCATCTTCTGGTCGACCGATTTCCCCGTTTCCCCTCAGGCCCAGTAGCTGTTGCTCCCTCATACCTAAAAACTTCAGGACACCTTCAATTGACTGAAAGCTGGGGTTGCCAGGAGATTTGCAAAGCTTCTATTTCATCGTAGTTTCCTTCCTGCTTTGCTCACTCTAAGGGTCTGGGGCTCACAGACATCACCAGGCCTCTGAAGCTCCTGCGTACCCTCAGTCCTCTCAGTGGGCATTGGGTTGAATATTTGCATCAGGGGCATTGCCTGTAGCTCACCCTCAGGTTCGTGAGGTTTGTGCTCACTCTCGGTTACCCAAAGCCTTGCCCAATCTCAGGTCTTAAAGGCTCCTACTGCCCCAACGACTCCCGCCCTCCAGTGTTGCCACATGCTCCTCACTGTTATTTACTTGGGGCTCCTTGCCGCGCTCAGGTGCCCAGAGAGTCCTGCTCAGGGACACTGATCATCGAAAAGTCCTGCTACCCCGAGGCCCCTGAGGTTCATGATCATCTACAGGACATTAAAACCCCTCCTCAGTTTCACATCCCTAAGGTTCCTGCTTCCCTTCTCATCACTGACTTGCCTGGTCACTCTGAGCTCCCCTGAGGCTTCTGCCCACCCTTAGGCACAGATGGCTGCACATATCTAAGGCTTTCATCGAGCCCACCCTTTCAGCAGGTGATGTCTTGGAGGTTTGGTGCTTGATGGCTTTTATGTTGTGAGAAGAAACATGACCTGAATCTCCTTGAAATGCTACAGGGAATCACTCCAACCGGAGCCTTTCTTTTAATTTTTATATACTATCTGCACTCTTGCACTCTTTCGCTACCAACACGTGAACAGTCTTTCACTCCTTTTTCAGGCACTCAATCCTCTCTCCGCTTTCTTTATTCAATCATTACACCGCCACTCTGTCATTCCATTCTCACCCAGGGAATCTATTGATTTTTTTGTTTCTCTGTGTCTCTCAAGCTATAATACCAAGTTTTCATTCTCTGTCTTCCTACCTCAGCTTTGCTCTCATTACCTCTACCACTTTTAACCCCCTTTAACTCTCCCTCCCACTTTTTTCACCATCTTTCTTGTTTTTCGTCTCTTTTTCTCAAATTCTCCCTTCCTTCAGCTGTGTTTTTCTGTACCACTCACACCCATTTCCACCCACCCTTGAACTCCAATGTGTCCTGTACTACACCCAATGGTATATTCTGTTGAGTTCTCTTTATTGGCTTGCTGCAGTCAGTAATTACCTGCTTTAGGAAACCTCAACATTTTCAGAAGAACACCACTTCCCATAGAAATTCAATAGATTTCTGTCCTTGTGTGTGCTCTGAGTTCCGCACTCTCCAAAGGTGATTTAGGGGAAGTGGAGGAGTCTGGTGGTCGCCCTGGTAGTGGACAGACCAATACCCTGATTTAGAGTTTGGTGTTGATGGAAAAGCCACCTGTTTCTTTGAGGAAGTGTTAACCCCAGAGGAGAACCCACTGGTGGTGGTTCCTTTACCATACTATTCCTTTTTTAAGGAAACTCCACTGCTGGGTTCTGCTACGGATTCAACACTTCCGCTTGGTGCCCCACCATCCTCTCAATCAAGCTATAGACTGCTGGACCGTCAGAGAGCTAAGGAGTGTGTATGAGGCACTCATCCATATGTTCCTTATTCTCACTGACCAGTAAACTTCTGATGCCGTCTTCTCCACCCACCCTTTGCTTCATTATTCGCTGTCCACTCTTTTTCTCCATTTGCCATCTCCTTTCTCTCCGTTTTTGCTTCCCACCCTTCTCTCTCTCTCTGTACCAATCCATCATTCTATCTTTCTCTCTACTCATTCTTTCCTCACTTCATCTTATCGTTATTCTTTTCCATCTCACCTTCTGTCTTCTTTCTCTCCATCTGCTTATCCAAAATTCTTCTTTCCTCTTTTTTCTCTCTCAGTTGTTTCACTCTTTTTCATCTCCTCTCTGCCCCCTCTGTTTGTCTCTCCGCTCCTCTCCCTGTCTCTCATTTCCTTTTGTCTATCACTCCTTTCTTTTTTAATCTTTCCTCTCTTCCCTTTATCCCAGAACAGAGGGTTAATGGGCTTTTTTTTTTACAGCAACACTGTCAAAAAGGTGGTTTTTTTACCTGTTCTTTTTACCCGCTTCTATTCAGATTTTTCTTTAAACAGAAAGTTGTTTGAAACTTTTGTGGTTCTTGGTGTTTTTTTTCCTCTTGTTACATTGCTCTTGAGCCATCCACAGCACCATATTTGAATGAAACTCCCAATCTCAATCCAAGCCTGAGGCTTGTCTGTCCGATCGTTGTGACCTGCTGTGGGGGACGAAAGTCTCCTCCTCACACCTAAGACTTGTTAAGTGTTCTGTGCTCGGGCCGGCCCGTTGTCATTCTATAAATGACAATGAACGCCCTAATGTGTGGCTTGCTCAGACTTATTCTCACCTGAAGCTGCGGCAGTGTATTGATTCTGCACCAGTAGCAGAATCGACTCAGGCATGTGGAGCTGCTTTATCCACAGACGAAACAAGCACTGGCAAAGCCAATAGGTTTCGCCTATGCAAGATCTACTGGCTTTGTCAATTTTTTATAAACGTTGCACAGCAGTGCGAGCTGCTATGTTACATAGCTGAAAGTAAAAACAAGCATTGGCATAGCCAATAGGTCTCGCCTTTGGGACCTTATAAGTGTTTAGCCAGAGATATTGACTTTGATTATGTCTTTAAGCTGTGCTGTACAGAAGTCTGCAGCATGCTGAAAAGTTATAATAAAGAAGTGTCAGAAGCATTTTTGTTACCTTATATATGACAGAGAAAGCATTGTGTACAACTGAACGACCATACTAAAAAAGTATTAACAATAAATAATGTCTTGAGATTTTTTTGTCCTTTCAATGCTGGCAACTTCTATCTGCCTGTCCCAATGGTTGCTTGTTATGGTATTTTTTGTTATGGGGGGGCATAAATAACAGGAGGGTGAAGGTTGGGAAATAGTACCTGTATAACAGTCAGAGAGAGAGTCAGTCAGTTAGTCAGTCAGTGAGAGAGTCAGTTAGTTAGTCAGTCAGTGAGAGAGAGAGTGAGAGAGTCAGTCAGTCAGAGAGTCAGTGAGAGAGTCAGTCAGTCAGTGAGAGAGTGAGAGAGTCAGTCAGTCAGTCAGTCAGTGAGAGAGAGAGTGAGTCAGTCAGTCAGTGTGAGAGTCAGTCAGTCAGTGAGAGAGAGTGAGAGAGTCAGTCAGTGAGAGAGAGTCAGTCAGTGAGAGAGAGTGAGAGAGTCAGTCAGTGAGAGAGAGAGTCAGTCAGTGAGAGAGAGAGTCAGAGAGTCAGTCAGTGAGAGAGAGAGAGTCAGACAGTCAGTCAGTGAGAGAGAAAGAGTCAGACAGTGAGAGTCAGTCAGTGAGAGAGAGAGTGAGAGAGTCAGTCAGTCAGTCTGTCAGTGAGAGAGTCCGTCAGTCAGTCAGTGAGAGAGTCAGTCAATTAGTGAGAGAGTCAGTCAGTTAGGCAGTCAGTCAGTCAGTTAGTGAGAGAGTGAGAGAGTCAGTCAGTGAGTCAGTCAGTCAGTCAGTGAGAGAGTCAGTCAGTCAGTCAGTGAGAGAGTCAGTCAGTCAGTCAGTGAGAGAGAGAGTGAGAGAGTCAGTCAGTCAGTGAGAGAGAGAGTGAGAGAGTCAGTCAGTCAGTGTGAGAGTCAGTCAGTCAGTCAGTGAGAGAGAGTGAGAGAGTCAGTCAGTGAGAGTCAGTCAGTGAGAGAGAGTGAGAGAGTCAGTCAGTGAGAGAGAGAGTCAGTCAGTGAGAGAGAGAGAGAGAGAGAGTCAGAGAGTCAGTCAGTGAGAGAGAAAGAGTCAGACAGTGAGAGAGTCAGTCAGTGAGTGAGAGAGTCAGTCAGTCAGTCAGTGAGAGAGTCCATCAGTCAGTCAGTGAGAGAGTCAGTCAGTTAGTGAGAGAGAGAGTGAGAGAGAGAGTCAGTCAGTTAGTCAGTCAGTCAGTGAGAGAGTGAGAGAGTCAGTCAGTCAGTCAGTGAGAGAGTCAGTCAGTCAGTCAGTGAGAGAGTCAGTCAGTCAGTGAGAGAGAGAGTGAGAGAGTCAGTCAGTCAGTGAGAGAGAGAGTGAGAGAGTCAGTCAGTCAGTGAGAGAGAGAGTGAGAGAGTCAGTCAGTCAGTGAGAGAGTCAGTCAGTCAGTCAGTGAGAGATTCAGTCAGTCAGTGAGAGAGTCAGTCAGTCAGTGAGAGAGAGAGTGAGAGAGTAAGTCAGTCAGTCAGTCAGAGAGTCAGTGAGAGTCAGTCAGTCAGTCAGAGAGTGAGAGAGTCAGTCAGTCAGTCAGTGAGAGAGAGATTGAGAGAGTCAGTCAGTCAGTGAGAGAGAGAGTGCGAGACTCAGTAAGCAGTCAGTGAGAGAGTGAGTGAGAGAGTCAGTCAGTCAGTCAGTGAGAGAGTGAGAGAGTCAGTCAGTCAGTGAGAGAGTCAGTCAGTGAGTCAGTCAGTGAGAGAGTCAGTCAGTCAGCCAGTGTGAGAGAGAGTCAGTCAGTTAGTCAGTCAGTGAGAGAGAGTGAGAGTGAGAGTCAGTCAGTCAGTGAGAGAGTCAGTCAGTCAGTGAGTCAGTCAGTCAGTGAAAGAGTCAGTCAGTGAGAGAGTCAGTCAGTCAGTCAGTGAGAGAGAGAGTGAGAGAGTCAGTCAGTCAGAGAGTCAGTGAGAGTCAGTCAGTCAGTCAGTGAGAGAGTCAGTCAGTCAGTGAGAGAGAGATTGAGAGAGTCAGTCAGTCAGTGAGAGAGAGAGTGCGAGAGTCAGTCAGTCAGTCAGTGAGAGAGTGAGAGAGTCAGTCAGTCAGTGAGAGAGTGAGAGAGTCAGTCAGTCAGTGAGTCAGTCAGTCAGTGAGAGAGTCAGTCAGTCAGTCAGTCAGTGAGAGAGAGAGTGAGAGAGTCAGTCAGTGAGAGAGTCAGTGAGTCAGTGAGTCAGTCAGTCAGTAGTGAGAGAGTCAGTCAGTCAGTCAGTCAGTGAGAGAGTCAGTCAGTCAGTGAGAGAGAGAGTGAGAGAGTCAGTCAGTCAGAGAGTCAGTGAGAATCAGTCAGTCAGTCAGTGAGAGAGAGATTGAGAGTCAGTCAGTCAGTCAGTCAGTGAGAGAGAGAGTGCAAGAGTCAGACAGTCAGTGAGAGAGAGAGTGAGAGAGTCAGTCAGTCAGTGAGAGAGAGAGTGAGCGAGTCAGTCAGTCAGTCAGTGAGAGAGTGAGAGAGTCAGTCAGTGAGTTAGTCAGTGAGAGAGTCAGTCAGTCAGTCAGTGAGAGAGAGAGTGAGTGAGTCAGTCAGTCAGTGAGAGAGAGAGTGAGAGAGTCAGTCAGTCAGTGAGAGAGTCAGTCAGTCAGTCAGTGAGAGAGTCAGTCAGTCAGTCGGTGAGAGAGAGAGTGAGAGAGTCAGTCAGTGAGAGAGAGAGTCAGTCAGTCAGTGAGAGAGTCAGTCAGTCAGTCAGTGAATCAGTCAGTCAGTCAGTCAGTGAGAGAGTCAGTCAGTCAGTGAGAGAGTGAGAGAGTCAGTCAGTCAGTCAGTGAGAGAGTGAGAGAGTCAGTCAGTCAGTGAGAGAGTCAGTCAGTCAGTCAGTGAGAGAGAGTGAGAGAGTCAGTCAGTGAGAGAGAGAGTCAGTCAGTGGGAGAGAGTGAGAGAGTCAGTCAGTGAGAGAGAGAGAGTGAGAGAGAGAGAGTCAGAGAGTCAGTCAGTGAGAGAGAGAGTCAGAGAGTCAGTCAGTGAGAGAGAGAGAGTCAGTCAGTGAGAGAGAGAGTGAGAGAGTCAGTCAGTGAGAGAGAAAGAGTCAGACAGTGAGAGAGTGAGAGAGTCAGTCAGTGAGAGAGAGAGAGAGAGAGCGAGAGAGTCAGTCAGTCAGTCAGTGAGAGAGTCAGTCAGTTAGTGAGAGAGAGAGTGAGAGAGTCAGTCAGCTAGTCAGTCAGTCAGTTAGTGAGAGAGTGAGAGAGTCAGTCAGTGAGTCAGTCAGTCAGTCAGTCAGTGAGAGAGTCAGTCAGTCAGTGAGAGAGTCACCCAGTCAGTCAGTGAGAGAGAGAGTGAGCGAGTCAGTCTGTCAGTGAGAGAGTCAGTCAGTCAGTGAGAGAGTCAGTCAGTCAGTGAGAGAGAGAGTGAGAGAGTCAGTCAGTCAGTGAGAGAGAGAGTGAGAGAGTCAGTCAGTCAGTGAGAGAGTCAGTCAGTCAGTGAGAGATTCAGTCAGTTAGTGAGAGAGAGAGAGTGAGAGAGTCAGTCAGTTAGTCAGTGAGAGAGTGAGAGAGTCAGTCAGTCAGTGAGAGAGATTGAGAGAGTCAGTCAGTCAGTGAGAGAGAGTGAGAGAGTCAGTCAGTGAGAGAGAGTCAGTCAGTGAGAGAGAGTGAGTCAGTCAGTGAGAGAGAGAGTCAGTCAGTGAGAGAGAGAGTCAGAGAGTCAGTCAGTGAGAGAGAGAGAGTCAGAGAGTCAGTCAGTGAGAGAGAAAGAGTCAGACAGTGAGAGAGTGAGAGAGTCAGTCAGTGAGAGAGAGAGTGAGAGAGTCAGTCAGTCAGTGAGAGAGTCCGTCAGTCAGTCAGTGAGAGAGTCAGTCAGTTAGTGAGAGAGAGAGAGAGTGAGAGAGTCAGTCAGTTAGTCAGTCAGTCAGTTAGTGAGAGAGTGAGAGAGTCAGTCAGTGAGTCAGTCAGTCAGTGAGAGAGTCAGTCAGTCAGTCAGTGAGAGAGTCAGTCAGTCAGTCAGTGAGAGAGTGAGAGAGTCAGTCAGTCAGTGAGAGAGTCAGTCAGTCAGTGAGAGAGTCAGTCAGTCAGTCAGCCAGTGAGAGAGTCAGTCAGTCAGTGAGAGAGTCAGTCAGTCAGTGAGAGAGTCAGTCAGTCAGTCAGTGAGAGATTCAGTCAGTCAGTGGGAGAGTCAGTCAGTCAGTGAGAGAGAGTGAGAGAGTAAGTCAGTCAGTCAGAGAGTCAGTGAGAGTCAGTCAGTCAGTGAGAGAGTGAGAGAGTCAGTCAGTCAGTCAGTGAGAGAGAGAGTGAGAGAGTCAGTCAGGCAGTGAGAGAGGGAGGGAGTGAGAGAGTCAGTCAGTCAGTGAGAGAGTCAGTCAGTCAGTCAGTGAGAGATTCAGTCAGTCAGTGAGAGAGTCAGTCAGTCAGTCAGTCAGTGAGAGAGAGAGTGAGAGAGTAAGTCAGTCAGTCAGAGAGTCAGTGAGAGTCAGTCAGTCAGTCAGTGAGAGAGAGATTGAGAGAGTCAGTCAGTCAGTGAGAGAGAGAGTGCGAGAGTCAGTCAGTCAGTGAGAGAGTGAGTGAGAGTCAGTCAGTCAGTCAGTGAGAGAGTCAGTCAGTCAGTAAGAGAGTGAGAGAGTCAGTCAGTCAGTGAGTCAGACAGTGAGAGAGTCAGTCAGTCAGTCAGTCAGCCAGTGTGAGAGAGAGAGAGTCAGTCAGTTAGTCAGTCAGTGAGAGAGAGTGAGAGAGAGAGTCAGTCAGTCAGTGAGAGAGTCAGTCAGTCAGTGAGTCAGTGAGTCAGTCAGTGAGAGAGTCAGTCAGTCAGTCAGTGAGAGAGATAGTGAGAGAGTCAGTCAGTCAGTCAGTGAGAGAGAGAGAGAGTGAGAGTCAGTCAGTCAGTGAGAGAGTCAGTCAGTCAGTGAGAGAGTCAGTCAGTCAGTCAGTGAGTCAGTCAGTCAGTGAGAGAGTCAGTCAGTCAGTCAGTGAGAGAGTCAGTCAGTCAGTCAGTGAGAGAGTCAGTCAGTCAGTCAGAGAGTCAGTGAGAGTCAGTCAGTCAGTGAGAGAGTCAGTCAGTCAGTGAGAGAGAGATTGAGAGAGTCAGTCAGTCAGTGAGAGAGTGTGAGAGTCAGTCAGTCAGTGAGAGAGAGAGAGTGAGAGAGTCAGTTAGTCAGTCAGTCAGTCAGTCAGTGAGAGAGAGAGTGAGAGAGTCAGTCAGTCAGTCAGTGAGAGAGTGAGAGAGTCAGTCAGTCAGTCAGTCAGTGAGAGAGTCATTCAGTCAGTCAGTCAGTCAGTGAGAGAGTCAGTCAGTCAGTCAGTTAGTGAGAGAGTCAGTCAGTCAGTCATTCAGTGAGAGAGAGAGTGAGAGAGTCAGTCAGTGAGAGAGTCAGTCAGTCAGTCAGTGAGTGAGTCAGTCAGTCAGTGAGAGAGTCAGTCAGTCAGTCAGTGAGAGAGTCAGTCAGTCAGTGAGAGAGAGTGAGAGAGTCAGTCAGTCAGTCAGAGAGTCAGTGAGAATCTGTCAGTCAGTCAGTGAGAGAGTTAGTCAGTCAGTCAGTGAGAGAGAGAGTGAGAGAGTCAGTCAGTCAGTGAGAGAGTCAGTCAGTGAGTCAGTCAGTCAGTCAGTGAGAGAGTTAGTCAGTCAGTCAGTCAGTGAGAGAGAGATTGAGAGTCAGTCAGTCAGTCAGTGAGAGAGAGAGTGCGAGAGTCAGTCAGTCAGTGAGAGAGGGAGTGAGAGAGTCAGTCAGTCAGTGAGAGAGAGAGTGAGAGAGTCAGCCAGTCAGTGAGAGAGTCAGTCAGTCAGTGAGTTAGTCAGTGAGAGAGTCAGTCAGTCAGTGAGAGAGAGAGTGAGTCAGTCAGTCAGTCAGTGAGAGCGAGCGTGAGAGAGTCAGTCAGTGAGAGAGTCAGTCAGTCAGTCAGTCAGTGAGAGAGTCAGTCAGTCAGTGAGAGAGAGAGTGAGAGAGTCAGTCAGTCAGTGAGAGAGAGAGTGAGAGAGTCAGTCAGTCAGTCAGTGAGAGAGTCAGTCAGTCAGTCAGTGAATCAGTCAGTCAGTCAGTGAGAGAGTCAGTCAGTCAGTGAGAGAGTGAGAGAGTCAGTCAGTCAGTGAGAGAGAGAGAGTGAGAGAGTCAGTCAGTCAGTGAGAGAGAGTGAGAGAGTCAGTCAGTGAGAGAGAGTCAGTCAGTGAGAGAGAGAGAGTGAGAGAGTCAGTCAGTGAGAGAGAGAGTCAGTCAGTGAGAGAGAGAGATAGAGTCAGAGAGTCAGTCAGTGAGAGAGAGAGTCAGTCAGTGAGAGAGAGAGAGAGTCAGAGAGTCAGTCAGTGAGAGAGAAAGAGTCAGACAGTGAGAGAGTGAGAGAGTCAGTCAGTGAGAGAGAGAGTGAGAGAGTCAGTAGGTCAGTCAGTGAGAGAGTCAGTCAGTCAGTCAGTGAGGGAGTCAGTCAGTTAGTGAGAGAGAGAGTGAGAGAGTCAGTCAGTTAGTCAGTCAGTCAGTTAGTGAGAGAGTGAGAGAGTCAGTAAGTCAGTCAGTCAGTCAGTCAGTGAGAGAGAGAGTGAGAGAGTCAGTCAGTCAGTCAGTGAGAGAGTCAGTCAGTCAGTGAGAGAGTGAGTGAGAGTCAGTCAGTCAGTCAGTGAGAGAGTCAGTCAGTCAGTGAGAGAGAGAGTGAGAGAGTCAGTCAGTGAGAGAGTCAGTCAGTCAGTCAGTGAGTCAGTCAGTCAGTGAGAGAGTCAGTCAGTCAGTCAGTCAGTGAGAGAGTCAGTCAGTCAGTGAGAGAGAGAGTGAGAGAGTCAGTCAGTCAGTCAGTGAGAGAGAGATTGAGAGTCAGTCAGTCAGTCAGTGAGAGAGAGAGTGCGAGAGTCAGTCAGTCAGTGAGAGAGAGAGTGAGAGAGTCAGTCAGTCAGTGAGAGAGAGAGTGAGCGAGTCAGTCAGTCAGTCAGTGAGAGAGTCAGTCAGTCAGTGAGTTAGTCAGTGAGAGAGTCAGTCAGTCAATGAGAGAGAGAGTGAGTGAGTCAGTCAGTCAGTGTAGGAGAGTAGGATCTGCCTCTTATGTTGCCGCCACTTTTTTTCTGATGTTTACACTGGTTTCTGGCTATAGTCTGGCTGGGACCCTGCCAATCAGGGCCCCAGCCTCTCTGTTCTCTCTAAACGACTTGGAGTGCACTCTAGGTGCACTAGTGATTGGATACTGTGGTACCTTATGAGTCCCTAGTATATGGTACCTTAGGTACCAAGGGCATAGGTACTTCACAGGCCTACCAGGGGCTGAAGCATGTATTATGCCACCCCTGGGAAGCAGACTAAATCTGACACCACGTGTAGGAGAGTAGGATCTGCCTCTTATGTTGCCCCCACTTTTTTTCTGATGTTTACACTGGTTTCTGGCTATAGTCTGGCTGGGTCCCTGCTGATCAGGGCCCCAGCCTCTCTGTTCTCTCTAAACGACTTGGAGTGCACTCTAGGTGCCCTAGTGATTGGATACTGTGGTACCTTATGAGTCCCTAGTATATGGTACCTTAGGTAGCAAGGGCATAGGTACTTCACAGGCCTACCAGGGGCTGCAGCATGTATTATGCCACCCCTGGGAAGCAGACTAAATCTGACACCACAGGCCTGCTACTGCAGCCTGGGTGAGGAAGTGCTAGCACCCCTCACTGAGATATAGGTTCCCTATATCTCTCCTGCACACACATATAAACCTATCAGTCACCCCTAAGGCAGGCCCTATCAATCCTGAGGGCAGGGTGCTTGGCTTCTATGTGAGGAGGTGCCTCTGCCTGAGCAGGGCCCCTCTGCAGCTCTCAGAGTCCATTCTCTGGTGCTGTTTGTGGATGCGGTTAAACCATATACTTTTAAGTGCATTATATCCTCGCGGTAAAATGCTAACTTTGGAATGGCTGCATCGAAACATGTCGTGTTTGGTGTCAAACATCTTGGAATACTACCCCCCGCCAGTCCTGGCGGCGGGGGTAGCATTCCACCCTTCTAGAGGGATAGACATGTACCTACTGTGGAAACGCGGTAGAATCCTGCAGAGCCCTGGCATCACAAAATGGATGCCACCAGTCACAGACACTGGGCTGCCCTCCTGCTGATGACCAACACTCGCGTGGAGGAAGCCCAACAATAGATATCCTGTCCCAAGGGGGTGTGACCACCTTCCAGACAGGGTTTAGTGTATTGGGGCTGGGTGGGTGCACTCTTAGAGTGCTTTGAAGTCCTGCACTGGGGGAGCAGAAGGCTCCTCTGTGCATATGCCAGTTCAAACCGGCTCAGGGGCTACCTGTCCCTGCTCTGGCACGAAACTGGACAAAGGGAAGTGGGTGTAGCCACCCACTCCCCTGACCCTCCCATAGGAAGGGTCATAGAGCTAGTCCCTCCCCTTCTTTTAGTATAAGAGGGGGAACCTGTGCATTGCACCCTAGATTTTCCCTGGACGACGCTCTGAAGACGAATCCCGGACCTTCGACGTTCCACTACCTTTGGAAGACTGAAGAATCTCCCTTGGAGTCAAGGAGTGACTCCCCTGCTTGGCAGGCACCAAAAACTACAAACGACGGTTGCAAACTACGCCGCTCCTGCCGGAGTCCGAAGTCCCTGCAGCCCAAGAAGTGGATTTCCTGACTTCTCAAAGGCCATCGTGAGTCCCCAGTGAAGCTGAGGCCAGTGGACCCCAAGAGTAACGAGGAACCGCGACCCCTGGGTACCGTGCACTATTGTCAAATGCAACCCCTTCACAACGTTCCACGAACTTGTGCTTTGGACCACATGTGGTCCCAGCCTCCAGTAGGAATCCCTCCTAAGATCAGAGGCCTACCACGTCCCGAGTGACCGTGGGCCCCTGTGAGTGAATCCTCCTGAGGCGTCTTCACGATCCCTTGCCAGCCGGCTTGTGAGTCCCCAGAAGACTTTCTAAAAAAAAACAAAGGGCTCCCCTGGTTGCTCCAGGCCTTCCCTGACTTACCCTCGCTGGGTGAGTCCAACAGACCTTGCTGGTCTGCGCCATTGCCTCTTCACACTTTCCCCGAGACTTGCTGTTACCAAGGCTTGTTGGCTCCGATCGAGTCGCCGACACCGCAGTAAGCTGCAGACATCGTGGGACAAGCCGAATCCAGCTCCTGGTCATCGTCGACGCCTCCTGGACCTCGTGGCTGAAGAGTCAAGGCAACTGCGGACGACCTGAATCTTGCGACAACGGTGGGCATCCATCTTTCTTGCCCCGAGTCACTGCCAAGTGACTTTGAACACTCTCCCCTCTGCTTTCAGGTCTTCCATCTTCCGAATCCAGGCTTGGATTCCACCGGACACTTCTCCTGTCGCCGCAAGCAGCAAGTCTTCACTGGCTCCCATTGAAAACGACGCCGCGACCCGACACCAAAGAACACCTATGCACCCGGCTCCCCTGGGTGAGGTAACTTCAGCACTACGGTGCTCCTGTGGGTGTGGGCCCTAGAACTACTTACCCTGTAAGTGACTTGCTTGTAGCTTCCCTAGAAGTGTCCTAAAACTCTAACTGTCTAAGTGCGACAATTGCGCTGACTCGTACAGGGTTCGCGTCTGTGTTAGACACACCGCGTCCATCTACTTTGTAACACTATCTAAAACTGTATCCTTCGACTCGTACTGAGTCCGATCGGTGTTCGCCTCGAACACACAAAGGGCCTGTAACTCTGAGTTCTCCATTGCACTGACTCGCACAAGGTTCGCGTCTGTGTTAGACACAGCGCGTCCAACTCCCTTGCAACTCTATCTGTCACCGCGTCCTTCGACTCGTACAAGGACCGATCGGTGTGTTCGCCTCGAACACACAAGGGACCTCTAACATTGAAATCTCAATCGCGTCTGTTCGCATAGACTCGTACAGGACTCGCACCGGTGCCAGGACACCGCGTCCGTCCCCTGTGGGTCTCCTACAACTACCTGGGGTGGTTCTTGGGGGTCCCTCGATTCTAGATGCCCTAGACCTAGGTCTAGCAAACTAAGATTGCGATATTCGATTGTGCTTAACTTATTTTGATAACATTTGATTTGTACATATGTTCCTGACCTCTAATCTCATAAAGAGATTAGTAGAGAGTGTTTATTAATAAATACATATATATTTGATATATATACCTGTGTGGTGTCTTTTCATTTGGTGATTCAAGAGATTGTGTGGTAAAACAAGCTGCTTTACATTCCTTCAAGACTTAGCCTGAAGGCTGCTCTCCACAGCTACCACTAGGATAGCTTTCTATAAAGGTTGTCTTAAACCTATCTACCATAAGAGTCGAATTGTTCTGGTGCAAGGTGTCCACTTTAATTAGTGAACAGCATATACCAGGCCAACTTCTCACACCACAGGCCTGCTACTGCAGCCTGGGTGAGGAGGTGCTAGCACCCCTCACTGAGATATAGGTCCCCTATATCTCTCCTGCACACACATTTAAACTTATCAGCCACCCCTAAGGCAGGCCCTATCAATCCTGAGGGCAGGGTGCTTAGTTCCTATGTGAGAGGGTGCCTCTGCCTGAGCAGGACCCCTCTGCAGCTCTCAGAGTCTATTCTCTGGGGCTGTTTGTGAATGCAGCCAAACCATATACTCTTAAGTGCATTATATCCTCGCGGTAAATGCTAACTTTGGAATGGCTGCATCAAAACATGTCGTGTTTGGGGTCAAACACCTTGGAATCATGCCCCCCCACACCAGTAACTGGTGTGGGAGTATGATCCCACCCTTCTAGAGGGATAGACATGTAACTACTGTGGAAACGCGGTAGAATCCTGAAGAGCCCTGGCATCACAAAATGGATGCCACCAGTCACAGACACTGGGCTGCCCTCCTGCTGATGACCGACACTCGCAGTGGAGGAGGCCCAACAATAGGTATCCTGTCCCAAGGGGGTGTGACCACCTCCCAGACAGGGTTTAGTGTATTGGGGCTGGGTGGGTGCACTCCTAGAGTGCTTTGAAGTCCTGCACTGGGGGAGCAGAAGGCTCCTCTGTGCATACCCCAGTTCAAACCGGCTCAGGGGCTACCTGCCCCTGCTCTGGCGCGAAACTGGACAAAGGGAAGTGGGTGTAGCCACCCACTCCCCTGACCCTCCCATAGGTGGGGTCATAGAGCTAGTCCCTCCCTTCTTTCTAGTATAAGAGGGGGAACCTGTGCATTGCAACCTAGATACCCCTGGACGACGCTCTGAAGAAGAATGCCGGACCTTCGACGTTCCACTACCTCTGGAAGACTGAAGAATCTCCCTTGGAGTCAAGGAGTGACTCCCCTGCTTGGCAGGCACCAAAAAAAACAACGACGGTCACAAACTACGCCGCTCCTGCCGGAGACCGAAGTCCCTGCAGCCCAGGAAGAGGATTTCCTGACTTCTCCAAGGCCATCGTGAGTTCCCGTCGAAGCTGAGGCAAGTGGACCCCACGAGCGACGAGGAACCGCAGCCCCTGGGTACTGTGCACTATTGTCGAGTGCAACCCCTTCACGACGTTCTACGAACTTGTGCTTTAGACCACCTGTGGTCCCAGCCTCTAGCAGAATCCCTCCCAAAATCAGAGGCCTACACCGTCCCGAGTGACCGTGGGCCCCTGTTGAGTGAATCCTCCCGAGGCGTCTTCGCGATCCCTTGCCAGCCGGCTTGTGGGTCCCCAGAAGACTTTTTAACAAAACCAAAGGGCTCCCCTGGTTGCTCCAGGCCTGCCCTGACCTACCCTTGCTGGGTAAGTCCCACAGACCTTTGCTGGTCTGCACCATTGACTTTTCCTCTCCTCCATGAGACTTGCTGCTACCAAGGCTTGTTGGCTCCAATCGGGTCGCAGACATGACAGTCAGCTGCAGACTTTGTGGGACACGCAGAATCCAGCTCCTGGCCGTCCTCGACGCCTCCTGGACCTCGTGGTCGAAGAGTCAAGACACCCGTGAACGACCTGAATCTGTCGATGACGGTGGGCATTCATCTTCCTTGCCCCGGGTCACTGCCAAGTGACTTTGAACACTGTCCCCTCTGCTTTCAGGTCTTCCTCCTTCCGAATCCAGGCTTGGATTCCACCGGACACTTCTCCTGTCATCGCAAGCAGCAAGTCTTCACTGGCTCCCATTGAAAACGACGCCGCGACCCGACACCAAAGGACACCTATGCACCTGGCTCCCCTGGGTGAGGTAACTTCAGCACTACGGTGTCCTGTGGGTGTTGGTCCTAGAACTACTTACCCTGTAAGTGGCTTGCTTGTAGCTACTCTAGAAGTGCCCTAAAACTCCTATTTTCCAAGTGCGACTATCGCATTGACTCGTACAGGGCTCGCGTCTGTGTTAGACACACCGCGTCCTTCTCCCTTGCAACTCTACCCGTAACCGCGTCCTTCGACTCGTACTGGGTTTGTGTCGGTGCTTTCGCCTCGAACACGCAAGGGACCTTTAACATTGATATCTCAATCGCGTCCTTGCGCATAGACTCGTACAGGACTCACATCGGTGTCTGAACACCGCGTCCGTCCCCTGTGGGTCTCCTACAACTACCTGGGGTGGTTCTTTGGGGTCCCTCGATTCTATATGCTCTAGGCCCAGGTCTAGCCAAGCTAAGATTGTGATATTTGATTGTGCTAACTTATTTTTGATAACATTGATTTGTACATATGTTCCTGACTTCTAATCTCATAAAGAGATTAGTAGAGAGTTGTTTAGTAATAAATACATATAAATTTGATATATATACCTGTGTGGTGTCTTTTCATTTGGTGATTCAAGAGATTGTATGGTAAAACAAGCTGCTTTACATTCCTCCAAGACTTAGCCTGAATGCTGCTCTCCACAGCTACCACTAGGGTAGCTTTCTATAAAGGTTGTCTTAAACCTACCTACCATAAGAGTCGAATTGAACTGGTGCAAGGTGTCCACTTTAACTAGTGGACAGCATATACCAGGCCAACTTCTCACATTGGTGGCAGCGTGTGGGATTCCAGCTTGCTATTGTTTTACCAGAAAATCTCTATTTGAATTACTAACTGAAAACCACTATAGGTACTCAAGGTACATATAAAGTCAAGCTTAGTATCAATAAGTTCTACTGAACTTAGAGCTGTGTGCAAAGGGATAGCACACGCTTTCTACAGCTCAAGCTAGTATCAGTAGGCCACAAACTAGTGTAGGTAGTACAACACTGCACAACACTAGAATGTCCTTAAGGGATGGACCCAGTGGATCTACTCAGCTTCAGTATAAGGACATGACTTTCTTTGACTTGAAAGCCATGTGTGCTGAAAGGCACCTGAAGATAGGACAGAGTCCCTCCACACTACACCTGATAGATCTGCTGACAGCAGATGATCTTAGATTAGCTCTAGGAGCTAATGGGTCTGAATCAGTGAGTGGGTCAATTACAGTGTCTGGGTCAGATGATGAACATCAGGTTGACCAAGACTCTGTGGCTGAAGGGCCAGGCCCCAAGGGGTCTGAACAGGACAGAGGAGTTCTCCCTAAGAGACCTGACAGAGTGGGAGAGAAGCCTAGGTCCCTTTCTAGGGACTCTGACCACTCCTATCACTCTGGCAGAGAAACTGTCCACCAGAGAGACTCCTACTTCCTAAGAAGAGAGAGTTCCTCTGACAGACTGTACAAACTGCTGCAGTGTGAGGAAGCAAGATTTGCCCTCAAAACCAAGCAGTTGGCATTAGTTAAAGAAGCCTTTGAGCTCCAGAGAGCTTCTAGAAGAGAGGGGTTAGAACCCCCTGCTGGCAGCAACAGTGTCCCTAGAGGCAGAGAACATATTCCAGACCATAGGAACCTGAGCAAGGTTGTTCCTCTCTACCAGAGTGGGGATGATATCCATAAGTGGATAACTGCTATGGAAAGGGCCTGTAGAGTACAACAGGTCCCCCAAAAGCAGTGGGCAGCAATCTTGTGGCTCTCCTTTTCAGACAAAGGTAGAGACAAGCTCCTCACTGTTAGAGAAGAGGATGCTGATGACTATGAAGTCCTGAAGAGTGCACTGATAGATGGGTTTGGCTTAACCACTGAGCAGTACAGGTTGAAGTTCAGAGACACCCAGAAGGCACAGACTCAGGACTGGACTGACTTTGTAGATTGTGCAACCAAGGCTCTGGAGGGTTGGCTGGTTGGCAGTAGGGTTACTGATTTCAAGGGATTGTATAATCTAATGATGAGAGAACAGATCCTTAATAATTGCCAGAACCAGTTGTTGCATCAATACCTGGTGGACTCAGATCTGACCTCTCCCCAAGAATTGGGAAAGAAGGCAGACAAGTGGGTCAGAACCAGGGTGAGGCAGAAAACCCAGAACCAAGGGGGTGACACAAAGAAGCAGGATTCTAAGGGCTCTGAGAAAAGTGGGGATAAGTTAAAAGACCAGAAGTCTTCACAAGGGCCCCAAAAATATGCATCTGGTGGGGAGTCACAATCCAACAAGGGAAAAGGCCAAAAGAAGCCCTGGTGCAAATTCTATAAACAGAAAGGGCACTGGACTTCTGATTGTAACAAGTCCAAAGACCAAACCACCACCACTCCTGCCCCTAAGGCAACTGTTCCCCCTAGTTCAGCCACTGGTGGAGGTGGTACTCAGAAAAAGGGTGTAGTAGGGCTGACCCTGGGTTCTGAAGTGGACTCTGGCCTAGTCAGAGTACCCACTCAGGCAATGCTGATTTGTGATGGAGACATTGACATGTCCTTCCTGGTAAGCCCCAGTAATCTGGGCAAATACAAACAGCAGCCTGTAATAAATGGCAAACAGGCTTTGGCATTTAGGGACACAGGGGCTAGTGTCACCATGGTGGCAGAGGATCTTGTGGACCCTGGACAGATCATCCTGGGCGAAATGTACCAGGTGACCAATGCAAGCAATGTCAGGACCAACCATAGTCTGGCAGTTGTGAATTTCTCCTGGGGAGGGGTAACTGGCCTCAAGAAGGTTGTAGTCAGTGCAGACCTCCCTGTAGAATGTCTATTGGGCAATGATCTAGAAACTTCAGCCTGGTCTGAAGTAGAGTTATGGACTCATGCTGAGATGTTGGGCATCCCTGCAGAGGAATTTGCTGTGACCAGGTCACAGGCCAAAATGCATGACACTGAACAAGCTCTGGATCCTGAAATTATGGACCAGATGCTTCCCAAGAAGAGGAGCAGTAGGGTTAAGGCAGTGCCTTCCCCTCTGTCTCAGATCACAGATTCCCCTCTTGAGGGAGGAGAAGCAGATCCCGCAGAAGGAACTGCCCCAGAGGGACTTGAGCCTGACCAGGTTGAGTTCCTGGGGGCAGGGGGCCCTTCTAGGGAAGATCTGAGTAAGGAGCAACAGTGCTGCCCCTCTCTTGAACCCCTCAGACAGCAGGCTGCTGCTGAGGCTGCTGGGAGTGCTAGTGGGTCCCATAAAGTTTATTGGGATGAGGGACTCCTATATTCTGAAGGTAGAGATCCAGCCCCTGGAGCCACCAGGAGGTTGGTAATACCTCAGAAGTTTAGGGGTTCCTCTTGACCCTAGCACATGACATCCCTTTGGCAGGTCACTTGGGCCAAAACAAGACCTGGGACAGGCTTGTTCCACATTTTCATTTGCCACATATGTCAGAGGACACAAAGGAGTTTTGTCGCTCCTGTGTCACATGCCAAGCCAGTGGCAAGGCAGGTGGCACAACAAAGGCCCCCTGATACCACTACCTGTGGTGGGGGTACCCTTTGAAAGGGTAGGGATTGACATTGTTGGTCCCCTTGACCCTCAAACTGCATCTGGGCACAGATTTATCCTGGTGGTAGTGGATCATGCCACCAGGTACCCAGAGGCAATTCCCCTGAGGACCACCACAGCCCCTGTGGTGGCAAGAGCCCTCATTGGAGTTTTCTCCAGAGTGGGTTTCCCAAAGGAGGTCATCTCTGACAGAGGTACCAACTTCATGTCAGGATACTTGAAAGCAATGTGGAAGGAGTGTGGGGTAACTTATAAGTTCACCACCCCCTATCACCCACAATGCAATGGGTTGGTTGAACGCTTCAACAAAACCCTGAAGGGAATGATTAAAGGACTCCCAGAGAAGCTTAGGCGGAAATGGGACCTTCTTCTTCCCTGCCTGTTGTTTGCATACAGAGAAGTTCCACAGAAGGGGGTTGGTTACAGCCCATTTGAGCTTCTGTTTGGGCATCCTGTAAGAGGTCCATTATGTTTGGTAAAAGAGGGCTGGGAGTTACCTCTCAAACCCCCAAACAAGATGTGATGGACTATGTACTTGGTCTCCGCTCCAGGATGGCTGAATACATGAAAAAGGCAACCAAAAACCTGGAGGCCAGCCAAGAATTACAAAAAGCTTGGCATGACCAAAGGCTGTGCTGACTGTATACCAGCCAGGACAGAAAGTGTGGGTGTTGGAGCCAGTGGCCCCAGCAGCCCTCCAAGACAAATGGAGTGGCCCCCATACAATAGTTGAGCAAAAGGGAGAAGTCACCTATCTGGTGAATCTTGGAACTCCCAGGAGCCCCCTGAGGGTGCTCCATGTCAACAGATTAAAACCATATGTTGACAGGGCTGACATGGGCTTGCTCATGGCAACTGATGAGGAACAGGAGGAGGAGAGTGACCCTCTCCCTGACCTGCTCTCGCAGAACCCTGATGATGGGTCAGTAGATGGTGTTGCTTTGGCAAGCAGCCTCACTGACCATCAGCAAACTGAGTGCAGACAAGTTCTGCACAGTACAGGCATATGTTTAGCCTGACCCCTAGTCAGACTTCCTGGTGCACCCATGAGGTGGACACTAGAGACAGTCTGCCTGTCAAGAGTAAAATCTACAGGCAACCTGACCATGTCAGGGACTGTATCAGGACTGAAGTCCAGAAGATGTTGGAGTTAGGTGTGATTGAGCCCTCAGATAGCCCATGGGCTAGCCCAGTAGTCCTGGTACCCAAGCCTCATACCCAGGGTGGTAAGAAAGAAATGAGGTTTTTTGTAGACTACAGAGGCCTCAATGCAGTCACCAGGACTGATGCATATCCCATACCAAGGGCAGATGAGCTGATTGATACTTTGGCCTCAGCCAAGTATCTGAGTACATTTGACCTAACAGCTGGCTACTGGCAGATCAGGTTAGCTGATGATGCAAAAGCCAAAACAGCATTTTCAACCCCTGGTGGGCACTACCACTTTGTGGTGATGCCCTTTGGACTGAAAAATGCACCTGCCACTTTTCAGAGGTTGGTGAACAAAGTTCTGGCAGGGATGGAAACTTATTGCTCAGCTTATCTAGATGATATTGCTGTCTCTAGTTCCTCCTGGCAGGATCACCTGGTCCACCTCAGAAATGTTTTGGAGGCTCTGCTGAAAGCAGGCCTCACTATCAAGGCCACTAAGTGCCAGATAGGGCAGAGTCAGGTTGTGTACCTGGGCCACCTTGTGGGTGGAGGCCAGGTTCAGCCTTTACAGAGCAAGATCCAAACCATAATGGAATGGGTTGCTCCAACCACTCAGACACAGGCGAGAGCCTTCTTAGGCCTGACTGGGTACTATAGGAGGTTTGTGAAGGGATATGGATCTATAGTGACCCCCTTGAATGATCTGACCTCAAAGAAAATGCCAAAAAAGGTTCAGTGGACAGCTAGCTGTCAGAAGGCATTTGAAGACCTAAAGCAGGCCATGTGCACTGCCCCCATCTTACAGAGTCCAGACTACACCAAAAAGTTCATTGTCCAAACAGATGCTTCTGAGCTGGGTGTGGGAGCTGTACTGTCTCAACTGAATGATGAAGGTCAAGACCAGCCAGTAGCTTTCATTAGCAGAAGACTGACCCCTAGAGAGAAATTGTTGGTCAGCTATAGAGAGAGAGGCCTTTGCTGTGGTGTGGGCCCTGAAAAAGCTGAGGCCATACTTGTTTGGCACTCACTTCATAGTTCAGACTGACCACAAGCCCCTCCTATGGCTTAAACAAATGAAAGGAGAAAACCCAAAACTTTTGAGGTGGTCCATTTCCCTACAGGGGATGGACTATACAGTGGAACATAGACCTGGGACCCAACATGCCAATGCAGATGGACTCTCAAGGTATTTCCACTTAGAACACGAAGACTCAACTGGTCAAGGTTAGTTTAGTGTCCCTGCGTTTGGGGGGGTGGGGTTGTGTAGGAGAGTAGGATCTGCCTCTTATGTTGCCCCCACTTTATTTCTGATGTTTACACTGGTTTCTGGCTATAGTCTGGCTGGGACCCTGCCTATCAGGGCCCCAGCCTCTCTGTTCTCTCTAAACGACTTGGAGTGCACTCTAGGTGCAGTAGTGATTGGATACTGTGGTACCTTATGAGTCCCTAGTATATGGTACCTTAGGTACCAAGGGCATAGGTACTTCACAGGCCTACCAGGGGCTGAAGCATGTATTATGCCACCCCTGGGAAGCAGACTAAATCTGACACCACAGGCCTGCTACTGCAGCCTGGGTAAGGAGGTGCTAGCACTCCTCACTGAGATATAGGGCCCCTATATCTCTCCTGCACACACATTTAAACTTATCAGTCACCCCTAAGGCAGGCCCTATCAATCCTGAGGGCAGGGTGCTTAGTTCCTATGTGAGAGGGTGCCTTTGCCTGAGCAGGACCCCTCTGCAGCTCTCAGAGTCTATTCTCTGGGGCTGTTTGTGAATGCAGTCAAACCATATACTCTTAAGTGCATTATATCCTCGCGGTAAATGCTAACTTTGGAATGGCTGCATCAAAACATGTCGTGTTTGGTGTCAAACACTTTGGAATCATACCCCCACACCAGTAACTGGTGTGGGAGTATGATCCCACCCTTCTAGAGGGATAGACATGTACCTACTGTGGAAACTCGGTAGAATCCTAAAGAGCCCCGGCATCACAAAATGGATGCCACCAGTCACAGACACTGGGCTGCCCTCCTGCTGATGACCGAATGTGAGAAGTTGGCCTGGTATATGCTGTCCACTAGTTAAAGTGGGTACCTTGCACCAGAACAATTCGACTCTTATGGTTGGTAGGTTTAAGACAACCTTTATAGAAAGCTATCCTAGTGGTAGCTGTGGAGAGCAGCCTTCAGGCTAAGTCTTGGAGGAATGTAAAGCAGCTTGTTTTACCACACCATCTCTTGAATCACCAATGAAAAGACACCACACAGGTATATATATCAAATATATATGTATTTATTACTAAACAACTCTCTACTAATCTCTTTATGAGATTAGAAGTCAGGAACATATGTACAAATCAAATGTTATCAAAAATAAGTTAGCACAATCAAATATCACAGTCCTAGCTTGCCTAGACCTGGGCCTAGAGCATGTAGAATCGAGGGACCCCCAAGAACCACCCCAGGTAGTTGTAGGAGACCCACAGGGGACGGACGCGGTGTTCAGACACCGATGCGAGTCCTGTACGAGTCTATGCGAAAGGACGCGATTGAGTTATCAATGTTAAAGGTCCCTTGCGTGTTCGAGGCGAAAGCACCGACACGAACCCAGTACAAGTCGAAGGACGCGGTTACGGGTAGAGTTGCAAGGGAGAAGGACGCGATGTGTTCTAACACAGACACGAGCCCTGTACGAGTCAATGCGATAGTCGCACTTGGAACATAGGAGTTTTAGGGCACTTCTAGGGTAGCTACAAGCAAGCCACTTACAGGGTAAGTAGTTCTAGGGCCCACACCCACAGGAGCACCGTAGTGCTGAAGTTACCTCACCCAGGGGAGCCGGGTGCATTGGTGTCCTTTGGTGTCGGGTCGCGGTGTCGTTTTCAATGGGAGCCAGTGAAGACTTGCTGAGGCAAGTGGACCCCACGAGCAACGAGGAACCGCAGCCCCTGGGTACCGTGCACTATTGTCGAATGCAACCCCTTCACGACGTTCTACGAACTTGTGTTTTGGACCACGTGTGGTCCCAGCCTCTAGCAGAGATCCCTCCCAAAATCAGAGGCCTACACCGTCCTGAGTGACCGTGGGCCCCTGTTGAGTGAATCCTCCCAAGGCGTCTTCGCGATCCCTTGCCAGCCGGCTTGTGGGTCCCCAGAAGACTTTTAAATGAAACCAAAGGGCTCCCCTGGTTGTTCAAGGCCTGCCCTGACCTACCCTCGCTGGGTAAGTCCCTCAGACCTTGCTGGTCTGCACCATTGACTTTTCCTCACCACCACGAGACTTGCTGCTACCAAGGCTTGTTGGCTCCAATCGGGTCGCCGACACCGCAGTCAGCTGCAGACTTTGTGGGACACGCTGAATCCAGCTCCTGGTCGTCCTCGACGCCTCCTGGACCTCGTGGTCAAAGAGTCAAGACACCCGTGAACGACCAGAATCTGTCGACGACGGTGGGCATTCATCTTCCTTGCCCCGGGTCACTGCCAAGTGACTTTGAACACTGTCCCCTCTGCTTTCAGGTCTTCCTCCTTCCGAATCCAGGCTTGGATTCCACCGGACACTTCTTCTGTCGTCGCAAGCAGCAAGTCTTCACTGGCTCCCATTGAAAACGACGCCGCGACCCGACACCAAAGGACACCTATGCACCCGGCTTCCCTGGGTGAGGTAACTTCAGCACTATGGTGCCCCTGTGGGTTTTGGCCCTAGAACTACTTACCCTGTAAGTGACTTGCTTGTAGCTACTCTAGAAGTGCCCTAAAACTCCTATTTTCCAAGTGCGACTATCGCATTCACTCGTACAGGGCTCGCGTCTGTGTTAGACACACTGCGTCCTTCACCCTTGCAACTCTACCCGTAACCGCGTCCTTCGACTCGTACTGGGTTCGTGTCGGTGCACTAGCCTCGAACACGCAAGGGACCTTTAACATTGATAACTCAATCGCGTCCTTTCGCATAGGCTCGTACAGGGCTCGCATCGGTGTCTGAACACCGCGTCTGTCCCCTGTGGGTCTCCTACAACTACCTGGGGTGGTTCTTTGGGGTCCCTCGATTCTACATGCTCTAGGCCCAGGTCTAGTCAAGCTAGGGTTGTGATAATTGATTGTGCTAACTTATTTTTAAAACATTGACTTGTACATATGTTCCTGACTTCTAATCTCATAAAGAGATTAGTAGAGAGTTGTTTAGTAATAAATACATATATATTTGATATATGTACCTGTGTGGTGTCTTTTCATTTGGTGATTCAAGAGATTGTGTGGTAAAACAAGCTGCTTTACATTCCTCCAAGACTTAGCCTGAAGGCTGCTCTCCACAGCTACCACTAGGATAGCTTTCTTTAAAGGTTGTCTTAAACCTACCTACCATAAGAGTCGAATTGTACTGGTGCAAGGTGTTCACTTTAACTAGTGGACAGCATATACCAGGCCAACTTCTCACATTGGTGGCAGCATGTGGGATTCCAGCTTGCTATTGTTTTACCAGAAAATCTCTATTTGAATTACTAACTGAAAACCACTATAGGTACTCAAGGTACATATAAAGTCAAGCTTAGTATCAATAAGTTCTACTGAACTTAGAGCTGTGTGCCAAGGGATAGCACACCCTTTCTACAGCTCAAGCTAGTATCAGTAGGCCACAAACTAGTGTAGGTAGTACAACACTGCACAACACTAGAATGTCCTTAAGGGATGGACCCAGTGCATCCACTCAGCTTCAGTATAAGGACATGACTTTCTTTGACTTGAAAGCCATGTGTGCTGAAAGGCACCTGAAGATAGGAGAGAGTCCCTCCACACTACACCTGATAGATCTGCTGACAGCAGATGATCTTAGATTAGCTCTGGGAGCTAATGGGTCTGAATCAGTGAGTGGGTCAATTACAGTGTCTGGGTCAGATGATGAACATCAGGTTGACCAAGACTCTGTGGCTGAAGGGCCAGGCCCCAAGGGGTCTGAACAGGACAGAGGAGTTCTCCCTAAGAGACCTGACAGAGTGGGAGAGAAGCCTAGGTCCCTTTCTAGGGACTCTGACCACTCCTATCACTCTGGCAGAGAAACTGTCCACCAGAGAGACTCCTACTTCCTAAGAAGAGAGAGTTCCTCTGAAAGACTGTACAAACTGCTGCAGTATGAGGAAGCAAGATTTGCCCTCAAAACCAAGCAGTTGGCATTAGATAAAGAAGCCTTTGAGCTCCAGAGAGCTTCTAAAAGAGAGGGGTTAGAACCCCCTGGTGGCAGCAACAGTGTCACTAGAGGCAGAGAATATATTCCAGACCATAGGAACCTGAGCAAGGTTGTTCCTCCCTACCAGAGTGGGGATGATATCCATAAGTGGATAACTGCTATGGAAAGGGCTTGTAGAGTACAACAGGTCCGCCAAAAGTAGTGGGCAGCAATCTTGTGGCTCTCCTTTTCAGACAAAGGTAGAGACAAGCTCCTCACTGTTAGAGAAGAGGATGCTGATGACTATGAAGTCCTGAAGAGTGCACTGATAGATGGGTTTGGCTTAACCACTTAGCAGTACAGGTTGAAGTTCAGAGACACCCAGAAGGCACAGACTCAGGACTGGACTGACTTTGTAGATTGTGCAACCAAGGCTCTGGAGGGTTGGCTGGTTGGCAGTAGGGTTACTGATTTCAAGGGATTGTATAATCTAATGATGAGAGAACAGATCCTTAATAATTGCCAGAACCAGTTGTTGCATCAATACCTGGTGGACTCAGATCTGACCTCTCCCCAAGAATTGGGAAAGAAGGCAGACAAGTGGGTCAGAACCAGGGTGAGGCAGAAAACCCAGAACCAAGGGGGTGACCCAAAGAAGCAGGATTCTAAGGGCTCTGAGAAAAGTGGGGATAAGTCAAAAGACCAGAAGTCTTCACAAGGGCCCCAAAAATCTGCATCTGGTGGGGAGTCACAATCCAACAAGGGAAAAGGCCAAAAGAAGCCCTGGTGCAAATTCTGTAAACAGAAAGGGCACTGGACTTCTGATTGTAACAAGCCCAAAGACCAAACCACCACCACTCCTGCCCCTAAGGCAACTGTTCCCCCTAGTTCAGCTACTGGTGGAGGTGGTACTCAGAAAAAGGGTGTAGTAGGGCTGACCCTGGGTTCTGAAGTGGACTCTGGCCTAGCCAGAGTACCCACTCAGGCAATGCTGATTTGTGATGGAGACATTGACATGTCCTTCCTAGTGAGCCGCAGTAATCTGGGCAAATACAAACAGCAGCCTGTAATAAATGGCAAACAGGCTTTGGCATTTAGGGACACAGGTGCTAGTGTCACCATGGTGTAGTGTAGCTCCTATTTCCCTAATAGGCTCTGCGCATTGGAATAATATATCCTATAGGTTTGACATAGGACTAAGGTCAGTATGTCCCTATCGAGTATATTAAACTTAATTACTTGTGCCAGCTAGCTCAGAGGCCACTAGAAACTCCTTGACAACAAGAAGGGAGTAGTTTTCTGGCAGCCGCAAAACATGACCACTGTGTTTCCCTTTAGAATCAGAATGTGTCCCAGAGTCGTGGAAACAATAGATAACTATTTCACTCAGCTCAGTCGTGCATGCTTAGTTTTCTCCAAGTTACACAGAAAGAAATAGACGGGCGTTTCAATAAAGGATTTATTGAACAGTCTTGTTTCTGGTGTAAGTAAAATGTGCTGTTACGATCACAAGACAGTATGCGAGATAAATAATGTACAGGGTGAGCAGTAGAAATAAATAATACTGCGATAGCATTATCTTTTAGTACATATGCATTTACATAAATAACACAGACTAAAAATGCGAGTACTCATACGATGCGTTGCTAAGCTAATTCTACCCCAATGTACCTAACCTAGGTATAGGGAGAGGTAGGAAGTAGGTGAAGTATTCCTTACTATGGTATACTAAGAGTATGTTAAGTCTAGTATGCCTAGTATGCCAAGAGTCCCTCTAGGTTCTAGTCAGCTCCATACCTGAAGAATGAGAGAGGTAGGAATCTCTTTGCCAGACTCGAACTCCAACACCCCGCAAGGGAAGTCAGATCACTGGAAGCTGGAAGCTGGGGTCTCTGCGTGCAGGGAATGGCAGTGTCTTCTCAGTGCGTCAGGCCGGGAAACAGGCTCCTCTGAAGTCGAGGTCTCCTCTGGTTTACAGGGGCTAGGGAAGGTATATTTATACCTGAGAGCACCTAAGAATGTTAGTATTGACGTGAGTCGGACAGCGAAAGACGTCATGAATGAACCCCTAAGGAATAATGGTTCATGCATAATGTATGAGTCCTTGAAGAAATCAATAGTCCTGGACTAGGGAAACTCCCGCAGCCTAAGGGTCTGTTCTTCATGAACTCGTTGTGACGTTAGGGTGGACGGATGTCAGAGACCATGCCTGTATTTGGAGTGCATGGTTTAATGCCTAAATAAGGGCTGGGATTTTATGCCTATATAAGGGCAGGGCGAATTGTGCCTATATAAGGACATGATACTGGAAAGCCCGTTTATGGATACCCTAAGAGGAATACAACAATGGTGGCAGAGGATCTTGTGGACCCTGGACAGATCATCCTGGGTGAAATGTACCAGGTGACCAATGCAAGCAATGCCAGGACCAACCATAGTCTGGCAGTTGTGAATTTCTCCTGGGGAGGGGTAACTGGCCTCAAGAAGGTTGTAGTCAGTGCAGACCTCCCTTTAGAATGTCTATTGGGCAATGATCTAGAAACTTCAGCCTGGTCTGAAGTAGAGTTATGGACTCATGCTGAGATGTTGGGCATCCCTGCAGAGGTATTTGCTGTGACCAGGTCACAGGCCAAAATGCATGACACTGAACAAGCTCTGGATCCTGAAATTATGGACCAGATGCTTCCCAAGAAGAGGAGCAGTAGGGTTAAGGCAGTGCCTTCCCCTCTGTCTCAGATCACAGATTCCCCTCTTGAGGGAGGAGAAGCAGATCCTGAAGAAGGAACTGCCCCAGAGGGACTTGAGCCTGACCAGGTTGAGTTCCTGGGGGCAGGGGGCCCTTCTAGGGAAGATCTGAGTAAGGAGCAACAGTGCTGCCCCTCTCTTGAACCCCTCAGACAGCAGGCTGCTGCTGAGGCTGCTGGGAGTGCTAGTGGGTCCCATAAAGTTTATTGGGATGAGGGACTCCTATATTCTGAAGGTAGAGATCCAGCCCCTGGAGCCACCAGGAGGTTGGTAATACCTCAGAAGTTTAGGGGGTTCCTCTTGACCCTAGCACATGACATCCCTTTGGCAGGTCACTTGGGCCAAAACAAGACCTGGGACAGGCTTGTTCCACATTTTCATTGGCCACATATGTCAGAAGACACAAAGGAGTTTTGTCGCTCCTGTGTCACATGCCAAGCCAGTGGCAAGGCAGGTGGCACAACAAAGGCCCCCTGATACCACTACCTGTGGTGGGGGTACCCTTTGAAAGGGTAGGGATTGACATTGTTGGTCCCCTTGACCCTCAAACTGCATCTGGGCACAGATTTATCCTGGTGGTAGTGGATCATGCCACCAGGTACCCAGAGGCAATTCCCCTGAGGACCACCACAGTCCCTGTGGTGGCAAGAGCCCTCATTGGAGTTTTCTCCAGAGTGGGTTTCCCAAAGGAGGTCATCTCTGACAGAGGTACCAACTTCATGTCAGGATACTTGAAAGCAATGTGGAAGGAGTGTGGGGTAACTTATAAGTTCACCACCCCCTATCACCCACAATGCAATGGGTTGGTTGAACGCTTCAACAAAAACCCTGAAGGGAATGATTAAAGGACTCCCAGAGAAGCTTAGGCGGAAATGGGACCTTCTTCTTCCCTGCCTGTTGTTTGCATACAGAGAAGTTCCACAGAAGGGGGTTGGTTACAGCCCATTTGAGCTTCTGTTTGGGCATCCTGTAAGAGGTCCATTATGTTTGGTAAAAGAGGGCTGGGAGTTACCTCTCAAACCCCCCAAACAAGATGTGATGGACTATGTAATTGGTCTCTGCTCCAGGATGGCTGAATACATGAAAAAGGCAACCAAAAACCTGGAGGCCAGCCAAGAATTACAAAAAGGCATGACCAAAAGGCTGTGCTGACTGTATACCAGCCAGGACAGAAAGTGTGGGTGTTGGAGCCAGTGGCCCCAGCAGCCCTCCAAGACAAATGGAGTGGCCCCCATACAATAGTTGAGCAAAAGGGAGAAGTCACCTATCTGGTGAATCTTGGAACTCCCAGGAGCCCCCTGAGGGTGCTCCATGTCAACAGATTAAAACCATATGTTGACAGGGCTGACATGGGCTTGCTCATGGCAACTGATGCGGAGGAGGAGAGTGACCCTCTCCCTGACCTGCTCTCGCAGAACCCTGATGATGGGTCAGTAGATGGTGTTGCTTTGGCAAGCAGCCTCACTGACCATCAGCAAACTGAGTGCAGACAAGTTCTGCAGCAGTACAGACATATGTTTAGCCTGACCCCTAGTCAGACTTCCTGGTGCACCCATGAGGTGGACACTGGAGACAGTCTGCCTGACAAGAGTAAAATCTACAGGCAATCTGACCATGTCAGGGACTGTATCAGGACTGAAGTCCAGAAGATGTTGGAGTTAGGTGTGATTGAGCCCTCAGATAGCCCATGGGCTAGCCCAGTAGTCCTGGTACCCAAGCCTCATACCCAGGGTGGTAAGAAAGAAATGAGGTTTTGTGTAGACTACAGAGGTCTCAATGCAGTCACCAGGACTGATGGCTATCCCATACCAAGGGCAGATGAGCTGATTGATACTTTGGCCTCAGCCAAGTATCTGAGTACATTTGACCTAACAGCTGGCTACTGGCAGATCAGGTTAGCTGATGATGCAAAAGCCAAAACAGCATTTTCAACCCCTGGTGGGCACTACCACTTTGTGGTGATGCCCTTTGGATTGAAAAATGCACCTGCCACTTTTCAGAGGTTGGTGAACAAAGTTCTGGCAGGGATGGAAACTTATTGCTCAGCTTATCTAGATGATATTGCTGTCTTTAGTTCCTCCTGGCAGGATCACCTGGTCCACCTCAGAAATGTTTTGGAGGTTCTGCAGAAAGCAGGCCTCACTATCAAGGCCACTAAGTGCCAGATAGGGTAGAGTCAGGTTGTGTACCTGGGCCACCTTGTGGGTGGAGGCCAGGTTCAGCCTTTACAGAGCAAAATCCAAACCATAATGGAATGGGTTGCTCCAACCACCCAGACACAGGTGAGAGCCTTCTTAGGCCTGACTGGGTACTATAGGAGGTTTGTGAAGGGATATGGATCTATAGTGACCCCCTTGAATGATCTGACCTCAAAGAAAATGCCAAAAAAGGTTCAGTGGACAGCTAGCTGTCAGAAGGCATTTGAAGACCTAAAGCAGGCCATGTGCACTGCCCCCATCTTACAGAGTCCAGACTACACCAAAAAGTTCATTGTCCAAACAGATGCTTCTGAGCTGGGTGTGGGAGCTGTACTGTCTCAACTGAATGATGAAGGTCAAGACCAGCCAGTAGCTTTCATTAGCAGAAGGCTGACCCCTAGAGAGAAACGTTGGTCAGCTATAGAGAGGTAGGCCTTTGCTGTGGTGTGGGCCCTGAAGAAGCTGAGGCCATACTTGTTTGGCACTCACTTCATAGTTCAGACTGACCACAAGCCCCTCCTATGGCTTAAACAAATGAAAGGAGAAAACCCAAAACTTTTGAGGTGGTCCATTTCCCTACAGGGGATGGACTATACAGTGGAACATAGACCTGGGACCCAACATGCCAATGCAGATGGACTCTCAAGGTATTTCCACTTAGAACACGAAGACTCAACTGGTCAAGGTTAGTTTAGTGTCCCTGCGTTTGGGTGGGGGGTTGTGTAGGAGAGTAGGATCTGCCTCTTATGTTGCCCCCACTTTTTTTCTGATGTTTACACTAGTTTCTGGCTATAGTCTGGCTGGGACCCTGCCCATCAGGGCCCCAGCCTCTCTGTTCTCTCTAAACGACTTGGAGTGCACTCTAGGCGCACTAGTGATTGGATACTGTGGTACCTTATGAGTCCCTAGTATATGGTACCTTAGGTACCAAGGGCATAGGTACTTCACAGGCCTACCAGGGGCTGCAGCATGTATTATGCCACCCCTGGGAAGCAGACTAAATCTGACACCACAGGCCTGCTACTGCAGCCTGGGTAAGGAGGTGCTAGCACTCCTTACTGAGATATAGGGCCCCTATATCTCTCCTGCACACACATTTAAACTTATCAGTCACCCCTAAGGCAGGCCCTATCAATCCTGAGGGCAGGGTGCTTAGTTCCTATGTGAGAGGGTGCTTCTGCCTGAGCAGGACCCCTCTGCAGCTCTCAGAGTCTATTCTCTGGGGCTGTTTGTGAATGCAGTCAAACCATATACTCTTAAGTGCATTATATCCTCGCGGTAAATGCTAACTTTGGAATAGCTGCATCAAAACATGTCGTGTTTGGTGTCAAACACTTTGGAATCATACCCCCCACACCAGTAACTGGTGTGGGAGTATGATCCCACCCTTCTAGAGGGATAGACATGTACCTACTGTGGAAACGCGGTAGAATCCTAAAGAGCCCTGGCATCACAAAATGGATGCCACCAGTCACAGACACTGGGCTGCCCTCCTGCTGATGACCGACTGTGAGAAGTTGGCCTGGTATATGCTGTCCACTAGTTAAAGTGGGCACCTTGCACCAGAACAATTCGACTCTTATGGTTGGTAGGTTTAAGACAACCTTTATAGAAAGCTATCCTAGTGGTAGCTGTGGAGAGCAGCCTTCAGGCTAAGTCTTGGAGGAATGTAAAGCAGCTTGTTTTACCACACAATCTCTTGAATCACCAATGAAAAGACACCACACAGGTATATATATCAAATATATATGTATTTATTACTAAACAACTCTCTACTAATCTCTTTATGAGATTAGAAGTCAGGAACATATGTACAAATCAAATGTTATCAAAAATAAGTTAGCACAATCAAATATCACAGTCCTAGCTTGCCTAGACCTGGGCCTAGAGCATGTAGAATCGAGGGACCCCCAAGAACCACCCCAGGTAGTTGTAGGAGACCCACAGGGGACGGACGCAGTGTTCAGACACCGATGCGAGTCCTGTACGAGTCTATGCGAAAGGACGCAATTGAGTTATCAATGTTAAAGGTCCCTTGCGTGTTCGAGGCGAAAGCACCGACACGAACCCAGTACGAGTCGAAGGACGCGGTTACGGGTAGAGTTGCAAGGGAGAAGGACGCGATGTGTTCTAAAACAGACGCGAGCCCTGTACGAGTCAATGCGATAGTCGCACTTGGAAAATAGGGGTTTTAGGGCACTTCTAGGGTAGCTACAAGCAAGCCACTTACAGGGTAAGTAGTTCTAGGGCCCACACCCACAGGAGCACCGTAGTGCTGAAGTTACCTCACCCAGGGGAGCCGGGTGCATAGGTGTCCTTTGGTGTCGGGTCGCGGCGTCGTTTTCAATGGGAGCCAGTGAAGACTTGCTGCTTGCGATGACAGAAGAAGTGTCCGATGGAATCCAAGCCTGGATTCGGAAGGAGGAAGACCTGAAAGCAGAGGGGACAGTGTTCAAAGTCACTTGGCAGTGACCCTGGGCAAGGAAGATGAATGCCCACCGTCGTCGACAGATTCAGGTCATTCACGGGTGTCTTGACTCTTCGACCACGAGGTCCAGGAGGCGTCGAGGACGGCCAGGAGCTGGATTCAGCGTGTCCCACAAAGTCTGCAGCTGACTGCGGTGTCGGCGACCCGATTGGAGCCAACAAGCCTTGGTAGCAGCAAGTCTCGTGGTAGTGAGGAAAAGTCAATGGTGCAGACCAGCAAGGTCTGAGGGACTTACCCAGCGAGGGTAGGTCAGGGCAGGCCTGGAGCAACCAGGGGAGCTCTTTGGTTTTGTTGAAAAGTCTTCTGGGGACCCACAAGCCGGCTGGCAAGGGATCGCGAAGACGCCTTGGGAGGATTCACTCAACAGGGGCCCACGATCACTCAGGATGGTGTAGGCCTCTGATTTTGGGAGGGTCTCTGCTAGAGGCTGGGACCACACGTGGTCCAGAGCACAAGTTCATAGAACGTCGTGAAGGGGTTGCACTCGACAATAGTGCACGGTACCCAGGGGCTGCGGTTCCTCGTCGCTCGTGGGGTCCACTTGCCTCAGCTTCGCTGGGGACTCACGATGGCCTTGGAGAAGTCAGGAAATCCTCTTCCTGGGATGCAGGGACTTCGGGCTCCGGCGGGAGCGGCGTAGGTTGCGACCGTCGTTGTCGTTTTTGGTGCCTGCCTAGCAGGGGAGTCACTCCTTGACTCCAAGGGAGATTCTTCAGTCTTCCAGAGGTAGTGGAACGTCGAAGGTCCTGGATTCTTCTTTAGAGCGTCGTCCAGGGGTATCTAGGTTGCAATGCACAGGTTCCCCCTCTTATACTAAAGAGAAGGGAGGGACTAGCTCTATGACCCCACCTATGGGAGGGTCAGGGGAGTGGGTGGCTACACCCACTTCCCTTTGTCCAGTTTCACGCCAGAGCAGGGGCAGGTAGCCCCTGAGCCGGTTTGAACTGGGGTATGCACAGAGGAGCCTTCTGCTCCCCCAGTGCAGGACTTCAAAGCACTCTAGGAGTGCACCCACCCAGCCCCAATACACTAAACCCTGTCTGGGAGGTAGTCACACCCCCTTGGGACAGGATATCTATTGTTGGGCCTCCTCCACTGCGAGTGTCGGTCATCAGCAGGAGGGCAGCCCAGTGTCTGTGACTGGTGGCATCCATTTTGTGATGCCAGGGCTCTTCAGGATTCTACCGTGTTTCCACAGTAGGTACATGTCTATCCCTCTAGAAGGGTGGGATCATACTCCCACACCAGTTACTGGTGTGGGGGTATGATTCCAAAGTGTTTGACACCAAACACGACATGTTTTGATGCAGCCATTCCACAGTTAGCATTTACCGCGAGGATATAATGCACTTAAGAGTATATGGTTTGGCTGCATTCACAAACAGCCCCAGAGAATAGACTCTGAGAGCTGCAGAGGGGTCCTGCTCAGGCAGAGGCCCCCTCTCACATAGGAACTAAGCACCCTGCCCTCAGGATTAATAGGGCCTGCCTTAGTGGTGACTGATAAGTTGAAATGTGTGTGCAGGAGAGATATAGGGGACCTATATCTCAGTGAGGTGTGCTAGCACCTCCTCACCCAGGCTGCAGTAGCAGGCCTGTGGTGTCAGATTTAGTCTGCTTCCCAGGGGTGGCATAATACATGCTTCAGCCCCTGGTAGGCCTGTGAAGTACCTATGCCCTTGGTACCTAAGGTACCATATACTAGGGACTCGTAAGGTACCACAGTATCCAATCACTAGTGCACCTAAAGTGCACTCCAGTCGTTTAGAGAGAACAGAGAGGCTGGGGCCCTGATTGGCAGGGTCCCAGCCAGACTATAGCCAGAAACCAGTGTAAACATCAGAAAAAAAGTGGGGGCAACATAAGAGGCAGATCCTACTCTCCTACACAACCCCCCAAACGCAGGGACACTAAACTAACCTTGACCAGTTGAGTCTTCGTGTTCTAAGTGGAAATACCTTGAGAGTCCATCTGCATTGGCATGTTGGATCCCAGGTCTATGTTCCACTGTATAGTCCATCCCCTGTAGGGAAATGGACCACCTCAAAAGTTTTGGGTTTTCTCCTTTCATTTGTTTAAGCCATAGGAGGGGCTTGTGGTCAGTCTGAACTATGAAGTGAGTGCCAAAAAAGTATGGCCTCAGCTTCTTCAGGGCCCATACCACAGCAAAGGCCTCCCTCTCTATAGCTGACCAACGTTTCTCTCTAGGGGTCAGCCTTCTGCTAATGAAAGCTACTGGCTGGTCTTGACATTCATCATTCAGTTGAGACAGTACAGCTCCCACACCCAGCTCAGAAGCATCTGTTTGGACAATTAACTTTTTGGTGTAGTCTGGACTCTGTAAGATGGGGGCAGTGCACATGGCCTGCTTTAGGTCTTCAAATGCCTTCTGACAGCTAGCTGTCCACTGAACCTTTTTGGCATTTTCTTTGAGGTCAGATCATTCAAGGGGGTCACTATAGATCCATATCCCTTCACAAACCTCCTATAGTACCCAGTCAGGCCTAAGAAGGCTCTCACCTGTGTCTGGGTGGTTGGAGCAACCCATTCCATTATGGTTTGGATCTTGCTCTGTAAAGGCTGAACCTGGCCTCCACCCGCAAGGTGGCCCAGGTATACAACCTGACTCTGCCCTATCTGGCACTTAGTGGCCTTGATAGTGAGGCCTGCTTTCTGCAGAGCCTCCAAAACATTTCTGAGGTGGACCAGGTGATCCTGCCAGGAGGAACTAAAGACAGCAATATCATCTAGATAAGCTGAGCAATAAGTTTCCATCCCTGCCAGAACTTTGTTCACCAACCTCTGAAAAGTGGCAGGTGCATTTTTCAATCCAAAGGGCATCACCACAAAGTGGTAGTGCCCACCAGGGGTTGAAAATGCTGTTTTGGCTTTTGCATCATCAGCTAACCTGATCTGCCAGTAGCCAGCTGTTAGGTCAAATGTACTCAGATACTTGGCTGAGGCCAAAGTATCAATCAGCTCATCTGCCCTTGGTATGGGATAGGCATCAGTCCTGGTGACTGCATTGAGGCCTCTGTAGTCTACACAAAACCTCATTTCTTTCTTACCACCCTGGGTATGAGGCTTGGGTACTAGGACTACTGGGCTAGCCCAAGGGCTATCTGAAGGCTCAATCACACCTAACTCCAACATTTTCTGGACTTCAGTCCTGATACAGTCCCTGACATGGTCAGGTTGCCTGTAGATTTTACTCTTGACAGGCAGACTGTCTCCAGTGTCCACCTCATGGGTGCACCAGGTAGTCTGACTAGGGGTCAGGCTAAACATATGTCTGTACTGCTGCAGAACTTGTCTGCACTCAGTTTGCTGATGGTCAGTGAGGCTGCTTGCCAAAGCAACACCATCTGCTGACCCATCATCAGGGTTCTGTGAGAGCAGGTCAGGGAGAGGGTCACTCTCCTCCTCCTGTTCCTCATCAGTTGCCATGAGCAAGCCCATGTCAGCCCTGTCAACATATGGTTTCAATCTGTTGACATGGAGCACCCTCAGGGGGCTCCTGGGAGTTCCAAGGTTCACCAGATAGGTGACTTCTCCCTTTTGCTCAACTATTGTATGGGGGCCACTCCATTTGTCTTGGAGGGCTGCTGGGGCCACAGGCTCCAACACCCACACTTTCTGTCCTGGCTGGTACACAGTCAGCACAGCCTTTGGTCATGCCAAGCTTTTTGTAATTCTTGGCTGGCCTCCAGGTTTTGCTTGCCTTTTTCATGTATTCAGCCATCCTGGAGCGGAGACCAAGTACATAGTCCATCACATCCTGTTTGGGGGTTTGAGAGGTAACTCCCAGCCCTCTTTTACCAAACATAATGGACCTCTTACAGGATGCCCAAACAGAAGCTCAAATGGGCTGTAACCAACCCCCTTCTGTGGAACTTCTCTGTATGCAAACAACAGGCAGGGAAGAAGAAGGTCCCATTTCTACCTAAGCTTCTCTGGGAGTCCTTTAATCATTCCCTTCAGGGTTTTGTTGAAGCGTTCAACCAACCCATTGCATTGTGGGTGATAGGGGGTGGTGAACTTATAAGTTACACCACACTCCTTCCACATTGCTTTCAAGTATCCTGACATGAAGTTGGTACCTCTGTCAGAGATGACCTCCTTTGGGAAACCCACTCTGGAGAAAACTCCAATGAGGGCTCTTGCCACCACAGGGGCTGTGGTGGTCCTCAGAGAATTGCCTCTGGGTACCTGGTGGCATGATCCACTACCACCAGGATAAATCTGTGCCCAGATGCAGTTTGAGGGTCAAGGGGACCAACAATGTCAATCCCTACCCTTTCAAAGGGTACCCCCACCACAGGTAGTGGTATCAGGGGGCCTTTGTTGTGCCACCTGCCTTGCCACTGGCTTGGCATGTGACACAGGAGCGACAAAACTCCTTTGTGTCCTCTGACATATGTGGCCAATGAAAATGTGGAACAAGCCTGTCCCAGGTCTTGTTTTGGCCCAAGTGACCTGCTAAAGGGATATCATGTGCTAGGGTCAAGAGGAACCCCCTAAACTTCTGAGGTATTACCAACCTCCTGGTGGCTCCAGGGGCTGGATCTCTACCCTCAGAATATAGGAGTCCCTCATCCCAATAAACTTTATGGGACCCACTAACACTCCCAGCAGCCTCAGCAGCAGCCTGCTGTCTGAGGGGTTCAAGAGAGGGGCAGCACTGTTGTTCCTTACTCAGATCTTCCCTAGAAGGCCCCCCTGCCCCCAGGAACTCAACCTGGTCAGGCTCAAGTCCCTCTGGGGCAGTTCTTTCTTTAGGATCTGCTTCTCCTCCCTCAAGAGGGGAATCTGTGATCTGAGACAGAGGGGAAGGCACTGCCTTAACCCTACTGCTCCTCTTCTTGGGAAGCATCTGGTCCATAATTTCAGGATCCAGAGCTTGTTCAGTGTCATGCATTTTGGCCTGTGACCTGGTCACAGCAAATACCTCTGCAGGGATGCCCAACATCTCAGCATGAGTCCATAACTCTACTTCAGACCAGGCTGAAGTTTCTAGATCATTGCCCAATAGACATTCTAGAGGGAGGTCTGCACTGACTACAACCTTCTTGAGGCCAGTTACCCCTCCCCAGGAGAAATTCACAACTGCCAGGCTATGGTTGGTCCTGACATTGCTTGCATTGGTCACCTGGTACATTTCGCTCAGGATGATCTCTCCAGGGTCCACAAGATCCTCTGCCACCATGGTGACACTAGCACCTGTGTCCCTAAATGCCAAAGCCTGTTTGCCATTTATTACAGGCTGCTGTTTGTATTTGCCCAGATTACTGGTGCTCACTAGGAAGGACATGTCAATGTCTCCATCACAAATCAGCATTGCCTGAGTGGGTACTCTGGCTAGGCCAGAGTCCACTTCAGAACCCAGGGTCAGCCCTACTACACCCTTTTTCTGAGTACCACCTCCACCAGTTGCTGAACTAGGTGGAACAGTTGCCTTAGGCGCAGGAGTGGTGGTGGTTTGGTCTTTGGACTTGTTACAATCAGAAGTCCAGTGCCCTTTCTGTTTACAGAATTTGCACCAGGGCTTCTTTTGGCCTTTTCCTTTGTTGGATTGTGACTCCCCACCAGATGCAGAGTTTTGGGGCCCTTGTGAAGACTTCTGGTCTTTTGACTTATCCCCACTTTTCTCAGAGCCCTTAGAATCCTGCTTCTTTGTGTCACCCCCTTGGTTCTGGGTTTTCTGCCTCACTCTGGTTCTGACCCACTTGTCTGCCTTCTTTCCCAATTCTTGGGGAGAGGTCAGATCTGAGTCCACCAGGTATTGATGCAACAACTGGTTCTGGCAATTATTAAGGATCTGTTCTCTCATCATTAGATTATACAATCCATTGAAATCAGTAACCCTACTGCCAACCAGCCAACCCTCCAGAGCCTTGGTTGCACAATCTACAAAGTCAGTCCAGTCCTGAGTCTGTGCCTTCTGGGTGTCTCTGAACTTCAACCTGTACTGCTCAGTGGTTAAAAGCCAAACCCATCTATCTTTGCACTCTTCAGGACTTCATAGTCATCAGCATCCTCTTCTCTAACAGTGAGGAGCTTGTCTCTACCTTTATCTGAAAAGGAGAGCCACAAGATTGCTGCCCACTGCTTTTGGGGGACCTGTTGTACTCTACAGGCCCTTTCCATAGCAGTTATCCACTTATGGATATCATCCCCACTCTGGTAGGGGGGAACAACCTTGCTCAGGTTCCTATGGTCTGGAATATATTCTCTGCCTCTAGGGACACTGTTGCTGCCACCAGGGGGTTCTAACCCCTCTCTTCTAAAAGCTCTCTGGAGCTCAAAGGCTTCTTTATCTAATGCCAACTGCTTGGTTTTGAGGGAAAATCTTGCTTCCTCATACTGCAGCAGTTTGCACAGTCTTTCAGAGCAACTCTCTCTTCTTAGGAAGTAGGAGTCTCTCTGGTGGACAGTTTCTCTGCCAGAGTGATAGGAGTGGTCAGAGTCCCTAGATAGGGACCTAGGCTTCTCTCCCACTCTGTCAGGTCTCTTAGGGAGAATTCCTCTGTCCTGTTCAGACCCCTTGGGACCTGGCCCTACAACCACAGAGTCTTGGTCAACCTGATGTTCATCATCTGACCCAGACACTGTAATTGACACACTCCCTGATTCAGACCCATTAGCTCCTAGAGCTAATCTAAGATCATCTGCTGTCAGCAGATCTATCAGGTGTTGTGTGGAGGGACTCTGTCCTAGCTTCAGGTGCCTTGCAGCACACATGGCTTTCAAGTCAACGAAAGTCATGTCCTTATACTGAGGCTGAGTGGATCCACTGGGTCCACCCCTTAAGGACATTCTAGTGTTGTGCAGTGTTGTACTACCTACACTAGTTTGTGGCCTACTGATACTAGCTTGAGCTGTAGAAAGGGTGTGCTATCCCTTTGCACACAGCTCTAAGTTCAGTAGAACTTATTGATACTAAGCTTGACTTTATATGTACCTTGAGTACCTATAGTGGTTTTCAGTTAGTAATTCAAATAGAGATTTTCTGGTAAAACAATAGCAAGCTGGAATACCACACGCTGCCACCAATGTGAGAAGTTGGCCTGGTATATGCTGTCCACTAGTTAAAGTGGACACCTTGCACCAGAACAATTTGACTCTTATGGTAGGTAGGTTTAAGACAACCTTTATAGAAAGCTATCCTAGTGGTAGCTGTGGAGAGCAGCCTTCAGGCTAAGTCTTGGAGGAATGTAAAGCAGCTTGTTATACCACACAATCTCTTGAATCACCAAATGAAAAGACACCACACAGGTATATATATCAAATATATATGTATTTATTACTAAACAACTCTCTACTAATCTCTTTATGAGATTAGAAGCCAGGAACATATGTACAAATCAACGTTTCACAATCAGTTAAGCACAAATATGGCTGGAGTCCTAGGGGCGTACCAGACCATATACTAAAAAAGGGACTTAAGAACAACGACTTGCAAAGGGACAAGGCCTAGGGCCTTCAGAAGTGCTGGGGCCTCACGAAACCACCCAAGGTAGGTAAGTAAAGGACCCACGGGGGACGCGTGCAGTGAGTGAACACAGGCGCGGATCGCCGTAGACTTCAATGGGGCAAGTCGCGGTTCGAAATTAAGAGTTTCAGGGCACTTCGGGAGTAGCTACAAGCAAGTCACTTACAGGGTAAGTAGTTCTAGGGCCAACACCCACAGGAGCACCATAGTGCTGGAGTTACCTCACCCAGGGAAGCCGGGTGCATAGGTGTCCTTTGATGTCGGGTCGCAGCGTCGTTTTCAATGGGAGCCACTGAAGACTTGCTGCTTGCGGCGACAGAAGAAGTGTCCGGTGGAATCCAAGCCTGGATTCGGAAGAAGGAAGACCTGAAAGCAGAGGGGACAGTGTTCAAAGTCACTTGGCAGTGACCCGGGGCAAGGAAGATGAATGCCCACCGTCGTCGACAGATTCAGGTCGTTCACGGGTGTCTTGACTCTTCGACCACGTGGTCCAGGCAGCGTCAATGATGACCAGGAGCTGGATTCGGCGTGTCCCACAAAGTCTGCAGCTTACTGAGGTGTCGGCGACTCGATTGGAGCCAACAAGCCTTAGTAACAGCAAGTCTCGTGGAAAGGACAAAAAGTCAAGGGTGCAGACCAGCAAGGTCTGGGGGACTCACCCAGCGAGGGTAAGTCAGGGCAGGCCTGGAGCAACCAGGGGAGCCCTTTGGTTCTGTAGAAAAGTCTTCAGGGGACCCACAAGCCGGCTGGCAAGGGATCGCAAAGATGCCTCAGGAGGATTCCTTCAACAGGGGTCCACGGTCACTCGGGATGGGGTAGGCCTCTGATCTTCGGAGGGATTCTTGCTAGAGGCTGGGACCACACGTGGTCCAAAGCACAAGTTCGTAGAATGTCGTGAAGGAGTTGTACTCGAAAATAGTGCACGGTACCCAGGGACTGCGGTTCCTCGTCACTCATGGGGTCCACTGGCCTCAGCTTCGCTGGGGACTCACGACGGCCTTGGAGAAGTCAGGAAATCCTCTTCCTGGGCTGCAGGGACTTCGGGCTCCGGCGGGAGCGGCGTAGTTTGCGACCGTCGTTGCAGTTTTTGGTGCCTGCCAAGCAGGGGAGTCACTCCTTGACTCCAAGGAGATTCTTCAGTCTTCCAGAGGTAGTGGAACGTCGAAGGTCCGGGATTCTTCAGTAGAGCGTCGTCCAGGGAGATCTAGGTTGCAATGCACAGGTTCCCCCTCTTATACTAGAAAGAAGGGAGGGACTAGCTCTATGACCCCACCTATGGGAGGGTCAGGGGAGTGGGTGGCTACACCCACTTCCCTTTGTCCAGTTTCGCGCCAGAGCAGGGGCAGGTAGCCCCTGAGCCGGTTTGAACTGGGGTATTGTAGGAGAGTAGGATCTGCCTCTTATGTTGCCCCCACTTTTTTTTCTGATGTTTACACTGGTTTCTGGCTATAGTCGGCCTGGGTCCCTGCTAATCAGGGCCCCAGCCTCTCTGTTCTCTCTAAATGACTTGGAGTGCACTCTAGGTGCACTAGTGATTGGATACTGTGGTACCTTATGAGTCCCTAGTATATGGTACCTTAGGTGCCAAGGGCATAGGTACTTCACAGGCCTACCAGGGGCTGAAGCATGTATTATGCCACCCCTGGGAAGCAGACTAAATCTGACACCACAGGTCTGCTACTGCAGCCTGGGTAAGGTGGTGCATGCACCCCTTACTGTGGTATGGGCTACCTATACCACTACATACATACACACATACAAACCTATAAGTCACTCCTATGGCAGGCCTTATCAATCCTGAAGGCAGAGTGCTTGGTTCTTATGTGGGAGGGTGTCCCTGCATGAGCAGAGCCCCTCTGCAGCGTTCAGAGATCCTTCTCTGATGCTGTTTGTAGTGCAGCCTGACCATATACTCTTAAGCGCATTATAACCTCGCGTTAAATGCTAACTTTGGGATGGCTGCACGGAAACATGTCGTGTTTGGTGTCAAACATCTTGGAATACTACCCCCCCGCCAGTTCTGGCGGCGGGGGTAGCATTCCACCCTTCTAGAGGGATAGACATGTACCTACTGTGGAAACACGGTAGAATCCTGAAGAGCCCTGGCATCACAAAATGGATGCCACCAGTCACAGACACTGGGCTGCCCTCCTGCTGATGACCGAAACTCGCAGTGGAGGAAGCCCAACAATAGGTATCCTGTCACAGGAGGGTGTGACCACCTTCCAGACAGGGTTTAGTGTATTGGGGCTGGGTGGGTGCACTCTTAGAGTGCTTTGAAGTCCTGCACTGGGGGAGTAGAATGCTCCTCTGTGCATATGCCAGTTCAAACCAGCTCAGGGGCTACCTGCCCCTGCTCTGGCGCGAAACTGAACAAAGGGAAGTGGGTGTAGCCACCCCCTCCCCTGACCCTCCCATAGGTGGGGTCATAGAGCTAGTCCCTCCCTTCTTTTTAGTATAAGAGGGGGAACCTGTGCATTGCAACGCAGATCTCCCTGGACGACGCTCTTAAGAAGAATCCTGGACCTTCGACGTTCCACTACCTTTGGAAGACTGAAGAATCTCCCTTGGAGTCAAGGAGTGACTCCCCTGCTTGGCAGGCACCAAAAACTACAATGACGGTCGCAAACTACGCCACTCCCGCCGGAGCCCGAAGTCCCTGCAGCCCAGGAAGAGGATTTCCTGATGTCTCCAAGGCCATCGTGAGTCCCCAGTTAAGCTGAGGCAAGTGGACCCCCCGAGCGTTGAGGAACCGCAGCCCCTGGGTACCGTGCACTATTGTCGAGTGCAACCCCTTCATGACGTTCTACGAACTTGTGCTTTGGACCACATGTGGTCCCAGCCTCTAGCAGAGATCCCTCCCGATTTCAGAGGCCTACACCGTCCCGAGTGACCGTGGGCCCCTGTTGAGTGGATCCTCCTGAGGCGTCTTTGCGATCCCTTGCCAGCCGGCTTGTGGGTCGCCAGAAGACTTTCCAACAAAACCAAAGGGCTCCCCTGGTTGCTCCAGGCCTGCCCTGACCTACCCTTGCTGGGTAAGTCCCCCAAACCTTGCTGGTCTGCACCACTGACTTTTCCTCCTCACCACGAGACTTGCTGCTACCAAGGCTTGTTGGCTCCAATCGAGTCGCCGACACCTCAGTAAGCTGCAGACTTCGTGGCACACACTGAATCCAGCTCCTGGTCATCATCGACGCTGCCTGGATCACGTGGTCGAAGAGTCAAGACACCCGTGAACGACCCGAAGCTGTCGACGACGGTGGGCATTCATCTTCCTTGCCCAGAGTCATTGCCAAGTGACTTTGAACACTGTCCCCTCTGCTTTCAGGTCTTCCTCCCTCCGAATCCAGGCTTGGATTCCAACGGACACTTCTTCTGTCGTCGCAAGCAGCAAGTCTTCATTGGTTCCCATTGAGAACGACGCCGCGACCCGACACCAAAGGACACCTATGCACCCGGCTCCCCTGGGTGAGGTAACTTCAGCACTACGGTGCTCCTGTGGGTGTGGGCCCTAGAACTACTTACCCTGTAAGTGGCTTGCTTGTAGCTACCCTAGAAGTGCCCTAAAACTCCTATTTTCCCCGTGCGATTATCGCACTGGCTCGTACAGGGCTCGCGTCTGTGTTAGACACATCGCGTCCAACTCCCTTGTAACTCTATCAGTATCCGCGTCCTACGACTCATACTGACCGATCGGTGTGTTCGCCTCGAACACGCCAGGGACCTGTAACATTGATAACTCAATTGCGTTCTCTCGCGTAGACTCGTACAGGACTCGCACCAGTGTCTGAACACCGCGTCCGTCTCATGTGGGTCTCCTACAACTACCTGGGGTGGTTCTTGGGGGTCCCTCGATTCTATGTGCTCTAGACCACGGTCTAGCCAAGATAAGATTGTGATATTTACTTGTGCTAACTTATTTTTGATAACATTTGATTTGTACATATGTTCCTGAGTTCTAATCTCATAAAGAGATTAGTAGAGAGTTGTTTATTAATAAATACATATATATTTGATATATATACCCGTGTGATGTCTTTTCATTTGGTGATTCAAGAGATTGTGTGGTAAAACAAGCTGCTTTACATTCCTCCAAGACTTAGCCTGAAGGCTGCTCTCCACAGCTATCACTAGGATAGCTTTCTATAAAGGTTGTCTTAAACCTACCTACCATAAGAGTCGAATTGGACTGGTGCAAGGTGTCCATTTAATTAGTGAACAGCAAATACCAGGCCAACTTCTCACATTGGTGGCAGCGTGTGGGATTCCAGCTTGCTATTGTTTTACCAGAAAATCTCTATTTGAATTACTAACTGAAAACCACTATAGGTACCCAAGGTACATATAAAGTCAAGCTTAGTATCAATAAGTTCTACTGAACTTAGAGCTGTGTGCCAAGGGATAGCACACCCTTTCTACAGCTCAAGCTAGGATCAGTAGGCCACAAACTAGTGTAGGTAGTACAACACTGCACAACACTAGAATGTCCTTAAGGGATGGACCCAGTGGATCCACCCAGCTTCAGTATAAGGACATGACTTTCTTTGACTTGAAAGCCATGTGTGCTGAGAGGCACCTGAAGATAGGACAGAGTCCCTCCACACTACACCTGATAGATCTGCTGACAGCAGATGATCTTAGATTAGCTCTAGGAGCTAATGGGTCTGAATCAGGGGGTGGGTCAATTACGGTGTCTGGGTCAGATGATGAACATCAAGTTGACCAAGACTCTGTGATTGTAGGGCCAGGCCCCAAGGGGTCTGAAAAGGACAGAGGAATTCTCCCTAAGAGAACTGACACAGTGGAGGAGAGGAACAGGTCCCTTTCTAGGGACTCTGACCGCTCCTATCACTCTGGCAGAGAATTTGTCCAGCAGAGGAACTCCTACTTCCCAAGAAGAGAGACCTCCTCTGAAAGACTATGCGAACTGCTGCAGTATGAGGAAGCAAGATATGCCCTCAAAACCAAGCAGTTGGCATTAGATAAAGAAGCCTTTGAGCTCCAGAGAGCTTCTAGAAAAGAGGGGTTAGAACCGCCTGGTGGCAGCAACAGTGTCCCTAGAGGCAGAGAATATATTACAGACCATAGGAACCTGAGCAAGGTTGTTCCTCCCTACCAGAGTGGGGATGATATCCATAAGTGGATAACTGCTATGGAAAGGGCCTGTAGAGTACAACAGGTCCCCCAAAAGCAGTGGGCAGCAATCTTGTGGCTCTCCTTTTCAGATAATGGTAGAGACAAGCTCCTCACTGTTAGAGAAGAGGATGCTGATGACTATGAAGTCCTGAAGAGTGCACTGATAGATGGGTTTGGCTTAACCACTGAGCAGTACAGGTTGAAGTTCAGAGACACCCAGAAGGCACAGACTCAGGACTGGACTGACTTTGTAGATTGTGCAACCAAGGCTCTGGAGGGTTGGCTGGTTGGCAGTAGGGTTACTGATTTCAAGGGATTGTATAATCTAATGATGAGAGAACAGATCCTTAATAATTGCCAGAACCAGTTGTTGCATCAATACCTGGTGGACTCCGATCTGACCTCTCCCCAAGAATTGGGAAAGAAGGCAGACAAGTGGGTCAGAACCAGGGTGAGGCAGAAAACCCAGAACCAAGGGGTGACACCAAGAAGCAGGATTCTAAGGGCTCTGAGAAAGGTGGGGATAAGTCAACAGACCAGAAGTCTTCACAAGGGCCCCAAAAATCTGCATCTGGTGGGGAGTCACAATCCAACAAGGGAAAAGGCCAAAAGAAGCCCTGGTGCAAATTCTGTAAACAGAAAGGGCACTGGACTTCTGACAGTAACAAGTACAAAGACCAAACCACCACCACTCCTGCCCCTAAGGCAACTGTTCCCACTAGTCCAGCTACTGGTGGAGGTGGTACTCAGAAGAAGGGTGTAGTAGGGTTGACCCTGGGTTCTGAAGTGGACGCTGACCTAGTCAGAGTACCCACTCAGGCAATGCTGATTTGTGATGGAGACATTGACATGTCCTTCCTAGTAAGCCCCAGTAATCTGGGCAAATACAAACAGCAGCCTGTAATAAATGGCAAACCCGCTTTGGCATTTAGGGACACAGGTGCTAGTGTCACCATGGTGGCAGAGGATCTTGTGGACCCTGGACAGATCATCCTGGGCGAAATGTACCAGGTGACCAATGCAAGCAATGTCAGGACCAACCATAGTCTGGCAGTTGTGAATTTCTCCTGGGGAGGGGTAACTGGCCTCAAGAAGGTTGTAGTCAGTGCAGACCTCCCTGTAGAATGTCTATTGGGCAATGATCTAGAAACTTCAGCCTGGTCTGAAGTAGAGTTATGGACTCATGCTGAGATGTTGGGCATCCCTGCAGAGGTATTTGCTGTGACCAGGTCACAAGCCAAAATGCATGACACTGAATCAGCTCTGGATCATGAAATTATGGACCAGATGCTTCCCAAGAGGAGGAGCAGTAGGGTTAAGGCAGTGCCTTCCCCTCTGTCTCAGATCACAGATTCCCCTCCCCAGGGAGGAGGAGCAGACCCTGAAGAAGGAACTGCCCCAGAGGAACTTGAGCCTGATCAGGTTGAGTTCTTGGGGGAAGGGGGCCCTTCTAGGGAAGATCTGAGTAAGGAGCAACAGTGCTGCCCCTCTCTTGAACCCCTCAGACAGCAGGCTGCTGCTGAGGCTGCTGGGAGTGCTAGTGGGTCCCATAAAGTTTATTGGGATGAGGGACTCCTATATTCTGAAGGTAGAGATCCTGCCCCTGGAGCCACCAGGAGGTTGGTAATACCTCAGAAGTTTAGGGGGCTCCTCTCGACCCTAGCACATGACGTCCCTTTAGCAGGTCACTTGGGCGAAAACAAGACCTGGGACAGACTTGTTCCACATTTTCATTGGCCACATATGTCAGAGGACACAAAGGAGTTTTGTCGCTCCTGTGTCACATGCCAAGCCAGTGGCAAGGCAGGTGGCACAACAAAGGCCCCCTGATACCACTACCTGTGGTGGGGGTACCCTTTGAAAGGGTAGGGATTGACATTGTTGGTCCCCTTGACCCTCAAACTGCATCTGGGCACAGATTTATCCTGGTGGTAGTGGATCATGCCACCAGGTACCCAGAGGCCATTCCCCTGAGGACCACCACAGCCCCTGTGGTGGCAAGAGCCCTCATTGGAGTCTTCTCCAGAGTGGGTTTCCCAAAGGAGGTCATCTCTGACAGAGGTACTAACTTCATGTCAGGATATCTGAAAGCAATGTGGAAGGAGTGTGGTGTAACCTATAAGTTCACCACTCCCTATCACCCACAATGCAATGGTTTGGTTGAACGCTTCAACAAAACCCTGAAGGGAATGATTAAAGGACTCCCAGAGAAGCTTAGGCGGAAATGGGACCTTCTTCTTCCCTGCCTGTTGTTTGCCTACAGAGAGGTTCCACAGAAGGGGGTTTGTTACAGTCCATTTGAGCTTCTGTTTGGGCATCCTGTAAGAGGTCCATTGTGTTTGGTCAAAGAAGGCTGGGAGTTACCTCTCAAGCCCCCCAAAAAGGATGTGATGGACTATGTACTTGGTCTCCGCTCCCGGATGGCTGAATACATGAAAAAGGCAACCAAAAACCTGGAGGCCAGCCAAGAATTACAAAAAGCTTGGCATGACCAAAAGGCTGTGCTGACTGTGTACCAGCCAGGACAGAAAGTGTGGGTGTTGGAGCCTGTGGCCCCAGCAGCCCTCCAAGACAAGTGGAGTGGCCCCCATACAATAGTTGAACAAAAGGGAGAAGTCACCTATCTGGTGAATCTTGGAACTCCCAGGAGCCCCCTGAGGGTGCTCCACGTCAACAGATTAAAGCCATATGTTGACAGGGCTGACATGGGCTTGCTCATGGCAACTGATGAGGACCAGGAGGAGGAGAGTGACCCTCTCCCTGACCTGCTCTCTCAGAACCCTGATGATGGGTCAGTAGATGGTGTTGCTTTGGCAAGCAGCCTCACTGACCATCAGCAAACTGAGTGCAGACAAGTTCTGCAGCAGTACATACATATGTTTAGCCTGACCCCTAGTCAGACTACCTGGTGCACCCATGAGGTGGACACTGGGGACAGTCTGCCTGTCAAGAGTAAAATCTAAAGGCAACCTGACCATGTCAGGGACTGTATCAGGACTGAAGTCCAGAAAATGTTGGAGTTAGGTGTGATTGAGCCTTCAGATAGCCCTTGGGCTAGCCCAGTAGTCCTAGTACCCAAGCCTCATACCCAGGGTGGTAAGAAAGAAATGAGGTTTTGTGTAGACTACAGAGGCCTCAATGCAGTCACCAGGACTGATGCCTATCCCATACCAAGGGCAGATGAGCTGATTGATACTTTGGCCTCAGCCAAGTATCTAAGTACATTTGACCTAACAGCTGGCTACTGGCAGATCAGATTAGCTGATGATGCAAAAGCCAAAACAGCATTTTCGACCCCTGGTGGGCACTACCACTTTGTGGTGATGCCCTTTGGATTGAAAAATGCACCTGCCACTTTTCAGAGGTTGGTGAATAAAGTTCTGGCAGGGATGGAAACTTATTGCTCAGCTTATCTAGATGATATTGCTGTCTTTAGTTCCTCCTGGCAGGATCATCTGGTCCACCTCAGAAATGTTTTGGAGGCCCTGCAGAAAGCAGGCCTCACTATCAAGGCCACTAAGTGCCAGATAGGGCAGAGTCAGGTTGTGTACCTGGGCCACCTTGTAGGTGGAGGCCAGGTTCAGCCTTTACAGAGCAAAATTCAAACCATAATGGAATGGGTTGCTCCAACCACCCAGACACAGGTGAGAGCCTTCTTAGGACTGACTGGGTACTATAGGAGGTTTGTAAAGGGATATGGATCTATAGTGACCCCCTTGAATGATCTAACCTCAAAGAAAATGCCAAAAAAAGGTTCAGTGGACAGCTAGCTGTCAGAAGGCATTTGAAGACCTAAAGCAGGCCATGTGCACTGCCCCCATCTTACAGAGTCCAGACTACACCAAAAAGTTCATTGTCCAAACAGATGCTTCTGAGCTGGGTGTGGGAGCTGTACTGTCTCAACTGAATGATGAAGGTCAAGACCAGCCAGTAGCTTTCATTAGCAGAAGGCTGACCCCTAGAGAGAAACGTTGGTCAGCTATAGAGAGGAGGCCTTTGCTGTGGTGTGGGCCCTGAAGAAGCTGAGGCCATACTTGTTTGGCACTCACTTCATAGTTCAGACCGACCACAAGCCCCTCCTATGGCTTAAACAAATGAAAGGAGAAAACCCAAAACTTTTGAGGTGGTCCATTTCCCTACAGGGGATGGACTATACAGTGGAGCATAGACCTGGGACCCAACATGCCAATGCAGATGGACTCTCAAGGTATTTCCACTTAGAGCACGAAGACTTAACTGGTCAAGGTTAGTTTAGTGTCCCTGCGTTTGGGGGGGGGGTTGTGTAGGAGAGTAGGATCTGCCTCTTATGTTGCCCCCACTTTTTTTCCTGATGTTTACACTGGTTTCTGGCTATAGTCGGGCTGGGTCCCTGCTAATCAGGGCCCCAGCCTCTCTGTTCTCTCTAAACGACTTGGAGTGCACTCTAGGTGCACTAGTGATTGGATACTGTGGTACCTTATGAGTCCCTAGTATATGGTACCTTAGGTGCCAAGGGCATAGGAACTTCACAGGCCTACCGGGGGCTGAAGCATGTATTATGCCACCCCTGGGAAGCAGACTAAATCTGACACCACAGGTCTGCTACTGCAGCCTGGGTAAGGTGGTGCATGCACCCCTTACTGTGGTATGGGCTACCTATACCACTACATACATACACACATACAAACCTATAAGTCACTCCTATGGCAGGCCTTATCAATCCTGAAGGCAGAGTGCTTGTTTCTTATGTGGGAGGGTGTCCCTGCATGAGCAGAGCCCCTCTGCAGCATTCAGAGATCCTTCTCTGATGCTGTTTGTAGTGCAGCCTGACCATATACTCTTAAGCGCATTATAACCTCGCGTTAAATGCTAACTTTGGGATGGCTGCACGGAAACATGTCGTGTTTGGTGTCAAACATCTTGGAATACTACCCCCCCCCGCCAGTTCTGGCGGCGGGGGTAGCATTCCACCCTTCTAGAGGGATAGACATGTACCTACTGTGTAAACGCGGTAGAATCCTGAAGAGCCCTGGCATCACAAAATGGATGCCACCAGTCACAGACACTGGGCTGCCCTCCTGCTGATGACCGAAACTCGCAGTGGAGGAAGCCCAACAATAGGTATCCTGTCACAGGAGGGTGTGACCACCTTCCAGACAGGGTTTAGTGTATTGGGGCTGGGTGGGTGCACTCTTAGAGTGCTTTGAAGTCCTTCACTGGGGGAGCAGAAGGCTCCTCTGTGCATATGCCAGTTCAAACCAGCTCAGGGGCTACCTGCCCCTGCTCTGGCGCGAAACTGGACAAAGGGAAGTGGGTGTAGCCACCCCCTCCCCTGACCCTCCCATAGGTGGGGTCATAGAGCTAGTCCCTCCCTTCTTTTTAGTATAAGAGGGGGAACCTGTGCATTGCAACCCAGATCTCCCTGGACGACGCTCTTAAGAAGAATCCTGGACCTTCGACGTTCCACTACCTCTGGAAGACTGAAGAATCTCCCTTGGAGTCAAGGAGTGAATCCCCTGCTTGTCAGGCACCAAAAACTACAACGACGGTCGCAAACTACGCCACTCCCGCCGGAGCCCGAACTCCCTGCAGCCCAGGAAGAGGATTTCCTGACTTCTCCAAGGCCATCGTGAGTCCCCAGTGAAGCTGAAGCAAGTGGACCCCCCGAGCGTCGAGGAACCGCAGCCCCTGGGTACCATGCACTATTGTCAAGTGCAACCCCTTCATGACGTTCTACGAACTTGTGCTTTAGATCACATGTGGTCCCAGCCTCTAGCAGAGATCCCTCCCGAATTCAGAGGCCTACACCGTCCCGAGTGACAGTGGGCCCCTGTTGAGTGGATCCTCCCGAGGCGTCTTTGCGATCCCTTGCCAGCCGGCTTGTGGGTCCCCAGAAGACTTTCCAACAAAACCAAAGGGCTCCCCTCGTTGCTCCAGGCCTGCCCTGACCTACCCTTGCTGGGTAAGTCCCCCAGACCTTACTGGTCTGCACCACTGACTTTTCCTCCTCACCACGAGACTTGCTGGTACCAAGGCTTGTTGGCTCCAATCGAGTCGCCGACACCTCAGTAAGCTGCAGACGTTGTGGGATACACCGAATCCAGCTCCTGGTCATCATCGACGCTGCCTGGACCACGTGGTGAAGAGTCAAGACACCCGTAAACGACCCGAAGCTGTCGACGACGGTGGGCATTCATCTTCCTTGCCCAGAGTCACTGCCAAGTGACTGTGAACACTGTCCCCTCTGCTTTCAGGTCTTCCTCCCTCCGAATCCAGGCTTGGATTCCAACGGACACTTCTTCTGTCGTCGCAAGCAGCAAGTCTTCATTGGTTCCCATTGAGAACGACGCCGCGACCCGACACCAAAGGACACCTATGCACCCGGCTCCCCTGGGTGAGGTAACTTCAGCACTATGGTGCTCCTGTGGGTGTGGGCCCTAGAACTACTTACCCTGTAAGTGGCTTGCTTGTAGCTACCCTAGAAGTGCCGTAAAACTTCTATTTTCCCCGTGCGATTATCGCACTGGGTCGTACAGGGCTCGCGTCTGTGTTAGACACATCGCGTCCAACTCCCTTGTAACTCTATCAGTATCCACGTCCTTCGACTCGTACTGACCGATCGGTGTGTTCGCCTCGAACACGCCAGGAACCTGTAACATTGATAACTCAATCGCGTTCTCTCGCATAGACTCGTACAGGACTCGCACCAGTGTCTGAACACCGCGTCCGTCCCCTGTGGGTCTCCTACAACTACATGGGGTGGTTCTTGGGGGTCCCTCGATTCTATGTGCTCTAGACCACGGTCTAGCCAAGATAAGATTGTGATATTTACTTGTGCTAACTTATTTTTGATAACATTTGATTTGTACATATGTTCCTGACTTCTAATCTCATAAAGAGATTAGTAGAGAGATGTTTATTAATAAATACATATATATTTGATATATATACCTGTGTGATGTCTTTTCATTTGGTGATTCAAGAGATTGTGTGGTAAAACAAGCTGCTTTACATTCCTCCAAGACTTAGCCTGAAGGCTGCTCTCCACAGCTACCACTAGGATAGCTTTCTATAAAGGTTGTCTTAAACCTACCTACCATAAGAGTCGAATTGGACTGGTGCAAGGTGTCCACTTTAATTAGTGAACAGCATATACCAGGCCAACTTCTCACAGGTATGCACAGAGGAGCCTTCTGCTCCCCCAGTGCAGGACTTCAAAGCACTCTAGGAGTGCACCCACCCAGCCCCAATACACTAAACCCTGTCTGGGAGGTGGTCACACCCCCTTGGGACAGGATACCTATTGTTGGGCCTCCTCCACTGCGAGTGTCGGTCATCAGCAGGAGGGCAGCCCAGTGTCTGTGACTGGTGGCATCCATTTTGTGATGCCAGGGCTCTTCAGGATTCTACCGCGTTTCCACAGTAGTTACATGTCTATCCCTCTAGAAGGGTGGGATCATACTCCCACACCAGTTACTGGTGTGGGGGTATGATTCCAAGGTGTTTGACACCAAACATGACATGTTTTGATGCAGCCATTCCAAAGTTAGCATTTACCGCGAGGATATAATGCACTTAAGAGTATATGGTTTGGCTGCATTCACAAACAGCCCCAGAGAATAGACTCTGAGAGCTGCAGAGGGGTCCTGCTCAGGCAGAGGCACCCTCTCACATAGGAACTAAGCACCCTGCCCTCAGAATTGATAGGGCCTGCCTTAGGGGTGACTGATAAGTTTAAATGTGTGTGCAGGAGAGATATAGGGGACCTATATCTCAGTGAGGGGTGCTAGCACCTCCTCACCCAGGCTGCAGTAGCAGGCCTGTGGTGTCAGATTTAGTTTGCTTCCCAGGGGTGGCATAATACATGCTTCAGCCCCTGGTAGGCCTGTGAAGTACCTATGCCCTTGGTACCTAAGGTACCATATACTAGGGACTCATAAGGTACCACAGTATCCAATCACTAGTGCACCTAGAGTGCACTCCAAGTCGTTTAGAGAGAACAGAGAGGCTGGGGCCCTGATTGGCAGGGTCCCAGCCAGACTATAGCCAGAAACCAGTGTAAACATCAGAAAAAAAGTGGGGGCAACATAAGAGGCAGATCCTACTCTCCTACAGACATGCACCCGCCTTTGGCCATTTCATTATTGAAAGACACACGCAAAGGCCAATCAGATGTGTGGGAGGAGTCCAACCCACACCGAGAAGTTTTGAGCCCTCACAAGAAGCCTCCCATAGGGCAGCGCATGCGCGCTGCGCTAGGCTCGACCTAAAAAAAGTGATATGACTTGGCCAGACCGCGTCATAGCGCTTTTTTTTAAACTTTAAGCCAGGGTTCTTCAAAGTCGGCCTTGGAGGGTTGGATCCATGCCAGATTTTTAGCATATTCCCATTTAGATAAATGTAGTTATCTAAAAAATCTGGCATGGAACCGGCCATCCAGGACCAACTTTGAAGAACCCTGCAGAGCTGCTGACTTTGGAGCAGGGGAACCAGGTTCGAGTCCTGGCCCCGACTCAACATCCTTTGATTCTGGGCAAATCACTTAATCTCCCTGTGCCTGTAAAAAGTAATGTGTCCTTGTGTAATGTAACTGCTGCTCATGTAAAGCACTCCAAGTCCTTCAGTCCACTTTGCGCTATATAAAACAAGCTATGTGGGGTGGGGAAGAGGAATGCAGTGACAGGAGTGAAGTGGTGGGAGGGACAAGCCAGCAACGAATGGGGAAGGGGCATGGAGCGACAGAAGTGAAGTGCTCATGTAAAATGCTCCAAGTCCTTCCAGTTTGTTTTTAGAGACAGTGGCCCCTATTACAAAAAATTGTAGAGGAATAATGTACCACAGAACTACAATGAGAATTGTGTAGGTTTTCCAAATGAACAACTTATATTTATTTGAACAAAAATATTTCAACAAAGAAACACAGTATAAATAAGATGCAGTGGGTAAAAACGGGGTTGGAAATCACCAGATTTCCAGACCTCAGGCAATTACTCGCATAGTGACATCACATATATATATTTACAACAGTCACGATTGTAAGTAACATCTTATGCTCCACACAAATCATAATAAACAAGTACGAGTCAAGATGTGGTTGTCGACGACGTTTCGAACCCGACTAGAATAACGGGATCATCATCAGGACAGCAAAATATATGCCTGAGAGTAAGCCTAATTCAGGCTAGACACTTGTAAGGAAGGAAGGGGGGAGGGAAAACAAAGAGAGGAAAGGGTTAAGGAGGGTTCGGCGATAGCTGAACTGCATGTGTCAATGCTTCAAAATTACATTACATTTCTGACAAGGCGAATGGGAAGAGTGGTATTACGCCTGCACGATGTGGTATTAAAAAATACTCAAGTGAAGCCACAATAATAACAATCAGACACGACAGTGCCCGTGGTAGTGTGGTTTAGTGCTGCAAAATGTCTGACAAGGCGACTTGGAAAAGTGGTATTACGCCTGCAAGATACTGTACTAAAAAAGGGGGCACAATAATCAGAATCAGACAGGACAGTGCCCGAGGTGGTGTGGTCTAAAAACGAGGTAGAAGGATAGTTGGCTAAAAACGAGTGATAGTGATCAGGTGGAATGTAGGCGGTCAAAAAAAACTCACAAGATAGGGCTCAAGCTATAGCCACTGGGTCCAATGAAGATGCTACCACAGTTGAGCCTCTGGCATGGGCCCGGAGCCTAGAGGGGCAACATAGTAAGAATGAAGTGCGGTATAAATTAACCATGGTGCGTAAGTGATAGTTAATAAAACCAGCTTACAGAAAGGTCAGTAACCATAGTCAAATGCCACATCAATAGCGTTTGGCATTAATCCGTATTCATCACAACAGGAATGGTCCTCTTCCTAGAGGGACAATTATGTGTTGTAAGTGCCAGCCTCAAAAATATGCCCAGTGGGGAACGTTAAGGAGTAAAATTGAAACTTACATGGGGGCCAGTACCCCTCGTGGGGGGCAGCATACAATAATCAATTGACCCGGTGATGAATAAAATAATTGTCTTCTTCCGGTTGATCCCGTAGGACTGAATTAGAACCTAGAAGAATACAGGTTATGGTAAGCATACTGCGTATCGCTAGGTCAAGGATGTGGCTGATTATAGAAGAGCTTACCTCTTTCATGCGGCGAGAGAGCATGCAATGTTGGCGGGCTGTGTCCTCCGTTCAGGATGTGCGGAAGTCCTGGGTTCTAGGAGCGCGATATAATAGGTTACCAGTCGCGTGTGACGCGCATGTGTATGAACACAATTGTAAGCGATTTGTAAGCGCCATATTGGAAAGTGCAATTAAGGTATTGGGATCAACAGAATACTGTGAGTGAAGGTATTGGAAGCCTATGAGTATCAGTCATTTGCAACCAAGGGGAGTAAGGTCATATGAGCCAACATGAACAATTTAACACGTACACTTCGTCAAGTTGTTAACATGGAAGTAAGTCTCCAGATGGATACATCAGTATATACGTATGGTCCTCAGTCCATGCCGGAGAAAAGACCCACATGCGTAGAGGCAAGAGTATGGGTCTCAGTTAAGATGAGAGAGCGATAGAATTATAGAGGTGCATCCTAGAACATGATGTTAAGGAAGGAGATTTCGAGTTGACCACAGCACTGAGACAGCTCTGATTGCAGCCACAGAAGACATCAGAGACCTCCTGGACTGTGGCGAAACAGCAGCCCTCCTCCTCCTGGACCAATCAGCCGCATTTGACACCGTTTCCCACCACATCCTGATCAACAGACTCCACCACATCGGGATTCAAGGAAACACCCTCAAATGGATCGCCTTGTACCTCACTGGCAGAACCCAAAGGATCCACCTCCCGTTCACCTCAGAGTCCAGGAAGATCATCTGCGGAGTCCCCCAAGGATCGTCCCTCAGCCTGACCCTCTTCAATAACTTCATGACCACCCTGGTCGCCACCGTCAGATAACACAAACTCAACATCATCTCCTACGCCAACGACACACAGCTTATCCTCTCACTGTCCAAAGATCCCTCCGCCACTAAAACTAACTTCCACAGATGCATGATGAACATCGCAGACTGGATGAAGGACAACTGTCTCAAACTCAACACCGAAGAAACGGAAGTCCTCATCTTTGGGAACAACACCTCACCATGGACTGACACCCGGTGGCCCACGGAGCTCAGAACACCCCTCGCCCCCAACAGACTTTGCCTGCAACCTCGGCACCATCCTGGATAGCAAACTATCCATGGAGAAGCAAGTCAATGCAGTTTCATCTGCATGCTTACACACCCTTCGCATTCTCCACAAGATCTTCAGGCGGCTCCTGACAAACACCAGAAGGATCATCACGCAGGCCCTCATCACGAGCAGACTGGACTATGGAAACAGGCTCTACGTAGGAATCACTGAGTGCCGCTTGAAGAGACTCCAGATAATACAGAACTCAGTGGCAAGACTCATGCTTGACTTCCCCAGAAGGACCCACATCACACCACATCTCATGAAACTGCACTGGCCCCCGATTCAGAACAGATGCCAGTTCAAGATGCTGACCCACGCCTACAAGGCCCTGCACAATGAAGGACCAGCATATATCAACAAATACCTGACCCTCCACCAACCTACCAGACACCTTCGATCAGCTACCCTCTCCCTCACAAACACCCCACGGACCTGTCGAGTCAACAGCAGAGAATGCTCCTTCTCGTACCAGGCAGCCAAGGCTGGGAACAACCTCCCCTTGCACCTTCGGACCGCACCATCGCTCTAGCAATTCAGAAGAGAATTAAAGACCTGCATGTTTGGATGATCAAACCTCCATGCATCAGCAAACAGTTCCAGCACCTCTAGACCCTCAAGGGTGATTTGCCGCACTCTATAAATGTCTGATTGATTGTCAGCCTCTAACTACTATCTTTGATTTAAGTTTTTCACACTGCACAGCCCCTATCTACTGTCTTTGATGCAGGTTTTTCCACAATGCACAGGTTCTCCCTACTGTCTTTGACACGGGGTGTTCATGATTCGCAGCCCTTGCCTATTGTGCTTTGACCCAGGGTGTTTACATTATGCATACTCTACCTTTTGGGATAGTCATAGAATGTTCTAAGGGCAGAAAGACTCAATGTCTTTTGCTTCTGGTGTATCTCAGAGAAGGACTAGGAGTCCTACTCCACTTCAGCGATGTGTTCCTTAGGTCTTGCACGAAGACGATGCATCTCGGATAAATGCGCTTGGCACATGGTGCAGGGTTTTCCTTTATTCGGAGTTGCTGCATCAGTGTGTCTGCGGTCTCATCTGGTTTGGCACCATGCAGAGCTCTAGGTGCAAGAGACAGATGGTAAGGTGAAGAAGCATAAAGGAGGTCAAACGTGGACTTCTTATTCTATCTCAATCAATTACTCCGCAGCCCCATTTTCCCAGAACAGTAGGCAGAACTAAGTTTATATCTATGCCTCTCTTAGATGGTTGTCTCACCAGTGTTTGCTAAAAATCCCAAACCAACATGGCATTTACCTCTCTTCCTGTCATATCATTTCCTGTTGTAAGCATATATAAGAAAGTTTTGGCTTGAGAACGATGCGTTTCAATGAGTTTGTTGCTTGATTTTTCATCATATTCTTCACTCATTGATATTTGTTTTTGCCCCTGATTTTTTTGCCCTTTTCCATGAGGTTTTACGTGTGGATTTGGCCTTCAGGAAGACCCACTCTCGGCTCCTGCTCATACCTTAATCGGGCTGGTGTTGGCGCCCTGCTTCTCATCCCTAGTCCTGTCTACCAGTTACCATCAAGAACCATGAAGATTGGCAAGAAGGTCTTCTGGCGACAAGGCTTTTCCCTTGTAAATGAGACCCTCTTAAGGAAACCCTCAAAGTTCAGAGTTGCCCTGTGACTATTGAGAAGACTTGTCCTTCCCTTCAGTAATTGAGAAGGAAACTAGAAGGACCTTCTTGCTACCAGTCCCTGACAGATTGAAGAGCAAAATGTTTTTGTCTAGTCTGAATGATGGATCCTGTTTAGGATTTGACTCAAGTTACAACAGCCCCATTTGGAGAATTCAGTTTTAAAACATACATTCGTTTTAAAATCTGCTGATATTTCAATGCGTCCTTCAGACACCTTCTTTTTGCGGGACATTCTGTTAGGTTATGTGAATTTCTAGATTCCATAATGGTGCATTTTGCCTTTCACCCAACACAATTTACAGAAGATTGGGTAAAAGTAGGGTTTCTAACTAGTTGTGTACAGGGCCTGCGTTGGCCCGGGATACTCCTTTGAGTAAGACCCCTGCAGGGATACTTAGGATACCTTCTTATTGCCTTTTAAGAATATGTTTGAATGTTCAATCAATCAATCAATCAGGGAATTATAAGCGCGCTACTCACCCATGAGGGTCTCAAGGCGCTGAGGGGGGGGGGGTTACGCCGCTCCGATTCAGCCGAAGAGTCAGGTCTTGAGGGTCTTCTTGAAGGTGTTCAGGGAGGGGGCGCGTCTGATGTCTACCGGTAGCTCGTTCCAGGTCTTGGCTGCAATGTGAGAGAACGATCTTCCGCGTGCTCTGGCTCTGTGGATGCGCGGGGTTTCAGCCAGTGCGAGGTTGGACGATCGCAGGTTTCTTTTGGGTACGTGGAAGTTTATTCTGTCGTTGAGGTATTTGGGTCTGCTGTTGTGTAGGCATTTGTAGGCGTGAGTGGGGATTTTGAAGGTGACTCTCTTCTCCACGGGGAGCCAGTGGAGTCGCCGCAGGTGTGGGCTGATGTGTTCGTGCCGGGGGATGCCGAGGACGAGTCTGGCCGCGGTGTTCTGTATAGTTTGGAGTTTGCGTAGTAGGGACTTGTTGATGCCGGCGTAGAGTGCGTTGACATAGTCCAGTCTGCTGGTGATGAGAGCATGGGTGACTGTGTTCCAATCTGGAGTACTCTTCTGGCAAAGCTTTATGTGCCATTCAAGAAGGAGTGTGTGTGACCTGTTTACGTCAACTGGCAGCAGAAACTTCTTGGACCTAAGAACCAAATGAATTGTTTTGTCACGGATTGAAAGAGGAAGCTAACAATGACTTGGTCTGTACTCATTGCCCAGCATCATGTTCTGAACTTATTAAGATTGTACTGTTAATTGAATACAGATTATTGGAACAACATAAGGAAAGAAAGAAGTATTGAGTGCGCCCTTCTGGGTTCTTCAGAATACAATTCGCTTGCAGAACAGAAAGCCACATGGGTTCTTCTTCTAAAGAAAAATCTATGTGAGTAGGTACTGAGAGAGGTCCTTTAACATTGGATGGAAAGAATGACGGTGGAAAGGCGACATCACCTACATTGTAGTACTTCTGGACACATGATCTGTGTGTTACTCAAATTCTGAAATAAGAAAAACAGAAGCTTGTTTTTCATTGGGAAGCTCGCACAGAGTGTTTACTCATGCTCCAATTTTGTGTCATCCTGATACTTATATCAAGTTCACTGTTGAGACTGATGCTTCTGAAAGACCTGTGAGGCTATGTTGTTGCAACTATAGGAGAGTGCTGGATAAGAACCTCCTGTTTTCTATTTATCTCATAAATTGTCAGAAAGTGAATGGAATTATTCAGTCTTCAAAAGAATTATTAAACATGAAGAAGGCTTCTACTGAATGTTTGCTTTGTTCGCACTAAGTTGGCAGGGAATGCCCAGACATGGGTCCCTTGCTCACTTTGCCTCTGGATTCAAGCTAGCCTGGCTGATGAGGGGTGTTACCCCGAAACCGGTCCCAGGATGCTTGTTTTCGGTCCAGGGAAGACATGGCTTGGCAGTTCGGGCTGGACTGTTCCCATGAGGGACAGGGTCAAAACTGATTTGCATATAGCTGGGTCTGAACTGGGGTGGTGAAGTGAGCTAAAGAAATATGATGAATTCAACCCAGATCTGTGACTGGTGGTGAGTGTCTGAAAAGTTTCATTGCTCCGTCTATCATCTCCCTGTGTTTGCTTTGTTTGCCCTAAGTTGGCAGGGTATGTACAGATGTGGGTCCCTTGCTCACTTTGCCAGTGGATTCAAGCTAGCCTGGCTGATGAGGGGTGTTACCCCAAAACCGGTCGCAGGATACTTGTTTCCGGTTCAGGGAAGACCTGGCTTAGAAGTTCGGGCTGGACTGTTCCCATGAGGCCCAGGGTCAAGACTGATTTGCATATAGCTGGGTCTGAACTGGGATGGCGAAGTGAGCTAAAGAAAGATGATGGATTCAACCCAGATCTGTGACTGGGGGTGAGTGTCTGAAAAGTTTCATTGCTCTGTTCATCATCTACTTGTGTTTGGTTTTTTCACCCTAACTTGGCAGGGTATGCCCAGACGTGGGTTCCTTGCTCACATTGACACTGGATTCAAGCTAGCCTGGCTGATGAGGGGTGTTACCCCGAAACCGGTCCCAGGATGCTTGGTTCCGGTCCAGGGAAGACCTGGCTTGGCAGTTAGGGCTGAACTGTTCCCATGAGGCACAGGGTCAAGACTGATTTGCATATAGCTGGGTATGAACTGGGGTGGTGAAGTGAGCTAAAGAAAGATGACAGATTCAACCCAGATCTGTGACTGGGGGTGAGTGTCTGAAAAGTTTCATTGCTCCGTCCATCATCTCCTTGTGTTTGTTTTGTTCACCCTAAGTTGGCAGGGTATGCCCAGATATGGCTCCCTTGCTCACTTTGCCACTGGATTCAAGCTAGCCTGGCTGATGAGGGGTGTTACCCCGAAACTGGTCCCAGGATGCTTGTTTCCGGTCCAGGGAAGACCTGGCTTTGCAGTTCAGGCTGGACTGTTCCCATGAGGCACAGGGTCAAGACTGATTTGCATATAGCTGGGTCTGAACTGGGGTGGCGAAGTGAGCTAAAGAAAGATGACGGATTCAACCCAGATCTGTGACTGGGGGTGAGTGTTTGAAAAGTTTCATTGCTCCTTCCATCATCTTCTTGTGTTTGCTTTGTTCGCCCTAAGTTGGCAGGGTATGCCCAGACGTGGGTCCCTTGCTCACTTTGCCACTGGATTCAAGCTAGCCTGGCTAATGAGGGGTGTTACCCCGAAACCGGTCCCAGGATGCTTGTTTCCTGTCCAGGAAAGACATGGCTTGGCAGTTCGGGCTGGACTGTTCCCATGATGCACAGGGTCAAGACTGATTTGCATATAGCTGTGTCTGAACTGGGGTGGCGAAGTGAGCTAAACAAAGATGATGGATTCAACCCAGATCTGTGACTCGGTGTGAGTGTCTGAAAATTTTCATTGCTCCATCCATCATATCCTTGTGTTTGCTTTGTACTGAATGAAAAATAATTGAAATTCAGATTGCTTGTGAGCATTTACATCTGCAAAATCTGCAGTATAGCATTAGTCACCAAGCAAGATTGGCATTTTTCTTTGCGCAGTATGATGTTCTGGCCTTCAGGAATTTCAGAGAGTGAAAAGGTAACTTTCTCAAAGTTACTTTTCCTTAACATTTATTAAACATCGAACCTCAGCATTGTATTAGATTTTAATAACTATTAAAAATAGTTGTTTAATTATTTTTCAAGCTAGTCCCATTCCTGAAATACAGTATTAGGATTTTGATCTGTACTCTGGTTTTCTACTTAGGGCAGCTAGGCCTGCCACAGTGAAAAATAGCTTTTGGGTGCTAGTCAATCTAAGCACTTGTTAACATTAAATTTCTATATGTCCTACTTTTAAATACCATGCACCCTACCTTTTTGGCGACACAGACTACACAGGAGAGGCTTATTAATATTTAATAGTCAGGTTTTGACCTGTCAGAAGGGTTTATTTTGACAAGTCGAATTGAAGTGTTTACACTGCACTAGTCTACAATCTACTGCTACAGTTAGGCCAGAAACCATATTTGCCCTGCCTTTGTAGTGAATGGCATAATAGGTGCTGGAGTCCTCTATTGTCATTTATCTTAGTGGCCCTGGGTAGGCTTTGTACCATGTACTAGGGACTTATAGATAAGTTAAATATGCCAATCGGGAATATGCAAGTTCGACCATGTTTACAAGGTACCAGAGGCACTTTAGCATTGGTTAGCCGGGTTAAAGTGCACAGAGTTCTAAAACCAGCAAAAATATAGGGATCAGCAAGAGACAAAAAACCCAGGGTGACCTAGCAGAAAAGGCAGATTTTCTACAATGGATACAGTTGATACTGTTTTAAAAAATGGCTCAATTTTCCCCTTTGCCTAAGTCTCCTACAGCTAAAAAGATGGATCATTTTTTTAAATTCGTTTTTGCAAATAAACAACAACATCACACTTTAGGCCATTTGTCTTACCTCCGTTAGCAATCATCAAATTAACCATTGCTACAATCAAATCCAAAACATCAACAAGGCAGTAATAGTCAAGCAATCGCGCCATTGCGAAAAAGTGTCCGCTTTGCTGTATCTCCTCCTAAGAATAATCCATCTATAAACCCCATATCTTGGAATTTGTTTTATAGCATTTTCTCGTCCTATATGGATTAATTTTTGGCTGACATTTTTCACCTTCATACTTCACTGTGTATAATAATTTCTGAAAGCGGAATTCGATATCTTTTCCATTTTGGGAAGGCTCTTTGCAAGGCTCTGGGTATTGAACCAGCTTTTTCTTCTGGTTATCATCCTGAGCGATTGCTTTTGGAAATTTAAAGAAGTTTGCTTACTCTTTGGCCGCTGTCCATTCACTGTTGGGGAGAATTGTGAAACTCCAAGATGGCGCCTGTAAAGGCAACAGAGTTACTGCCCTTTGAATGATGATTTTGGATAAAGAACTGGCGATCCAGAAACATCTGAAGTGTTTTGCTCATGTGATGGTTTAAGTCCTCTAATATATGAGGACTTTGCTGAATGGGATGTATTTTTAAGTTTGAACACAGGTATGTTTATAACAGCACATAACATAGATGGTTGAAGGATTTTGGAAGCTTTTCTTTTTCTTGTGTTGTGAAACTTTAAATAATGGAGGGTTGCATGGGGTAATTCCCTCCACTGCGTGAAGTTTCTTTCACGCAAACCATAGAGACGGATTGATTCTAGTCCATCTTTGTTTTGAGGACTGCAAAACTGGAAGTGACAGAAGACAGATGGACATAGGGCAACATCCCTTACTGTGCAACACCTGCCTGAAGCAGGAAATATTTCTTGAGTATTTCAGGAGAGTGTTAGGGGTCATTCAGTTAATGGGCTCTAACTAATTGTAGATATATTCTAACAACATCTGCTTAATCCCTGCTTTAGGTGATGGTGATATACTGTGTTAACTAAAGAATTATCCTGAGTAGCCAGGCTGTACAGTGGTTCCTCTGGGAGGGGGATGGAAAGAAAAATATACTTCTGCTTCAGGTAAAATTGTTTGAGATATGTGGGTTTGTACCTTAACAATGGATAGCCTGCCTCTATAAGTTAGATATTATAAGTTCTTAACATATGGCACCCTCTTGATGTCTTGGACAGACATACGCATGAAGAGTAGTGACATCATGGGGCCTAGGAGATTAATCAAATTAATTCTGTAATGGTGAATGGATGGCAACTGAAGTTGAACATCAGAATCATCCCTCGTAGGTAAAGTTAAATATTTTAATGTTTGTGGTTGATGAGGAGAGGCATTGAACCTAATGTTAGTGTGCGGTATAGCCCCTTGTGAAGGAGAGAGGTGCCTCTCTGTCAGACAGGGCAGGGCATTCATGGCCTAACATATGAGCATTGTGAGCACATTGTCGAATGTCATGAGAGATGGAATCATATTAAGACATTACATCTATTATGTACATCTATATGAAGGATAGTTACCTTTGTGGAGACTTGATGATGGTGAAATAATGGTTGAAGTGTGAATTAATTAATAGTTGTAAGTAAAGTAGATTTTAGGGAAGGGTTTGGGAGTCAACCTCTCTCCTGCGCACTAATTGTGAGTTGTGTGTTATAATAATTGGTGACACATGGGGTTAATTTTCTAATGTTCTGTTTTTGTTCGTTTTTAGATGTGATTTGCATATATTGGGGCAACTGTATGATTTATCATAGGCCACAGAATTAGTGCTATTGCCCTGAAGAAGAAGACGCAAAATCATTTAAGTGGTCCCGAAACGTCGACACTTGACTCCAAGAACGGCATTTTAGTGATTGAAAATGGATTAATAACTCACCAAAAAGAAAATGTCATTTGTGGAAAAGACTGTAGAGGTTTCTTACCCGAGGCTTGCACCCTTGGACTCCATTGTGTTCTATTGGCAACTCATATATTACACATGAAAGAAAATCCGTTTTTTTGTAGAGTTTTAATGGTGACATGTTCTCCATTTTTAGGTCTCGCGCCTAGCGGTGCACTGCGGAGCGGTGCTCGCGCAGCGCGAGACATTTAGTAGGTGAAAAGGGGGATTCAGCACTGACCTAGGAATTGCACGCGCTCGTGCGTGTGCGATTCCTTATGTGCTACCCCATAGGCCGTTTCGTGCGTCTTTGTCTAGAAGACTGCACGCAATTGGCCAGAGGCGGGCGCATTGCTCCGCCCATGGCCTATTGGTGTCTATTACGCGCTTGGTGCGCGTAATAGACACCAATAGGCCATGTGGTTTCAATTATCGTGCCCAGACACGGGCGCGATAATGGAAATCAGATGGCTCGCTGTGGCGCGCGCGCGTGCACCACTTGCGGGCGTGTTTTTTTAACAGTAGCGATCAGTTAGTTCACTGTAAGATGCATCTTTACTGTCAGTATCACGAGGCCATAAGAAAGACACCACGAAAGGAAAATGAGAATAAATAAAAGACGTATTCGTCCTGATAAATCTTTCTCTCCTCCACCAAGCAGCCCACCATCTAGGCTCCTACCTGTTCTTACCACTGTCTCATGAACCTGCCCACTGTACTATACACACAGGGGTTGCTGTACTCTCTGCTCTGAGGGTTCTACTGCTTTCTCTCCCTGTCTGCGTCCCGGGGGGAGGGGCGGTCTAGGTTGGACGCGCCCCCCATGCTTCCTGAGGGCTGCAGTCTTTCAACCTCTCTCCTGCACACACAGGTTCTGCCTTCCATCCTCCAATCATGCACCCAGGAGACAGCTGCCTTCACACACCCCCATTATACCTTCCTCCCTTGCACCCAGCGACTGCGACCTTGTTTCCCCGCCCCCTTTCATTCAGTGACAGCTGGCTTGAATACCCCCTTGTATCTCAAGGAGCTGCTGCTTTCCACCTTCACCCCTTGCACCTAGGGGGTACTTCTTCCACAGTCCTCCTTGCACCAAGGCGGCTGCTGCCTTTCTTCTTCCTCTCATCTAAGCTCAGAGGCTGCTGCTTTCCTCTTCCACCTGCACCCTGGGGCTGCTGCTTTCCTCTTCCACCTGCACCCTGGGGCTGCTGCTTTCCTCTTCCACCTGCACCCTGGGGCTGCTGCTTTCCTCTTCCACCTGCACCCTGGGGCTGCTGCTTTCCTCTTCCACCTGCACCCTGGGGCTGCTGTTTGCCTCTTCCACCTGCACCCTGGGGCTGCTGCTTTCCTCGCCCACCTGCACCCTGGGGCTGCTGCTTTCCTCTTCCACCTGCACCCTGGGGCTGCTGCTTTCCTCGCCCACCTGCACCCTGGGGCTGCTGCTTTCCTCTTCCACCTGCACCCTGGGGCTGCTGCTTTCCTCTTCCACCTGCACCCTGGGGCTGCTGCTTTCCTCTTCCACCTGCACCCTGGGGCTGCTGCTTTCCTCTTCCACCTGCACCCTGGGGCTGCTGCTTTCCTCTTCCACCTGCACCCTGGGGCTGCTGCTTTCCTCGCCCACCTGCACCCGTGTCTATGGACTGTTGCCTTCAACCCCCACTCCTTAATAGTTGCTTCCTTCAGTACCCGCCCTGCACCCACGAGCTGCAGCCTTCAGTTCACCCACTCCCCTGCAACCAGAGACTACTGCCTTCAACGCCCATCCCTCTCTTCCAGGGTTGCTGCCTTATAATTCTCCTCTCCCAATTTTGCCCCCCACTCCCCTTTTTTTTGCACCCAGGGTCACCGCATTCAATTCCCCTGCCCCATTTTTTTTGCACCTAGGGTTGCTGCCTTCAATCATCACCCTACTACCTGCTCTCGGGAGCTTTTTCCTAGAATCACAACCGGTACCCAGGGGCTGCTTCTGTCATCCCCCCACTGCACACAGGGGTCGCTTCCTTCAATGTCTCTTCAATGTCCCACCTCCTTTAATCGGCCCTGTATCCAGTGGCTTTAACTGATGGAGTCAGAGTGCTTTTTACCACAGGCTTGGAACTTGTTGCTCTACAAATACACAAGTTGCTGTTCCCCACTGTAAAAACCAGGATTCAATTCGTGACTCTCTGGTCAGACATCCAAATCTGCAGTTTATAATGTAAGAGAGCATATTTTCCAAAATTTGCTTTGTTTTTTTCATTTATTGTGTGCGTGTTTTTTTTTTTATGCAGTTATCTGAAGGTGAAAAAATTACTTAGTTACTCAGTAAATTGTGTTTAGCCATGAGTCCCATTAAACTACTTACTGATTGTGCCCAGCGAAACTCAGGATTACAGTTGCACAGTTTTTATGCAATTTAACCTCTGCATAAAATACAAGACAGCCTGACAACGCGCCAGATGAATGTTGCCGCTTCCAGGCCATCTTCATTTGCAAGTCCTTCCTTGCCGACGCAGTTGTGCCCCCCTGGGAATGCAATCACGGACCCCCAGGGGGGCGCGGCCCACAGTTTGAAGACCTGTGCTCTAGAGCAATAGTTGAGTGACCCACAGGAAGGGCCTGCATACAGCGAAACGGAGTACATTATTTGAGTCCATCCAAAAGTGAGGCGTAGAAACCCACATACATGTGCTGGTGAAACAACACAATAGCAATGCTCTTTATGGCCCCTTTGAAGGGATAGATGAGTGACTCAGAGTGTACTGTAATGGGTAACCAGAGTAAATACTCCATAGGACCTGCAGGCATGCACTGGATACAGTCAGCTGTTATAAATGATGTAAATAGTATGTCCAGGAGCATCAAAGAGCAGGCATGCAGTAATGGTGGGTACTCCTTAGAAGCTGCCCAGGATTAACTAGAGTGGCAATCCGCAAACATGCACTGGTTACAGGCAGCCATACTTCCTCAGGACATGGCCATACTTGCAGGCGCACAAACTTAGATTCCAATGTAGCCAGGTACAAATCAAGGAGGCTATAGTCTGCTTTTGGCCTAGACTTCTTGAACGACAAGCCAGCACACAAAACTAGTCACTTTTAGACCCTGTCTTTTACTGTGACACCTTAAACAAGCATTTGCAATGCAATAGGTCTCACATTTACGCGACTTTGAGCTATTGGCATTGTAAATGACAATGCCTTTTATTTATATTTTGGTTTATAAAACATAAATAAAAGGCATTGTCATTTACAATGCCAATAGCTTAAACTCGTCTTAGGTCTACCTTGACAGTGCAGCTATTGGAAAAAAAGTTGTCAGAAATACTATTCATAGAGGGGCCTGGGTTCCACCCACATGTTGCTTCCCTTGAACACAGCATTTGATTGGGCAGAAGCTGTGTGATAAGAGTGCTTGTATTTCACTTTTTGCCTTCTGGGAAAGTTGATGCTCATTGCAACTGGACTGAGTTGGTTAGGGTAACAAGCCAATGATCAGGATGTGTGCATGAACTGTTTATTATGAAAAGTTGTGATAAAGGCGGTAGGCCTGACATATTAACTTTAACAAATGCTTTTCACAATAAATATGTAGTCACGGGTGGATTGTTATTGCTCTGTATCAAACCCTGATCAGAGGTATTTTGTTACATGGAATCTCACAGATTACTGTAGTTACCAGGGCTTCAGTGTTGGAAATCTCCTCTGATAAATTGTAGTACTAGAAGATTGGCACTGTGAAAATCCTTGTTAGGCTGTCTGAAGAGTTAATATTTTGCTTTTCCAGCTGTCATTTTGTATTCTTTTGTAATTTTAAGACTGTGTGCTTGGTGGTTGCCTTGTGGAAAAGTCTATGCTGAATACGTTAGGCCTGCTTTGGTTATGGTGACATAAGGCTACAGGTCCGATCGGTTCACTGGAAAAAGGGGTGTCCAGGTCAAAGGTTTGATCTGTTAATTATGACAAGTTCTGTCAATGGCAATAGCCTGGCTTATTTATTGTGAAAAGCATTTGTTAAAGCAAATAGACCTTTAATTGTGGCTTGGTATCTCTTTGTGTTACAGGCCATAGATTGGTATTTTTTTCCGTGAAATCTTACACATCACCGCAGTTGGCCAGTGTTTGATATTGGTCCCCTCCTCTGACAAATACTGGAGCTACAAGTTTTTCACTGTGTTAATTTGTGTTAGATCGTTTTGAGAAGGATGTATATTGTTTTGCCAACTGCAATTTTTTTATGTATTTGTTATTTTCATTACTGCATGCATGTTGGTTGCCAACTAATGCGCACTTCAGTAGGCCTGTGCTTGTTAAGGTGTGAAGCCAATGGTAAAGGGTGTAGACATTGTTTTATTCACTGGGAAAAGTTATCTGAGCCCAGGGCGGTAATCTGTTTATTATGGGGAAAAAAGTTATGGCAAAGCCAATAGGTCTGACTTGCTTAGTGTGAAAAGCATGTGTTAAAGATGATAGGGTGTTATGGGTGGGTTCTTATTACATTGCGCTGAAGCTTGTAGGCAGATATTTTGTTACTTGGAATCTCACAGATTCCCTTACCAGGCAAGGGTTTTGGTGTTGGTGACTCACTTGGAAAACATAATGTGGGTTAAAAGATTAGCACTGCAATAAGCCTTTCAGGAGGGATTGTATATTGTTTTGACAATAGGTTGTCTTGTGGGAATTTTTATGCTCAGAACTGTAGATCTGGAACAAGGTATTGTGACAAGCCATTGATAGAGGCTGTAGGCCTAGTTGGTTCATTGGGAAAAGTTATTTCCGATTCTCTGGGGCTGAGCTGATGAATACGTACAGTAACAACAAAGGCAGTAGGCCTGGTTTATTTATTAGGAAATGCTTATGTCAAACAGAGTAAGACATGGATTGTTATTGCAACATCCGCAAGCCTCCAGACATGAATTTTGCTGCATGAAGTCTCCCAGATATCCTTTTAAGGCAAGGATTTTGGAGCTGATTATCCCCTTTGACAAACCCGGGGATAGAAGATTTGCACTATAATAATTCTTGCTGGAAATATCTTCAGAAGGCCTGACAGGCTTAGTTGTCTGACAGGATGTAATAATAAAAAATAATTGATAATACATATATATACATGTATAGTGGAGCTTTTTGATTAATTTTTTTCTGACATTGGTCCGTATGAGTGTAATTTACGCTTTGCATCCGTCCATGATATCATATGGCATGGGGCAGTGGGTCAACACACTTCAACCTTTGGCTCTCTTGCCCTGTAAGTCATGGCATTTCAATGATCATATGTGCACATCTGCCTGAAAATGATTGTGGTTCAGTGCCAGCGCTGATGGGCCAGAGCTTTAGTTTTCCATTTTCTCTGTATAGGTCAATTTTCGTTTTTTTTCTTCTGTTTTTAGGTCGCGCCTAGGCAGCGCTGTCCCTGCGAGACATGCTGTATTCAGGATATGGACTTTAAAAGCTCCGCCCATTTTCAAGGACTGCCCCTGTTACATGTATTGTTACTTAGAGCACTACTTCTTTCTTTAAATTGGAGCACTCCAGACCAGTGCTTGTGGTTTACAGAGCTCTGTTGGGGCTGTAAATCTTGCTCTTATCTTGCCATATTTTCTGTGCATTCAAATACAGAGTTCTGTTTTGGCTGCAGCTGCCGCCTCCCTCCTGCTTTTGAAACGCATGGCCTGGTGTCACAGTCCTTGCCTTCCTATGGCTGCTGCCGACTCCGTCTCAGAGCTCAATAAGCATTTGCAATGCAATAGGTCTCGCATTTGCAAGAGTTTGAGCTATTGGCATCGTAAATGACAATGCCTTTCATTTGTGTTTTGAAAACCTGCAAGTGGTGCATAAACACGCACTTTGTACTTAGTCATTGCTTACGAGAAGCAAGGCTGGTAGTACCTTTTTTAAATGGTGTTAATCTGTTCAGTAGTTTTTTAAATATTGGTTGTTTTTTGGGTGCGCACATAACTTGTTGTTTTAATGGTTACTCGCCCCTGCTTGTTTTGTTCAAAATTGAAAGGTGCATTCTTGCTTGGCAGGTTTACGGTCTGGCAATTTGTACAGCATGCACATAGGCACGCCGCCCTACTATTTTAACAATGACGGATAGGTCATTAATTTTGTTGTGCGCTTCAATTACAATATAACCCTCCCTCACACAAGATAAATCAGAAACCTGGTTCTCCTTCGTGTACTTGTGTGCCCTGCCTCCCCTGCCCCTCTGGCGGCTTTTGTGAAAACGTGTTGTTCATATGAAATACAATTTAATACCATTGCAGTAAACATGTAACACTCATAACAAGCTCACCATGGCGCCTCTGAATACTATGTTATTGTTTAAGGCGGAGACAGCCGTGGTGACTGAGGACGGGAACCTCCTAGCAGCCCTCCTATCCCGCCCCTCCCCTTTCCATGCTGCTTTTGCCGAGCACATCCGTCGGGGCTCCATGTACAACCTTCCTCTGTGCTTTAGAGCAGCAAGCTCTCGCTGCAGTGTCAGCCCGGCTCCTGAAAGGCACTTCATGCCTATCCTGCCCGACCCCCCTTGTGATTACTGCCCGCTTCCCTGAAAGCTTCCCATAGGCAACAAGAACCGGCATCTGGCTAATCGTAAGTGCATCCACTAGAGCGCAGGTACTTAAGGCCCCCGGCAGACACAGGTGATTGCTAGGTGCGCCAACACGTAAAATCATAAACAAAACATGCTGCATGGAGAACATGGAGTACGGGTGAAAGCTCTACTGAACACTGGAATGGACTTTACTTTGAAGCTGAAAAATGTATTTGCTATCTGGTGCATTAAGAGTGGAACAACATATGAGTTACTTTATTTTATTTTATGCGTTTTTATATAGCGCGGACTTTACCCGAAGGTGTCAGAGCGCTTCACAATAGAGTCTTTCTTCTTTCTGACTGACAGTGCTGACATCATGTTCAAGTTTACTTGCGCTGCAGTGTAAACTTCCGGAGTTTGGGCAGTGCTTAAATGTATGAGTTAAACTGATTTTAAAGAGTCTCTTTACAGTTCATACAATAATGAAGAAAATAATGTGCCTGCGATCACACAGTTTGACTAACGGTGAAGCCGAACTCTGCATTTTCCAAGTTTCTGACACCTCTCCAAACACCCAGTTGATAGACCACACATCAACCATCCCCATGCATTCCGGAAGGCGTTCGGGAGTCCGATGCAAATCTAAGCGCTACATATGGTCGTTAAGTGTGCCACATTTTAAAATTCAGATTTGGTGCAGTGCATTTTGTTACTCAACCTCCACGAAAAGTGCTTCGGTCCTTGCTGGAGGTATTAAAGTGCTGTAGCACTACCAATCCGGTATACGTTTAGACACTTATTTATATTACGCAATTATAAATTTTCAATTAGACACTGGCAGTTGGTCATGTTGCAGAATAATAAAGTTGTTTATGGGATGCTGAAGTGAGGATTAGTAAACTCCTCCTATTTAAGTTTCTGGCCTCATGGACAGCAACATCTTTACCAGGCCACCTTTCCCCTCTTCCACCATCAGTAAATATTTTTAGAAAACTTCTATTATTGCCGTTGCAATCAAACAATGGGGGATCTTTACAAAGAAGTGGCGGAGTGAGGCGTTAGCCGTCATGGCTTAACGCCTAACTACGTCTCTTCAGAAACGCAAGGCTGCACCATATTTACAAGGATATGGTGCAGCCGTGCGTTTCCCCCCAAGCATTTTCAATGCAATAGGTCTCGCATTATTAAAGTTTGAGCTATTGGTGTTGCATTATTTAGCAATGCCAATAGCTCAAACTTTAATAATGCGAGACCTATTGCATTGCAAATGCTTGTTTACAGTTGATATTGAGGATGAATTTAAAATTAAAACAAGGAATGGTCCTTTCTTTACCCCATGTATGACAACTATTTCCTTTAAGTAAAATAGGAAAAATGGGCACCGCTTCTGCCTGTTCATTACCATTGATAGCGCGTCACCTGCGTGCTGCAGGTGGTACATACGGGTTCTCTTTGATCATTCGGCTGGTGTGCCACATACACCCTTTTGTTCAGGCCCAGAGGCAGGGGATGATTGATGTAAAGAATTCTTTGAAAAAGCCAGCCTGAGTTGTTATAATAATCAGTGACTCTCTACAACATTGTGTACACCGGCCAGACAATGGCATGATCTGTGGACCACCTCGCTTTACTAGGCAGGTATGCGAGTGTCACACTCCAAGCTCACAGCACTAAGCACAAACATGCGTGTGAGAAACTCTTTGTCAAAGTCGGTAGGGAGGTGGAGGTTTATAGTGAAAAGAAATCTGTTGTTAAAGCCAACAGGCATTGCCTGGTTGATTATGAAAACCCTATGTCTAAACCAACAGGTAGGAACAGTTTATTGAGAAAAGCCTGACTTGCTTTCCTTGAGATTCCTTCTTGTTTATCTATATTCTCATTTGTTGTATTTAGCAGTGTATAGAATAAAGTACCCTTAAAAAAAATATATTTGCTTGGTTGGTAGCATCACTGAGCGCTTTTACTATTAATGTCTCTTCTGAGTTTCTTAATCTCTAGTCAGCCCCATCACACTGAGTAAACCTTGGCCCACTCTGCTTCATTGCACTGAGGGTCAAAGGCCCATGGGGTATTTTGTGCTCAGTTTTGGGTCCAATAAAAATGGTGTCCCCAGGACATTGGAAGTAAAAGCTCACAATTGTCACAACTGGATCCAAGTGACCCCCGATAGCTCTGGGACCCCGGATCCAGTTTCCACAACTGCTCTGTCAACCACGCTATGTAGTGACTGGCAATGGGCGCAGCAATTGTTGTTTTGGGGTCTTTCTACCCCTGCACCAGTGGCTAATTTTTCTCCCCAGACAAATGTCTGTCCATTACCCCAAACTAGGGTCCGTTGCAATCCACAAGAGGTGGACACGTGATCTGTGTTTTACCTTTCTGAGTAAATGGAGGGGTTCATTTGGGCCACAGGTGAGTCAAAAGAGGGGGAGTCCTTCATGAAGACTGCCTATGTCCAGGCTGGACATATTAGTCCTCATGTACGTCACATGGCCTCTGCTCAAAGCCTGTTCTGCCCGATGGGTGGGGGGGTGGCTGCTAACCGACTTGTTAGTATAGTTCCTGCCTGTACAGTGGAAACCCCCACTGACCAATTTCCCTGTGTTTCTGCTGGTCACTTGGCACCAGAGGGCTGTGCCAGGCTGTCTCTGCATTGGCATACACCGTGGCCATGTCTTACCTGCCTGGTCTGTGACTCCTTGCTCCCGAAACCAAGGACATCTTAATTCAAATGCGGTGATTCCCCTACTCCCTGATTTGAGGGCCATTGAACATTTGATAACGTAGACCCTTGGTTGGGTCTGGTTTCCATCTTTGGTCACTGTAGTGAGAGTGATCCAGGCCCCCTACAGCCAGGTGCTTTTTTGCAGTTTTAGGGCCTCTACCCACCTCTGCAGAGTTGTGTTGAACCTCTGCTTGGTCGCTGTTCTGCTTTTTCTCGTGTGTTCTATCAAAACAAGGAGAGCTTATTTGTTTATATGAGCAGCCTGACTGTGCCTGCCGGGAGGAGAGCCGCCATCTTCCCAGGAAGACCTGCGTAATGCCTGGAGGAGACCTCAACTAACTGTGACTGTGCCTGCCGGGAGGAGAGCCGCCATCTTCCCAGGAAGACCTGCTTAATGCCTGGAGGTGGCCTCAACTAACCGTGACTGTGCCTGCCGGGAGGAGAGCCGCCATCTTCCCAGGAAGACCTGCGTAATGCCTGGAGGAGGCCTCAACTAACCGTGACTGTGCCTGCCAGGAGGAGAGCCGCCATCTTCCCAGGAAGACCTGCGTAATGCCTGGAGGTGGCCTCAACTAACCGTGACTGTGCCTGCCAGGAGGAGAGCCGCCATCTTCCCAGGAAGACCTGCGTAATGCCTGGAGGTGGCCTCAACTAACCGTGACTGTGCCTGCCGGGAGGAGAGCCGCCATCTTCCCAGGAAGACCTGCTTAATGCCTGGAGGTGGCCTCAACTAACCGTGACTGTGCCTGCCGGGAGGAGAGCCGCCATCTTCCCAGGAAGACCTGCTTAATGCCTGGAGGTGGCCTCAACTAACCGTGACTGTGCCTGCCGGGAGGAGAGCCGCCATCTTCCCAGGAAGACCTGCTTAATGCCTGGAGGTGGCCTCAACTAACCGTGACTGTGCCTGCCGGGAGGAGAGCCGCCATCTTCCCAGGAAGACCTGCTTAATGCCTGGAGGTGGCCTCAACTAACCGTGACTGTGCCTGCCAGGAGGAGAGCCGCCATCTTCCCAGGAAGACCTGCGTAATGCCTGGAGGAGACCTCAACTAACCGTGACTGTGCCTGCCGGGAGGAGAGCCGCCATCTTCCCAGGAAGACCTGCGTAATGCCTGGAGGTGGCCTCAACTAACCGTGACTGTGCCTGCCGGGAGGAGAGCCGCCATCTTCCCAGGAAGACCTGCGTAATGCCTGGAGGTGGCCTCAACTAACCGTGACTGTGCCTGCCGGAGGAGAGCCGCCATCTTCCCAGGAAGACCTGCTTAATGCCTGGAGGAGACCTCAACTAACCGTGACTGTGCCTGCCGGGAGGAGAGCCGCCATCTTCCCAGGAAGACCTGCGTAATGCCTGGAGGAGACCTCAACTAACCGTGACTGTGCCTGCCGGGAGGAGAGCCGCCATCTTCCCAGGAAGACCTGCGTAATGCCTGGAGGTGGCCTCAACTAACCGTGACTGTGCCTGCCAGGAGGAGAGCCGCCATCTTGCCAGGAAGACCTGCGTAATGCCTGGAGGAGACCTCAACTAACCGTGACTGTGCCTGCCGGGAGGAGAGCCGCCATCTTCCCAGGAAGACCTGCGTAATGCCTGGAGGTGGCCTCAACAAACCGTGACTGTGCCTGCCGGGAGGAGAGCCGCCATCTTCCCAGGAAGACCTGCGTAATGCCTGGAGGTGGCCTCAACTAACCGTGACTGTGCCTGCCAGGAGGAGAGCCGCCATCTTCCCAGGAAGACCTGCGTAATGCCTGGAGGAGACCTCAACTAACCGTGACTGTGCCTGCCGGGAGGAGAGCCGCCATCTTCCCAGGAAGACCTGCTTAATGCCTGGAGGTGGCCACAACTAACCGTGACTGTGCCTGCCGGGAGGAGAGCCGCCATCTTCCCAGGAAGACCTGCGTAATGCCTGGAGGTGGCCTCAACTAACCGTGACTGTGCCTGCCGGGAGGAGAGCCGCCATCTTCCCAGGAAGACCTGCGTAATGCCTGGAGGTGGCCTCAACAAACCGTGACTGTGCCTGCCGGGAGGAGAGCCGCCATCTTCCCAGGAAGACCTGCGTAATGCCTGGAGGAGGCCTCAACTAACCGTGACTGTGCCTGCCGGGAGGAGAGCCGCCATCTTCCCAGGAAGACCTGCTTAATGCCTGGAGGTGGCCTCAACTAACCGTGACTGTGCCTGCCGGGAGGAGAGCCGCCATCTTCCCAGGAAGACCTGCGTAATGCCTGGAGGAGACCTCAACTAACCGTGACTGTGCCTGCCGGGAGGAGAGCCGCCATCTTCCCAGGAAGACCTGCGTAATGCCTGGAGGTGGCCTCAACTAACCGTGACTGTGCCTGCCGGGAGGAGAGCCGCCATCTTCCCAGGAAGACCTGCGTAATGCCTGGAGGTGGCCTCAACTAACCGTGACTGTGCCTGCCAGGAGGAGAGCCGCCATCTTCCCAGGAAGACCTGCGTAATGCCTGGAGGTGGCCTCAACTAACCGTGACTGTGCATGCCAGGAGGAGAGCCGCCATCTTCCCAGGAAGACCTGCGTAATGCCTGGAGGTGGCCTCAACTAACCGTGACTGTGCCTGCCGGGAGGAGAGCCGCCATCTTCCCAGGAAGACCTGCGTAATGCCTGGAGGTGGCCTCAACTAACCGTGACTGTGCCTGCCAGGAGGAGAGCCGCCATCTTCCCAGGAAGACCTGCGTAATGCCTGGAGGAGACCTCAACTAACCGTGACTGTGCCTGCCGGGAGGAGAGCCGCCATCTTCCCAGGAAGACCTGCGTAATGCCTGGAGGAGGCCTCAACTAACCGTGACTGTGCCTGCCGGGAGGAGAGCCGCCATCTTCCCAGGAAGACCTGCGTAATGCCTGGGGGAGGCCTCAACAAACCGTGACTGTGCCTGCCGGGAGGAGAGCCGCCATCTTCCCAGGAAGACCTGCGTAATGCCTGGAGGAGACCTCAACTAACCGTGACTGTGCCTGCCGGGAGGAGAGCCGCCATCTTCCCAGGAAGACCTGCGTAATGCCTGGAGGTGGCCTCAACTAACCGTGACTGTGCCTGCCGGGAGGAGAGCCGCCATCTTCCCAGGAAGACCTGCGTAATGCCTGGAGGTGGCCTCAACTAACCGTGACTGTGCCTGCCGGGAGGAGAGCCGCCATCTTCCCAGGAAGACCTGCGTAATGCCTGGAGGAGACCTCAACTAACCGTGACTGTGCCTGCCGGGAGGAGAGCCGCCATCTTCCCAGGAAGACCTGCTTAATGCCTGGAGGAGACCTCAACTAACCGTGACCGCCCAGGAGCTCAAGCCCTCCACGGCCAGCGGGACAGGCGAAGAAGCAACCACCACCACCCTCTGATTGGTACAGCTGTCATAGCACTCCTGCAACATCAAGTACAAGAGCCTGCAGCATCCCCAAGCCTCCCAGCACCCATATGCGGTCCATGCCTGTTCCATCCAGTCCCGGGGCTCCGTGATTTCTCGTAGACTAACACTTACGCTGTGCAGAACCTGCTGTAGCCTCAGTGAGACGAAGGACTCCACCAAATCAGGCTGTCTTTCCAATGAGCTATGGCTCTGTAGCCACCTCTGAAGCAGGCTGAGACCCACCTGAGCAAGAGCCGAAGTCTATGAAAGAAGGAAGCATTGGCTGTTCATGTACCAGACTTTGGAACAACCCCTGCGACTGTGGCCGTCCCCTCCCACCACAGGAAGGGACTCTACCATCTGTTTCCGCAGTACCCGCCTCAGAGGGACAGTTCTCCTGCACCTGGAAGGCAGCGCTCTACCAGTGACACTGTGTGAGGTCACCTTGTCCCTCCATCCATCCACACTATTATTATTATTAATTCTTATATAGTGCATAGCTACCTGTGAGGTTTCCCAGCGCTTGAGGGCAGAAGTCAGTAACCTAGGGGCGTGACCTAAAATAGCCAAGTTTTTAACTTTTTACGGACAGAGATTAGAGAGTTGCAGCCTTTAACAGACTCAGGAAGTGTGTTCCACAACTTAGGGCCCAGAAAAGAGAATGAATGACCACCTATTCGAGAACGTCTGATGTTAGGCACTGAAAAGAGAGACTGGTTACTGGAGTACAATGTGCAGTAGGGATGATAAGGTACGGCCAGCTTTTGTAGAAATTGTGGGCCTGAGTGAAGCTTGATTTTACACATGAAGCATAGAGCCTTGAAGCTGATGCGCTTGTCCACTGTGAGCCAGTGGAGATCATGACGGAGACCAGGCACAGAAGAGTGTTTAGGGAGCCGAAATAGCAGCCTCGCCGCAGTGTTTTGGACCATCGGAAGACGTCCAATCACTGTCTTATCAGAGCCCAGGTAGAGGATGTTACTGTAATCCAGCCGAGATAGAATCATGGCCTGAATGACAGTTCTCTGGGCGGAGAAGATGAGCATCCATAAAATCTTTTTGAGCCATTTCATTACGGCAAAACAGGAGGATGTAACCGTGGCTACTCGCTGCTTCATAAACAAGGTGGAATCAAGCCAGAAGCCCAGGCTTTTCACCACGAAGGCTGGTTCGGGGAGCATACCCTGAGTGGAAGGCCAGTGCTGGGGACCCCAGAGCTGGGGGTTTTATCCAGTATTAGCACTTCAGTCTTATCCCCATTCAGTTTAAGGGAGTTAGAATTCATCCAGATGTCAACGTGGCTGGTGCAGGAGTTAAGATCTTCTGAACTGGCTTCCTGTTCCGAAGACAAAGAAAAAATAATCTGGGTGTCATCGGCATGAGAAAATATGGTCAGGCCACAGCTTTCTACTAGGTCCGCCAAAGGGCAGACATAGATATTAAAAAGCTTGGGGCTGAGGGCAGATCCCTTTGGGACTCCCCAGGTGAGCGAGTGTAAGCGTGATGCTGTGTCGGTAGAAAAGACCTGAAAGGTGCAACCCGCCAAGAAGGATTTTAGTCAGGCAAGTGCCGTGTTTTGAAGGCCTAGTTGAGTCAGGGTGTCTACAAGCATGTCATGAGACACAGTGTCAAAGGCCGCACTGAGATCTAATAATATCAGCGCAGCCGTGCCACCCCTATCTAGGAGTCGACGAAGACGTTTCGTGACTCCTAGAAGGGTGACTTTTGTGCTGTGCTCAACGCTAATACCTGCCTGGGAAGGGTGAAGGGCATTCCGGGCTTCCACATACAAGGAGAGTTGAGTGTTGACGCGTTTTTCTAAAATCTTGGAAAGAATCGTCAGTAAAGAGATGGGTCTGCAGTTGACCCAATTAGAAGGGTCCAAATGAGGATTTTTTCAGCAGAGGGAGCACCATGGCGTGTTTCCAGGCTTTAGGTAAGTGACCTTCACTTAGTGAGGAATTCAGAAGATCTACTAATAGAGATAAGAGATGAGATCTCAGAATGCTAAGCTTGGAGGGAGGAAGAGGATCAAGTGGGCAGCCTGATTCAATAGATCACAATAAGTCCAGGAAACTGACAACATCCTGGGGAAGAAAGCAGTGGCGGCTTGCATAGGGCATGCTGCGGGGCGGTGGGGCGGGGAGGGGCAGGGTGGGGGGTAGTAAACTCGGACATACGACGGAACGGAGGAACGTAATAATTACTTTCCTCCGTTCCATCGTATGTCCGAGTTTACTACCCCCCCACCCTACCCCTCCCACACCCCGCCCCACCGCCCCGCAGCACGCCCTATGCGAGCCGCCACTGGAAGAAAGGATTGTAATTGCGCTGATGACAGAGTAGTGTCCAATTGAATTACTTCCTTGAGTGGAGAGGGGATGGAGATAGGGTAAGGACAAGCGTTTTCAGGTGGAAAGGAGCCCTCTGCTCCTGTGGCCACACTACACCCCACGCTTAGGGCTGTGAGCGAAACTTAAATTACACCAGCAACGTTGTGTGAACATCACAAATTACACACTTTGGGGACTTTGTGCAACTTCTCTTGAAGACAATGTCCTGGAAAGGAATGTTTTTTGTGGAATAATTTTATAATTAAAACTTTTTTTACAGGTGTGTTTTCTCAGCAAAGGAAAGGGTTGCAGTTCTTTCCTGCAGAAACCCACTTATTGCAGGTTTTGTCGCCTGCATTTGTTTTCCAACTTTGGGAAGGTTGTGAAGTGCATGGAAGCGTATTTGGGGAGCTCTGAACAGCCCTACTTAGAATATGTTAAAAACTCCTGGTAAGTTGTACTGTGCAAGCCCCCAGTTCTGACACTGTGCAGCTCTATGCTGCAGGGTTTACAAAGGTGTCCACTCAAGCTGTGTAGAGAGCCCCAGTGTCCCCAGGGGTAGGTCCAGGATTCCAGTGTACGCGACTGTAAGCCTCCCCACCCATTTTCCTCCATTCAGGTCAGGCGTTTAGAGGCTCAGATGCCAGCCATCTCCGCCCCCACGTAGAGTGTGACTATGGCAGCTCTTTTCCAGCTGTGGGCACCACACCTGTCTGAGGTGAGGGATTAAACAAGTGTCAACGCTGCCAGCCCCTCCCTGGCATTCCTAGGGCGTCTCCTAGCTGCATCCCTTGTCATAAACACCCAGCATTACCTGTCCTACTCACAAGTACTTAGTGAAAGTAGGCAAATCCCAGGTTGAGGGAGCCAGGCCTAGCGCTTGGCCCTAAGAGCCAAAACACAAGTCCATTCATCAAAATACCTATCATGTAAATCACACAACAGATGACGATAAGACTGCTTAGTGTAGGAAAAATGTTCATTGTTTCAATGTATTACACTATTTATTCATGAATACAGATTTTTATAAAGTGCTTATATGTCACCGTGCTCACTTCAGAGCACTGAACTAATATTAAACCATTGCACTGTGAGTCACATTTATGTATACAGTCATTGTTTCTAAACATTCATTTAGAAAGGAAGCCTTGAACACCTGTACACCTGGATTAACAATCACTAGAGCATTGGAATGTTGAGAGGTCCATTGAAGACAATGGGGTAGCTCCGTGGGCTTATAATGGCCGGTAGAAGCCCGGAGAGCAACATTCCTATGTTTGTCTTCATGATTCTTCCTTTTAGTTAAGAACATTCCACCCGTAGTGGGTGGAATGCTCTAATAGCCTTATAGCCCTTCTGCCTCGGGCTGTGCCGGTTGTTAAAGGTCCTCACCCTCGTTATAGGCCCTCGCCATTGGCTCGAGCCTATAACTCGGGCTCAGGGCCTTTAACAACTGGTATAACCCTCGGCAGTGGGCTATAAGGCTATATTAGAACATTGGAATGTTGGGAGCTCCACTGAAGACAATGGAGTGGCTCCTGGCTTATAGTGGCCAGTAGAAGCCCGTAGCTCTAACCTGCCAATGTTTGTCTTTATGTTTCTCCCTTTTTAATTTAGAACATTCTACCCTTAGTGGGTGGAATGTTCTAATAGCCTTATCACCCTTCTGCCTCAGGCTATACAGGTTGTTAAAGGCCCTCGAAAATGGTTATGAGCCTGAGCTCTCGGACCGAAAACTCGGCGTTCAGGGCCTTTAACAACCAGTATAGCCCTCAGCAGCCGGCTATAAGGCTATATTACAACATTGGAATGTTGAGAGCTCCACTGAAGCCAATGGATTAGTTCCGGACTTATAATGGCCGGGAGAAGCCCTGAGCTCCAACATTCTAATGTTTGTCTGAATGTTTCTCACTTTTTAATTTGAACATTCTACGCTTAGTGGGTGGAATGTTCTAATAACCTTATAGCCCTCCTGCCTCGGGCTATACCGGTTGTTAATGGCCCTCTCCCTCGTTATATGCCCTCGCCTGTGGCTCGGGCCTATACCTCGGGTTCAGGGCCTTTAACAACCAGTATAGCCCTCAGCAGCGGGCTATAAAGCTATAGAGACACGATGAGCTCACAGAGGTGGCATAGAACTTGCCCTCAGTTCACAGGATGGCACCAAGAACTTAAACTGGCTTAGAAGTGAAGGGGGCAGCGGATGACTCATTTGGGACTCAACATTGTACTGGGTCCCAGATCTCCCAAAAGAAAGAACTTTGGTCCACGCCAGTCTTAAACCTGCCTTGGTTCTTGGCTCACCCACGTCTTCCACCAAGAGCCTCCTTCACAAGCGTGACATCTTGAGAAGGTCACAAACTCGCCACGACTTGCCTACTGCTACCATCAAGAGCTTCCATGTCACCTTCAGACAGCTACAAACCTACCTTTGCCCGCCCACCGCTAACGACAAGGGACTGCATGCCACATGTGACACCTTCAGCCAGTTTACCGCGGCCTTCGTTCACCCAAAGCTACACATGTGCCTACATCTCACATGTGACCCCTTCGGCCAGTCTAAACTGTGGGTCTCCAACCTTTTCTTTAGTGAGAGCTACTTCTGATTAGTGAAAATCATCATGAGCTACTGAAGATCAAGCATCTCGCGTAGTGTTGCTCCGACACCCAGCTTCATTGTCTCTAAGCCTAATGTCCATAGAGACAGATTCTATGGTTTGAACATAATACTTTGACTAAAGGCACTGTGACAGGTCTTCACACACACTAGCCCTAGTTGTTAACTAGGGATGGGAACTAGAGGCACAGGGCCTAGGGACTAGCCAGCCTCCAGACTGATATGTAAACACAAATGAGGCTGTCCCTAGTTGGGATTTCTACAGGATTTCTAGAGATGCGTGTCCAGTGGGGGCATCTCACAAAAAGTGAAGGACTGGCCTCACACACCACCTGGTGTCATGCTTCATCATAGGCCGTCCTCGCCCTCTAAAAACTCCGTTTGATAGAGGGCGGGCATACACCTGGAGACAGGGATGCACTTCTAAAACTAAGTGGTGGCCCGTGAGTTTGTGAAAAAGTGATCTAAAAACCATTCCAGTTGTCAGTGACTGATTTATTTAAATTTATTTAGAAGGACAACTGCATGGTGTTAAAAGGAAGTGGGCGGTGATTTGGGAACTAATTATCCCATCACCGTGCTAAGAATGGTCAACATGTTTCTGCTTAGGGTCCCCGGAGGGTACATAGCATTCGTCAGGACCAAATATTGATGGAGGGCTCCGCCTTTTACAATTTGTATAAAGGATCAACCACTAAAAAACCGGGGGTTGTAAGGATCAATCGCCCCGCAAGTGTAGTACTCACGCGTGAAACCCTAGGTCACTATCCTACTTACTCCATGGGAGGTCGAGGGTGGAAGAGCCTACTGTGACATTTGTCATCTTCAGCGCTTCCACACAGCACTGCTCATTATCAGGCCTTGGGATCTGCAGCCTGATGATAATAATGTAAAATAAACACAGACTTCCCTTAACTTTTAAAGGAAAATGTGACCCTGTGCTCATTTTAAAATGAACTCAAGACTCAGAGCTACTCTAGAGGTCGCTGCGAGCTACTGAAAGCTTGTGACTCGGAGCTACTCTAGAGGTGTCTGCGAGCTACTGGCAGCTTGTGACTCGGAGCTACTCTAGAGGTGTCTGCGAGCTACTGGTAGCTTGTGACTCGGAGCTACTCTAGAGGTGTCTGCGAGCTACTGGCAGCTTGTGACTCGGAGCTACTCTAGAGGTGTCTGCGAGCTACTGGTAGCTTGTGACTCGGAGCTACTCTAGAGGTGTCTGCGAGCTACTGGCAGCTTGTGACTCGGAGCTACTCTAGAGGTGTCTGCGAGCTACTGGCAGCTTGTGACTCGGAGCTACTCTAGAGTTGTCTGCGAGCTACTGGCAGCTTGTGACTCGGAGCTACTCTAGAGGTGTCTGCGAGCTACTGGCAGCTTGTGACTCGGAGCTACTCTAGAATTGTCTGCGAGCTACTGGCAGCTTGTGACTCGGAGCTACTCTAGAGGTGTCTGCGAGCTACTGGCAGCTTGTGACTCGGAGCTACTCTAGAGGTGTCTGCGAGCTACTGGTAGCTTGTGACTCGGAGCTACTCTAGAGGTGTCTGCGAGCTACTGACAGCTTGTGACTCGGAGCTACTCTAGAGGTGTCTGCGAGCTACTGGTAGCTTGTGACTCGGAGCTACTCTAGAGGTGTCTGCGAGCTACTGGCAGCTTGTGACTCGGAGCTACTCTAGAGGTGTCTGCGAGCTACTGGTAGCTTGTGACTCGGAGCTACTCTAGAGGTGTCTGCGAGCTACTGGCAGCTTGTGACTCGGAGCTACTCTAGAGTTGTCTGCGAGCTACTGGCAGCTTGTGACTCGGAGCTACTCTAGAGGTGTCTGCGAGCTATTGGCAGCTTGTGATGGGCTGGCTGGAGACACCTGCTCTGGAGCCTGCCTTGGCACATCTTGTAGGTTTGTGATTGACAGCTAAGTTCCTACAATGAAGAGACATGCAGCTTTAATGCTGACAATTGCAGGGGTAAATGCATCTCTAGAGTAGGTGGGGGAGGCAGCATCACCAGCATGTATGGAGATATAAGCAAAGGGTTTTTTGATGCAGCAAACAATATCCCCCCCGAAAAAAAAAACAAAAATAAGCCTAATATGCAAATATGCATTTTTGTTACATTTCCACATGCAGAATGATGCAGTTTTACAATTCCCCATGCAGGAATATTTACACATTTGAAAAATCTAGAAAATTTGCGGCTGTCACAGGTTCCCAAGACTACTCTTAGAATCCTATGTGAAATCAAAAAACCCAGTAGTAAAGCCATCTGGAGCAAAGTTACAACTTTTAAAATAAAGACTTTCGTGAATGGGCTGTACAAGATACCATGCTTCACCCATGCTGGGACCCAGATCTCAAGATGCCCCAGTGCCTTCAGTGCCAGAGCCCATATCTCAAGATGCCTCTGTATTTTATGTGCCAGGGCCCAGATCTCAATATGACAAAGTGTCTTGTGTGCCAGGGCACAGATCGCAAGATGGTACAGTGTCTTCTTTGCCAGGACCCAAATCGCAAGATGACTTTGTGTCTTCTTTGCCAAGGCCCAGCTCTCAAGATGCCTCAGTGTCTTCTTTGCCAAGGCCCAGATCTCAAGAGTCCTCAGTGTCTTCTTTTCCAGTGCCCAGAACTCAAGCTGCCTCAGTATCTTCTTTGTTAGGGCTCAGATCTCAAGATGCCTCAGTGACTTCTTTGATAGGGCCCAGATTTCAAGATGTCGCAGTGTATTGTGTATAGCAACACAAAACAAACCCAAAAAGATGATGGACGGAATGCTGAACATTGTCAAACATTCAGCCCCAGTACAGAGATCTGGATCTAAATACATAATTTATTTGCTCACCATACCATTCCAGTTTAGACTCAGCCAACAAGCATTCTGGGACCGGTTTCGGGATATCACCCCTCATCAACCACACTAGCTTGAATCCAATGGCATAGTGAGCATGGGGCCCTCATCTGGGTATACCCTTTCCACTTGGGGTGACTGTAGCAACGCAAAAAGATGATAGATGGAATGCTGAACATTGTCAAACATTCACCCTCAGTACAGAGATCTGGGTATAAGTCCATCAGTTTTTTGCTCATCATGCAATTCTAGTTTGGACCCAGCCATATGTAAATGAGTCTTGACCCTGCTCCCCATAGGAACAGTCCAGCCCGAACTGCAAGGCCAGGTCCTCCCTGGACCAGAAACAAGCATCCTGGGACCGGTTTTTGGGGTATCACCCCTCATCAACCACACTAACTTGAATCAAGTGGCATAGTGAGCATGGGGCACTCGTCTGGGCATAGCCTTCCCAATTAGGGTGACAATGGCAACACAAAAAGATGATGGATGGAATGCTGAACATTGTCAAACATGCACCCCCAGTACAGAGATCTGGGCCTAAATCCATTGTTTTTTTGCTCACCATTACATTCCAGTTTGGACCCAGCTATATGCAAATGAGTCTTGACCCTGCTCCCCATAGGAACAGTCCAGCCCGAACTGCCAGACTAGGTCCTCCCTGGACCAGAAACAAGTATCCTCAGACCAGATTTGTGGTATCACCCCTCATCAGCCAGGCTAGCTTGAATGCAATGGCATAGTGAGCAAAGGACCCACGTCTGGGCATACCCTTCCCAATTGGGGTGACTATAGCAACACAAAAAGAGGATGCACGGAATGATGAACATTGTCAAACATTCACGCCCAGTACTGAGATCTGGGTCTAAATCCATCATTTGTTTGCTCACCATGCCATTCCAGTTTGGACCCAGCCATATGCAAATCAATCTTGAGCCTGTCCCCATGGGAAGAGCCCAGCCCAAACTGCCAGGTCAGGGGCCTGGGTGGGTGGCACCATGTGTGCTGGAGCTCACTGGAGACATTTAACTTACAGGCCCTAGGTACCCTGTGGGTACCATGTGCTAGGGACTTATAGGTAAGTTGAAGATGGCAATCAGTGGCATGACAATTTCATCATGTTGAATGGAAAAGTACAAGCACTTTACAACTGGTTAGCAGAGGTAAAGTGCACAGAGTTCTACAGCCAGCAAAACATCAGGTTCAGCTAAAAAGGCATACATTTGGAGTGGCTCTGCAGAAAGAGCAAATTTTCAACATTCTCCATTTACTGAAAGCTACTGTGGCAAGTGATGAGAGACCGGGTCTGCCCTAACAAATCCGGGAAGCCTGGTCACCCTACATTGGGGGCAGGTGGGGGTTTAGAAGCCATCTCAAGACTGCCTCAGTAGATTGGCAACATTGCGGGGGCAGTTGTCTTCAGGTGCAGGTTGAGAGCTGTCGGCTGCCATACGTTCTTTCACCTTAGTGGCCATCTTCCCCCAGACGGCTCCTGTATCACCTGGCACAGTGGTCTGACTTTCTGGGCAGGTGAGGGCTGCATCTGAAGCTAACTTCAGGAACCTAGTATCATACAGTTGTCTCCAGGTGCAGGATGGGAGAAGTTGGTTCCAATGTGCCCCTTCATTTCTTCATTTCAGAAGCTAGCATCTCCTCTCCGGGCTGCCATCTTGTCTTGGGAAGTCGGCCCCACCTCACACAGCAGTCCCACCATTCCGTACAGGTGGAAACCACACTTGAAGCCAACAGAGCCTACCCCCTCAACCACCATTTATTTTCATTTTGCACTAGGGATTTCCTGCCTGGGTGTCCCAGTGAAGTGCCACAACCAATGACCATGCCCATTTGAGCCTTTTAGGACAGTATTAGGGCCATCGGTCTAGCCGATATGTCTCCCTCTTGCCAACTCGAGTATTCTCTGAATTGAAGCACTCAACTAATCATATAATGCTGGTGAGACTCAATCTATTCTCCAATAATGATGTCTCTTTGGAAAGCTGTCTAGCATCCTGCAACAAATAGCTCAGTCCTGCAGATCCTGCACCATGGCTGACGAGCTCACCTTGCTCACTGATGAAAAAGGTTTGCACGGCTTTGCTGAAGCTGCACACCCTTTTACACACTGGGATTTCCACCTACTTCTGTTTGTTTTATATTATTATCTGCTTCTTGCTAGAAATGTCACTATATTCTTCTTCCAGAGTTTACGCTATCTTGCCAAAGTTGCACTCCTCTGCACATTGTGATTTGGTACCTTGTTCGGTTGTTTCTGCAGCTCTGCTACTGGACATATTTTATTTGTCACAAGCTGCATGTCTATCCTACAAGTTTCCTGCACACTCCTAGTCCCTGCATTGACCAAGACACCCTCACTATCTCACCTTGTCTCCCAGACACTTGAGGTCCAACACTTCCCCAGTCAAAATCAAAGAATCTGGCTCCAATACCTTTGGCATTATCTGCCCTCCGAGGCTCTAAAAACCTCCAATAGCCTCAAGACCCGCACACTCACCACCAATCCTGACGCTCTTTTTGCAGATCAGTATCATAAGCAAAGTAGTGCAGCAATCAATAACAACCTCACTTTTTACTCCACAACACTTCTGCCTGTTTTCAGACCTTCTGCAAATGTATTTCACACCCTCAAAAATTATGCAATTCCCCTTGGCAAGAAAATGTTAATTACCAGAACCAGAAATGTGAACTATATGTCATTATCTATTCTACAACAATGGAAAATCATGATGTAACCCTCACCACACTCTCCCCTGAACTTGAAAAGGTGACAGCACTCAAACACACTCTGATATTTTCCACATCTGCCTCTAGACACTTTCCGCCTCTCGCTGGCTCCTGGACTCTCTCACATACTCCACTTCATCCAGTCAGTGTCACTTCCTGTCTACTATCTGATACTCTCACCACTGACGTATCTGTAACTCCTTGCAACATGGAGCACCGTACATTAAATACGGGGCATCCATCGTGTTGCAAGGAGGGCGCAGTGAAAACTGTTGCATCGCTGTTTTCAAGCAGCGATGCAGCAGTTTTCATAAAGGAGGCCCATAATGTCTCTGTTCATGAACATGAACTTTTTAAACTTGATCCAAGATCACATCAGGAACTCGATCAGGACCCAGAACAGTAGATTCAGTCTTTGGCACATCAAGAAATACATTATCTTTTTTACCACACACATTATTGTCTTTTGAACCCGCTCTTCAAAACAATGAGATCCTACGCAAATCATACATTATTCCTTTGTCCACTCTCAAAGCCTTACTAAAAACTTCTACATTCTTGACTGGATCAGACCACGTAGGTGATCCTTTACCAGACATGCCTGGAAACTTAATTCGGACCAAATCCCCAACCACAAGACTGTGACTAGAGGAGAATCTCGAACGTTTATCCACATTTTCCTTTATCTTTTATTGATACATCTTTACTCGATCTCTGACCTTCGAAAAATCACTAACTTTCACTCAATCAATCAGAGGGTCTTGTAGAACGCGGCTTGTCACCCCGGAGGGTCGCCAGGCGCTGGGGTTCCGTGAGCCTCTTTCGGAGGGTGGTGGCAGTTGAAGAGCCAAGTCTTAAGTTTTTTCCTGAACTCCTTCAAAGATGGGGAAGTGCGGTAGGTGGAGGGGGAGGTCGTTCCAGGACTTAGCGGCGCGGTAGGAGAAGGCGTGGCCTCCGCAGTGGTTTGAACTCTCTCCTACTAACTTTGATTCTGTTTTTCTCCCCTTCAACATCTTGGAGGGAGACAAACCTATCACAGATTTATAAAATATCTGTTCATCAACAAAGTAGCTTATAAAGGGGAAACAGCCTTTACAGCGCTGTTCGAACCATGCTATGCGTTTACAACGTAGTCCAAATCCCGAATGTGTCTTTACAACGCATTCCTTTACTACGCAATTCGTTACAATGACTTGCCTTAAGAAAATCGTTGTTGGACTGAAGTTGGATTTTGAGTCCAACACTGTCTCTACTGTTGCGCACACTGGAGTTGGAATAAGAAATGATACTAATCAAAGTCCAGCGCTTTCCCTAAGGCAAGTCTTTGTAACGACTTGCGTGGTAAAGGAATGCATTGTGAAGACACATTAGTGGTTCGGACCGCGTTGTAAAGTCATGCGTGGTTCAAGCATACAACCCTTTTAAAGCTTTCCGCTAAAACAAACCGCTCTTGAATGCTATCTGAACGCTAGCTGAACGCTATCTGAACGCTATCTGAACGCTATCTGAACGCTAGCTGAACGCTAGCTGAAGGCAATCTGAACGCTAGCTGAACGCTAGCTGAACGCTAGCTGAACGCTATCTGAACGCTATCTGAACGCTAGCTGAACGCTATCTGAACGCTAGCTGAACGCTATCTGAACGCTATCTGAACGCTATCTGAACGCTAGCTGAACGCTATCTGAACGCTATCTGAACGCTAGCTGAACGCTATCTGAACGCTATCTGAACGCTAGCTGAACGCTATCTGAACGCTATCTGAAATAGCTCCTTAACCACCCTGCAGAAACTTTCCACTTGACCATTTGACTGGAGATGATGATTTCACTACTCTGTTATGTACAACACCACATCTTATAAGAAACTCACCCAGTTCCTTGCTTACAAACTGGAGACCATTATCAGGTACTAACTCTTCTGGCAAACCTCTGCAAATATATCCTCCAAAACTTCCATAATCTTGCCCACACTAACCCTCTCCACCGTTCTCACTTAGAGCTGCTTAGTAAAATAATTAAATATAACTATAGCAAATGCCTCCTTCCTTGGAATAACAGTAAATAATCCCAAAGTGCCAATTCCAAGTTTTCTCTACAGCCAAACTGCGTATTCCACAGGCGTTGAATCAACAACACAGGATTTTGCAGTTTTGTTACTACTAGCACATTGTTTTCATTTTTTCACCCATTTATCCCCCATCCAGTTGATACCTGCCCACTAATAAAATTCAAAAATTCTTTTTTTATTATTGTGCATACCCATATCCCCTTTGTGAGCCAAAATGAACATTTGTTTTCTCAAATTACATGGTGGAATAATTTGATTACTTCTCACCAAAAAATTGTTACACATCATCAACTCACTTCTCACTTTGGAAAATGCAGCTAGTTCTTCCTTCAATTTACGTTCTTCTGCCATCCCTCAACCAAATATTCACAAACTCATTTCATGTGCACATCACTTTGTATTCATTGACCTACACATTCACATCTTTCACTGTGAAAGCAACATCACATTCTCTCTCCGCGTCTACTTCCACATCACCCTCCAACAAAAAAACGAGTGCCCGGTATACCTCAGTGCCTCAGTGGCTTCCCAGCCAGGGCCCAGTAAACCTCAGTGCCTCGGTACCTTCTCCTCAGTGCCTCAGTGTCTTCCCTGTCAGGTCCCATAATACCTCAGTGCCTCAGTGCCTTCCCTGGGAGGGCCCAAGACATGTCAGTGACTCTGTACCTTCTTCTCAGTACCTTCCCTACCAGTGCCCAGCATAACTCAGTGCCTCTGTACCTTCTCCTCTGTGTCTCAGTGTCTTTCCTGTCAGGTCCCTTAATACCTCAGTGCCTCAGTGCCTTCCCTGAGAGGGCTCAGGATAACTCAGTGCCTCTGTAACTTCTCCTCAGTGTCTCAGCGCCTTCCCTGGGAGGGCCCAGAATAATTCAGTGCCTCAGTGTCTTCCCTGGGAGGGCCCAAGACATGTCAGTGACTCTGTACCTTCTTCTCAGTACCTTCCCTGCCAGGACCCAGGATACCTCAGTGCCTCAGTGCCTTCCCGGTGAGGGCCCGGGATAGCTCAGTGCCATCCCTGCTAGGGCCCAGGATGCCTCAGTGCCTTCCCTGCCAGGGCCTAAGAAACCTCAGTGCCTCGATGCCTTCTCAGTGTCTCAGTGCCTTCCCTGGGAGGGCCAAGGATACCTTAGTGCCATCCCTGCCAGGGCCCAGGATAACTCAGTGTCTTCCCTGTCGGGACCCATGATACCTCAGTGCCTCAGCACCTTCCCTGCCTTGTCAGGGCCCAGGATACCTCAGTGCCGTCCCTGCCAGGACCCAGGATATAATTGCCTTCCCTGGAGTGCCCAGGATACCTCAGTGCCTTAGTGCCTTCACTGGGAGGGCTGAGGATACCTCAGTGTCTTCCCTGCCAGGTCCCAGGATACCTCAGTGCCGTCCCTGCCAGGGCCCAGGATACCTCAGTTCCTCAGTGCCTTCCCTGCCAGGGCCCAGGGTACCTCAGTGCCTTCCCTGCCAGGGCCCAGGATACCTCAGTTCCTCAGTGCCTCCTCTGCCAGGGCCCAGGATACCTCAGTGCCTCAGTGCTTTCCCTGCCAGGGCCCAGGATACCTCAGTGCCTCAGTGCTTTCCCTGCCAGGGCCCAGGATACCTCAGTGCCTTCCCTGCTCTGTCAGGGTCCAGGATACCTCAGTGTCTTCCCTGCAAGGGCCCAGGATGCCTCAGTTCCTCAGTACCTTCCCTGCCAGGGCTCAGGATATCTCAGTGCCTCAGTGCCTTCCCTGCCAGGGCCCAGGATACCTCTGTGCCTTCCTTGGGAGGGCCCAGGATACATCATTGTCTTCCCTGTCAGGGCCCAGGATACCTCAGTGCCTTCCCTGGGAGGGCCCAGGATACATAATTGCCTTCCCTGTCAGGGCCCAGGATACCTCAATGCCTTTCCTGCCAGGGCCCAGGATACCTCAGTGCCTTACCTGGGAGGGCCTATGATACCTCAGTGTCTTCCCTGCCAGGGCCAGGATACCTCAGTGCCTTTCCTGCCAGGGCCCAGGATACCTCAGTGCCTCGGTGCCTTTCCTGCCAGGGCCCAGGATACCTCAGTGCCTTACCTGGGAGGGCCTATGATACCTCAGTGTCTTCCCTGCCAGGGCCAGGATACCTCAGTGACTTTCCTGCCAGGGCCCAGGATACCTCAGTTCCTCAGTGCCTTCCCTGCCAGGGTCCAGGATACCTAAGTGTCTTCCCTGCCAGGGCCCAGGATACCTCAGTGCCTCGGTGCCTTCCCAGCTAGGGCCCAGGATACCTCAGTGCCTTCCCTGGGAGGGCCAAGGATACCTCAGTGTCTTGCCTGCCAGGGCCCACGATGCCTCAGTGCCTTCTTCTAAGTGCCTCAGTGCCTTTGCTGCCAGGGCTTAAGAAACCTCAGTGCCTGGGTACCTTTTCCTCAGTGCCTCTATGCTTTCCCCGCCTGGGCCCAGGATACCTCAGTTCCTCAGTGCCGTCCCTGCCACGGCCCAGGATATCTCACTTCCTCAGTGCCTTTACTGCCAGGGCACAGGATACCTCAGTGCCTTCCCTGCCAGGGCCCAGGGTACCTCAGTGCCTCAGTGCCTTCCCTGGGGGGCCCAGGATACCTCAGTGCGTCAGTGCCTTCCCTGCCAGGGCCCAGGATACCTCAGTACCTAACTTGCCAGAGTCCAGGGTACCTCAGTGCCTTCTCTGGGAGGGCCCAGCATACCTCAGTGCGTCAGTGCCTTCCCTGCCAGGGCCCAGGATACCTCAGTGTCTCAGTGACTTCCCTGCCAGGGCCCAGGATACCTCAGTGTCTCAGTGACTTCCCTGCCAGGGCCCAGGGTACCTTGGTGTCTCAGTGACTTCCCTGGGAGGGCCCAGGACACCTCAGTTCCTCAGTGTCTTCCCTGCCAAGGCCCAGGATACCTCAGTTTTGCAGTGCCTTTCCTGCCAGGGCCCAGGAATATCTTACTTCCTCAGTGCCTTTCCTGCCAGGGCCCAGGATACCTCAGTGCGTCAGTGACTTCCCTGCCAGGACCCGGGATGCCTCTGTGTCTCAGTGACTTCCCTGCCAGGGCCCAGGGTACCTCAGTGTCTCAGTGCCTTCCCTGCCAGGGCCCAGGATACCTCAGTGCCTCACTGTCCTTGGCCCAGGATACCTCAGTTCCCCAGTACCTTCCCTGCCAGGGCCCAGGATACCTCAGTGCGTCAGTGATTTCCCTGCCAGGGCCCAGGATACTTCAGTGCCTCACTGTCTTCCCTGCCAGGGCCCAGGGTACGTCAGTGTCTCAGTGCCTTCCCTGCCAGGGCCCAGGATACCTCAGTTCCGCAGTGCCTTTCCTGCCAGGGCCCAACATACCTCAGTGCCTTCCCTGCCAGGGCCCAGGATACCTCGGTGCGTCAGTGACTTCCCTGCCAGGACCCAGGATACCTCTGTGTCTCAGTGACTTCCCTGCCAGGGCCCAGGGTACGTCAGTGCCTCACTGTCCTTGGCCAAGGATACCTCAGTTCCTCAGTACATTCCCTGCCAGGGCCCAGGATACCTCAGTGCCTCAGTGCTTCCCTGCCTGGGCCCAGGATACTTCAGTGCCTCACTGTCCTTGGCCAAGGATACCTCAGTTCCTCAGTACCTTCCCTGCCAGGGCCCAGGATACCTCAGTGCCTTCCCTGCCAGGGCCCAGGATACCTCAGTGCCTCACTGTCCTTGGCCAAGGATACCTCAGTTCCTCAGTACCTTCCCTGCCAGGGCCCAGGATACCTCAGTGCCTCAGTGCTTCCCTGCCTGGGCCCAGGATACTTCAGTGCCTCAGTACCTTCCCTGCCAGGGCCCAGGATACCTCAGTGCCTCAGTGCTTCCCTGCCTGGGCCCAGGATACTTCAGTGCCTCAGTACCTTCCCTGCCAGGGCCCAGGATACCTCAGTGCGTCAGTGATTTCCCTGCCAGGGCCCAGGATACCTCAGTGTCTCAGTGCCTTCCCTGCCAGGGCCCAGGATACTTCAGTGCCTCAGTACCTTCCCTGCCAGGTCCCAGGATACCTCAGTGCCTCAGTGCTTCCCTGCCTGGGCCCAGGATACTTCAGTGCCTCAGTACCTTCCCTGCCAGGGCCCAGGATACCTCAGTGCCTCAGTGCCTTCCCTGCCTGGGCCCAGGATACTTCAGTGCCTCAGTACCTTCCCTGCCAGGCCCCAGGATACTTCAGTGCCTCACTGTCCTTGGCCCAGGATACCTCAGTACCTTCCCTGCCAGGGCCCAGGATGCCTCAGTTCCTCAGTGCCTTCCCTGCCAGGGCCCTGGATGCCTCAGTGCCTCACTGTCTTCACTCCCAAAGCCCAAGCTCGCCTGGCCCTGTTTTTCTTGCCTCTGCAGCTGAGCCTCTGCTTCTCTCGTGTTTGTCTTCTCCCTGCCTCTCCCAGACAAAGAACACGCTCCCCACCTATTTCCTGTTTGCAGCCTCTGGCACTTCGGGCCTGAGTGAGAAGCTTCCCCGCCTCTGTTTAAATCTCCAAAGCAGGAATATGTACATCCTGGCTGGTGCTCCTTACATGTTTGTTGTTGGATGCCTGTCGGCTACAGATGAGATCACTAATCCAGTGTTTAAGGTGAAAACCGATCTGACTTTTAGCCAAAGTATGCCTGGTAATCCGACATTAGAGGCACTTTCTATACAAGCTGTGCTGTTCCTTCGTTCTTCCTTTGTTATCGTTTTTAGACTACTTCTTCCTTTCCTTCCTTTTATATGTATTTTCTTTTCCCTTTTATTTCTTCTCTCCTTTTCGTCTGATATCATAATCCCGCTGGTGTTCTTTCATTCATTCTTTCTTCCTTCCTTCCTTTTTTTGTTTGTTTTTTCTTTCTTTTCTCTCATCTTTTTATATTTTATGTATTTATTTCTTCATTTAGTTCTATATTTTCTTTTCCTTTTCTTTCATTTCTTATTTTTGTCATATATTGTGCCCCCGATGTTATGTGTGTATTCCATTTTCTTTTATTTGTCTTCCTTTCTGTTCCTCTTTTTTCTTCTTTCATTTCCCCTGGTATATTTTGCTTGTTTTTTTTTCTTTCTCGCTTTCTCATTCGGTTTTCCCTTCTTCATTCCTTTCTTCCTTTCCTCCTCCCTTCCATTCCTTATCCTCTTCTTTTATTGTCTTGCTTTCGTTCTCATTTGTTCTTGCTTTTTCTACTGTTTTTCATTTTATATGTTCGTTTTCTTTCTTTCTCGCCCTTTCATTTTATATTTCTTTTCTTTTTCAATTCACTTTTTCATCTTACATCAAACTCCCCTCTTTCATCCTCCTTTTTCTCAATTTCTCTTCTTTTGTCTCTCTTTTGTTTTCTTTGTTTCATTTTCTCTTTTATTTCTTTTTGTCTTTTGGATTGTATCATACCACCAACCCTGGTGTTTTTGTATTTATCTATTTTTCGCTCTTTCTTTCTTTCTTTTTCTTTTTCTGTCTTTTCTTTCTTTTTTCTTTCTCTCTTCTTCCTATCTCTTTTCCGTCCTTTTCAGTTTTCTATCACTATTTTTTCTAAATCCTCCTTTCTCTCTGTTTCTCCCTTTCTTTTATCTGCCTTTCTGTTTTTCGTTTCCTTTGTTTATTGATTTCCTTCTTTACATCTCCTGACGCTTTTACCATCAATCTTTCTCATTCCAGTCTCTTCTCCTATTGCCTTTTCTTCAATGTGACTCTTTCGGTATCCTTCTCTTTGGCCACTGTTAACCAAATCCCAGCCCTGGGCTATGGCTTGGCATTCACAATGCAGAAAATGATAAACAGCCGCGTAATCGGGCAGTGAAGCGTACAGGGGAGCCTCCCTTTCGCCTTGCAATCTTTATACACCCACGTTTCTCTGAGGTAAGTCTACCCTGAGTCGCCTTCGCACAGCTTCTTTGGGGCATCCAGACCTCTCCACCCTGGAGAACAGTCTTAGAACAAGAACTCCTCTTATTCCGCCATCTCCAGTCCACTCAGGGAAGCCATTTTAGAACAAGCACTCCTCTTCTTAGGCCTCCAGCTAGAGTCCACCCTGGGTAGCCATCTTGGAACAAGAACAACTCCTTCCACGCCTCCAGCAGTCTGCTCTGCCAGCCCTCAGAAGCTCTCCTCAAGTACACAAGGAAATACATGTTAGAACAAGAAAAACAACTCATGACAGGCCTCCAGCTCCAGTTTGCACTGGACCGGCATCTTAGAACAGCTCATTTAAGACCTCCAGTCACGTAAACTTTGGGCAGCTGTCTTAGAACAAGAAGAACAATATGTCTTAGGCCTCTAGCTCCCATTCAGTATGGACAGCCATCTTAGAATACTTCTTCAAGCCCACCATGGGCAGCCATTTTAGAATCTAGCTCCTATTCAGTATTGACAGCCATCTTAGAATACTTCTTCAAGCCCACCATGGGCAGCCATTTTAGAATCTAGCTCCTATTCAGTATGGACAGCCATCTTAGAATACTTCTGCAAGCCCACCATGGGCAACCATGTTAGAACAATTCAAAGTAGTCCTTCAGTCCTACCTCGATGTCTATCTCAACTACTCCTAAAGGCGCCAAGTAAACCTCCTTCAAACCAATCAACGCATTCCTCCAGTCCTCCACTCCAGCCGCCATCACTTGGCCTCCGTTCTCAAAGAGCCTCTGGGCCAGGATAGCAAAGAGGTGGAGGAGAAAATGTAACTTGGATTACTTTTAAAAGCTTGTGATCACTTCTCCCAAAACACACTAACTATGGTTTTGAAAAAGACTTCCTAGGTTCAGATGTTTTGTTCGCCATGTGAGGTAGTACTTTTAAAAAAAAAAAAATTGTCTCTGACGGTTAGAGATTCTGAATAATAAGTCACAAAAGATTTTGTTGAAGTATTAATAAGATGTTTTTTTTTTTTTTTACATCGCAGTCATGAGCCTTTGTGGCTCTGTAAATAACAGGAGTTATTACGCAGTTTAACAATATCCTTTTTACAGAAGTTTGAGTATTAAAGGCTGCGTGGAGTCAAACTTGTGAACATGAATGCGGCCCTGCAGCAGCATTAACCGCCTGAACTTTCCTATTGACTAAAGTACATTTTAGGTACAGGTTCCACCTAAGAAAGTCCTTAAGTTAGGCAGCAGAGGAGGCGAGGAACTTGGAGTTCTTGTTTTTGCACGAAAAAGCACTGAGCTGGTGAGATAGCTTGTTCTTTCACAGAGATCTGTGTATGGACTACAAACGACAGCTTAAAATTCTGGCAGGGCTGACCCAGCTTTTCATTCTGTCAAGGACCGATAAGTACTAGAGGTTTGGAATAATATCTAATTTTCTAGAAATTGGTTATTCAAGAGTTATATTTAAACAACAAGAGAGAGAGGGTAAGTTCGATGCTACTCTTAGTCCCCCAGGGAAATATTATATAAACAACAAAAGAGAGCAAAAAAATTAAATGCAAACAAAAAAGAGAGAAAGGAAATCACTCTGAGTTATTAAAAGAACCCTCACACACCAAGCTAGTTGGTGACATGCTTCATCATTGGGTTCCCACCAGAGAGGCCGAATGCCCCTCTGGTGTGCTACTAAGCCTGTATACAGCGGAGCTGGTTTGAAGTGACGTGTATGTGCAAAAAAGTGTGTGCAATGTGGTGATTTAAAAACATGCCATGGTTTTATCCAAAAGACTTTATTGGTGGAAAACCTGGCATTGGATAAAATAATGTGAAGGATTGATAACTGGATCAATCTGCCAGATATGTCCTAAGGTGAATGTGAAATAAAATTGATCAACATGTTTCTGCCACTATGTGCTTTTTTCAGCAGGGCATTCGTCAGGATCAAAAAAATCTCCACGGCGGTATGCGCACCCTAAGGCGCACCCTAACCTGTGGAGGATGATGAACCGGAATGACTTACGGTTTCAGGGAACGTCTTCAGAATTTCTGAAAATCGTATATATATAAAACCTAAAGGAGAATTTCTCCATGGATCCCAAAGGGGGCGGTGGCTTGTAGTCACACATTCGTCAAAGCCTCCCGTCCGCGTGGATCCTACAAGGTACCTCTCTTGGGACCCCGCCGAAGTTTAACAATATCCTTTTTACAGAAGTTTGAGTATTAAAGGCTGCGTGGAGTCAAACTTGTGAACATGAATGCGGCCCTGCAGCAGCATTAACCGCCTGAACTATCCTATTGACTAAAGTACATTTTAGGTACAGGTTCCACCTAAGAAAGTCCTTAAGTTAGGCAGCAGAGGAGGCGAGGAACTTGCAGTTCTTGTTTTTGCACGAAAAAGCACTGAGCTGGTGAGATAGCTGTTCTTTCACAGAGATCTGTGTATGGACTACAAATGAGAGCTTAAAATTCTGGCAGGGCTGACCCAGCTTTTCATTCTGTCAAGGACCGATAAGTACTAGAGGTTTGGAATAATATCTAATTTTCTAGAAATTGGTTATTCAAGAAGTTAAACACAAAGGCCCTCGTTACGAGTTGAGTTGCCTGTTGTCTGTTAAGATATCAGAGCATTCACTAAAATCCAATACTGAGGTATTCTGAATTTTCCTGCTCTGATAATTAACACCTATTACGAGTTTTTTTTTGTTTTTTTTTGTTGCAGATTTATATAGCGCAAACTCGACTTGAAGGTATTGGAGCGCTTTACATGAGCCGGTTACGTTACACAAGGGATAACCATACAGACTATGGTTCTTACTGCATCAAAATCCTTACATGTTCTGGTAATTACTGGGCATCTTTCCCCCAGTAAATTTAATCAGACGTAACCTGGGTAAAATTGCCGGGGTGCAGTGTTACTCAGTGATTAAGTTGAAGAAAAAAAAATAGTGCCAGGGCCCTCGTCAGGGGGCCACTGCAGCTTGCACCACCCATTGCCCCAGCCTTGCTGCCAGTGATAATAACAACACAACTATTAACCATCACACTCCTACAAATGTGACAATTCGGACTATTTCAGGCCCCCAAACCTTTAAGAATGGCTTGGGCGGCAGGTAATAATCATTTTAATGTATATTGAATGAATAATTCCTGTTGTTGTGGTCATCTCCAAATTAGCCAGTAAGCACCACCTTGTGGCAGCTGTCACAAGCACAGTGTTGAGAATTAAGTGCAGGTGCTGAGCACCGGAAACCACCAGCTCAAAATAAGCACTGTTAGTCACAAAAGTTATCATTCTAATGTATGCAGTAGCAAACGGTCCCGCACATACCAGAATGTAAGTGGGCACCTTAATAAGGACCTCTCTGAGGCTTTCAGTCATTTCTTCTCTTCATCCAATGGTCTGTTGTTGTGCCATTCGTATGTTTCTCCAGCCCACTACAACAAACATATTTTTGTTTTTAGCCAATGTGTTTTTTCATACTGGTGGCGGGCCACCAGCACGCTTAGTAATAAAGTTTTACAAAAACCACGATAAAACTAAATAAGCATTGAAAAGCCAAACGACTGGCAACAGTGCTTGAAATGGAAAAATAGAAGTGCAGGTACACTGTGCCAGAGGACCTGCTTGTTTCTGAGAAGTGCAGGCACTCTCCAATTAAAAGTATGACCTTACTCTTGAGAAGTGCAGGTACTCTCCCTCTCTAAATAAATAAGTGCTGGTACTCCCTACCGGACAGTACCGGCCCCATTAAAGCACTGGCTGGCAGCCAGTGCCAGCCTATTGACTTTGCCAGTTTTTTTTCATTTAAAAAGCCTGAAGGCCTAGTGGCCTCCTCTAGGCGCTATTTCCCTCCTAAAGAGTGGCAGCCGAGGTCACCAGGAATTCGTAGGTAGGAGCATCGGAGCAAAGCGTGGCGGAAGGAGAGCGCGCCTACATTCTTTTCATATATTGCAAAGTCGGTCTACCATATGTGTCCGTCACCGCCGCGGAGCGGTAAAGGCCGCAGACATGGCGGCTGAGGCGGAGGCGCGCTGGAGCCGCGGCAGCCCAGGGGAGCAATTCCGAGTGATAAATGGAGGGCTGAGGGCCCCATAGACAAGAGAGGGTCCCGAGGTTAGAACAACATTGACACTCTGCTCGGAGAGCGCTTTGATCAGACCCCCTGACTTCTGAGTGTTTAGGCACTCTGACAAAGGGGCTGGGAGGGCCGGGAGAATGGGGGTTGGGGGCAGGGCCTTGAGAACAGGGGGGGGCAAGAAGCTGCCGCTGCAGTGCTGAGGCTTAATAAGTGACCCAGGTGTCTTCTGGGGCTTCACCTGAGTGTTGCATCTAGTTCTCGAGGCCTCTGTTTGCATCCACTTCTGGAGGCTGCATCCAGATTAGGTATCCAGGTGTGATGGCATAACAACCAGAGCAGACTTTGGGACTGGGTACCGGGCTCGAGTCTCGGCGTAGGCTCAACATCCTGTGATTCTGGGCAAGTCACTAAATCTCCCAATTCCTACAAAAATGAATGTGCCCTTGTGTAATGTAACTGGTGCTTGGTGGCAATGTAAAGCGCTCCAAACTATATAAAACTGCAAAAAAAAAAAAAAGATTCCCCACTTTTTTTTAAAATTCCCGTTGGCGCTACACTGGACGTGTACGTTTTTTCAGCAATTGCTCTCATGCACTGGTAGGTGGGGGTGTTGAAATTTGTACTTGTAAAGCGCACCCATACCCCCAAAGGGGTGTCCAGGCGCTGTACGCATACCGCTGTGGAACCCTTCCTGGCTTTTCCCTGTGAAATGTCCACTCCTGGGCACCCCCAGGGTGAAGCCAGGCATCCCAGCGCTGTTGGGGCCGTTGTGGAGATTAAGCAAGCTATTGCCCAGAGTTGCAGAGTGGGACCCATGATTAGAATAGGCACCGAGGCGAGAATTATCAGGTCCGAGGAAATTGAGCCCAAGACCCGCCGAGGCGGGAATTGAACCCTGGTCCCGGGCCAGATCTCTGCATCAGGGTCTGCCGCTCTAACCAAGGTGGGGGTGTCAGACTCTTCGGCCGCCTCCTGCATCCGGTAGTGGCAGCCTGGAGCCACCCCTGCGCCCTGATGTCACTTCTGCGCCCACCGACGCAGAACAAGAGCTCTGCTCCCAAACTTTTGTTGATGGCATACCCACTCCCTAAATATTTTTTTGTTCTACAGTCTGCTAGGGAAACGTCTCCCCCAAAAGGCCACAGGTTTCAAACCGTTCCATACCTGCAGGAAGACAGTGCTTAATTTGTAATCGAATGAGTGCTGGTGTCCAAAGCTCTGCTAAGAAACCCGGCGGCAGGTGCTTTAAATGTCAGCACACCTGTGGCGGCCCCGCTTTTAATACTGATCAGGGAGCTTCCTCCTGCGCCGTCATTGACTGCCTCTCCCCACAGCCCTGGATATTCTGTGGCACTGGAAACTCGCGGAGGGGAGGGAGATTTTACAGCTGCCCACCTCTCTTTGCACAGCGACATTGCGGTTGAGCCCCGAGCCGCCCAGGGGCCCCCCACTATTTGGATCCTACCCACGTGGTTTGCACGCACGCCTTCCCGCAAGGGCGGGGAAGTACCGCAGACTTTGGGGCTTGCTTCTACGCCCCCGCTAATCCAGGCACGGACAGGAGGCGAGGCTTTAACGGCGGCCTACCATTTTCCGGGTGAGGCATCACCATTGGCCTCTGAGGCGCCCATGGTCCCCCTACCACTGGGATCGTACACAGATGCCTAACACTCACTACTGCCGCTGGGAATGGGGAAGATCGGCAGACTTTGAAACTATTTCCCTTCCACCTCTCCTCTCACCACTCTTGACCTGGGGTGAGCTGGAGGATGAAGCTGACTGCGCTTCCCAATAACACCATGACCGATGATTTCGTTGGATCTAATACTGCACTGGCGAAGGGCGCACAGAACTTTGACCTCTGTGTTCTCTTTCTGAATGTCTACCGTTTTGTACCCCCTTCACCCTCCCCTCCTCTTTCATTCTCTGTCTCTGTCTCTCACCCTCCCCACCGCTTTCCCTCTTTCATTCTTTGTCTACCTCCTCTGCTCCTATCCCCTCTCCCTGAATCTCTCCCCCTGTCTGCTACGCTGCCTAGCCCCCTGTCCCTTGTGCCCTTTGACTAAGCACTCCTTCTCCCCTTGTTGGGGAAAGATCCAATATTTATACTCTGGAGTCTCAGTGTTCCCTCTGAGAGAGTCCACTGCGCTAAGGGAGCCACTCACAGTTGAGGTTTGGTATGGCGCCCCTTACCAAAGCACTCCCTCTCCCCTTTTTGGGGAAGGATCCAGTAGGTAGACCTTGGAGTCTCAGAGACCCCTCTGAGAGAGTCCACTGCTTAATAGGGAGCCTCTCGCAACGGAGATGGGAGAATGATGCCACTTCCCCTGGGATCACAGTTTACTGGACTTTGGACGCAGCTATTACGCGTTTATCGGTTTGTGCCCCCGTCACCCTCCCCCCTCTTCTTTCTTGCTGTGTCTTTCACCCCTCCCCTCCCTCTTTCCCCCTTCATTCTATATCTACTCCCCCTGCTCCTACCCCTCTCCCCTTGTATCTCTCCCTTGCCTGCTTTTTCACTTACATATATGTCCTTACTGTTTGTCTCGACCTAACATGTAATTATGTAGCTATGCTCTAATAACTGTGTAACCTTTGTAACGATGTAACCTGCAACTATGTTCTGATTCTTATGTAAAGCGCTCTGATACCTCCGGGTCTCGCCAGCGCTATATAAATCCTTTCAAATGTTGCCTACTAGTCACCTATGCTACCCATGTACTACTATCTACCTCTTTGTACTGAATGGCGAATACCGAATGTATGTATACTACCTCAACCATCTAATGTCTAATAACTGTATATTGTAAAGCGCTCTGATACCCTCGTGGGTCATGTTCACGCTATATAAAACTTTATAAATAAATAAAATAAAACCAGACACTCCTTGCCTCTTTATCTCACTCATGCAGGTTCCTGCTTTCTCCCTTTGCGTCTTTTTTCCGTTTTCTCTTCCTCCTTTTTTCTCCTTGGTGTGTTTTTCCCTCTATTGCTCACGGTCAATGTCTGATGAGGAAAAATAAGTGCTGGTCCCCAAAAATAAGTGCGGGTAGTCTCCACCGGCAACAAACGGCTCAAATTAAGCACTGGAAGCAGATGTTGGTTACCCTGGTGTCTCGGATCAAAGCATGATACGAAGGCATGCAGCAAATGCTCCCTAATGCATCAGAAGAACTTCAGTGAGTAAAAGGTAAAGGTGTAGGTCAACAAGCACAAGAGACGAGGCTGGTTGAGTACAAGAGACGAGGTAGGTCGAGCTCAAGAGACGAGGCTGGTCAAGCACAAGAGATGAGGCTGGTCGAGCACAAGAGATGAGGCTGGTCGAGCACAAGAGACGAGGCTAGTTGAGCACAAGAGATGAGGCTGGTCGAGCACAAGAGACGTGGCTGGTCGAGCACAAGAGACGAGGCTGGTCGAGCACAAGAGATGAGGCTGGTCGAGCACAAGAGATGAGGCTAGTCGAGCACAAAAGTTGAAGTTGGTTGAGCACAAGAGACGAGGCTGGTCGAGCACAGGAGACGAGGCTGGTCGAGCACAGGAGACGAGGCTGGTTGAGCACAAGAGATGAGGCAGGTTGAGCACAAGAGACGAAGCTGGTTGAGCACAAGAGACGAGGCTGGTAGAGAAAAAGAGATGAGACTGGTCGAGCACAAGAGATGAGGTTGGTCGAGCACAGGAGTCAAGGCTGGTCGAGCACAAGAGATGAGGCCGGTTGAGCACAAGAGACAAAGTTGGTTGAGCACAAGAGACGAGTCTGGTTGAGCATAACAGACGAGGCTGGTCAAGCACAAGAGACAAGGCTGGTCGAGCACAAGAGACGAGGCTGGTCGAGCACAGGAGATGAGGCTCGTCGAGCACAAGAGATGAGGCCGGTTGAGCACAAGAGATGAAGCTGGTTGAGCACAAGAGACGAGGCTGGTCGAGCACAAGAGATGAGGCTAGTCGAGCACAAAAGTTGAAGTTGGTCGAGCACAAGAGACGAGGCCGGTCGAGCACAAGAGACGAGGTCAATCGAGCACAGGAGACGAGGCTGGTCGAGCACAAGAGATGAGGTCGGTTGAGCACAAGAGACGAAGCTGGTTGAGCACAAGAGACGAGGTTGGTAGAGCACAAGAGATGAGACTGGTCGAGCACAAGAGATGAGGTTGGTTGAGCATAAGAGACGAGGCTGGTCGAGCACAAGAGACGAGGCTGGTCGAGCACAGGAGACGAGGTTAGTTGAGCACAAGAGATGAGGCCCGTTGAGCACAAGAGACAAAGCTGGTTGAGCACAAGAGACGAGGCTGGTAGAGCACAAGAGATGAGACTGATCGAGCACAAGAGATGAGGTTGGTCGAGCACGGGAGACAAAGCTGGTCAAGCACAAGAGATGAGGCCGGTTGAGCACAAGAGACGAAGCTGGTTGAGCACAAGAGACGAGGCTGGTTGAGCATAAGAGACAAGGCTGGTCAAGCACAAGAGACAAGTCTGGTCGAGCACAAGAGACGAGGCTGGTCGAGCACAGGAGACGAGGCTGGTCGAGCACAAGAGATGAGGTCGGTTGAGCACAAGAGACAAGGCTGGTCGAGCCCAAGAGACGAGGCTGGTTGAGCACAAGAGGCGAGGTTAGTCATGCTCCAAGTATTGGGCCCTCTCCTGATTGAAGTTCTGGTCCCGATCTGAGTTACAATCCTTCAGATAAGTCCACAGAGAAATCACAAGACACGTCTGAATGCAAGCCTAAGAATTCAAGGCAAGAGTCCTCCTCTCGTGCTCCTGGGAGAGATTGCGCAGTTGGTACACCAAGGGTATGACTCCAGTCAGTTGTTTGATGCACATCCAGTTCCTCAGTTGAAGGCCCTCATCAAACTCAGCAGCAGGTGGAGGGCTTCAAGGAACTCTGCTGCATCTTTTTTGAAGTGATTCTGGGTCCCTAGATCTCGGCTGCTGCACTACCCTGAGATTACTAAGGCACAGCCCTTGGGAGGATTCTGAGGCTGTGCCTTTGCCTCAACGCCAGTACAACTAACAGCTTGAAGACACTTTTGGTTCAGATTTGGATGCAATTCAAGGATTTCAGAATGGTCCACATGACAATGACAATGAGAAGGGGAAAGGGAGGCAGACAAATTGCTGCCTCCTTGTTGTACTGAAGCGATACAAAAGGGGATGATGGACGGAACGCTTGAGCCAATCAAACACTCACCCCCAGTCAGAGTGTTTGATTGGCTCAAACGTTCCGTCCATCATCCCCTTTTGTATCTCCTTGTTGTACTGAGGCTGGTCTATATTGAGACCTCCAGAAGGCCAGTGACCTTGATACCGCCGATGAAATGGAACTGGACGCCACATTAGTGCCCTCACTTGAAGAAAGTGTCTCTGTTTCACTGGTGATTCCACGAGCCGCAGAGGTGATGGAAATGTAGTTATCTACTGTGGAGACCAAAGCAAATCTACCTTCCACTTTGGAGCCCTTGCAGTCGTTCAAAGAAGGCTGGCTGGAGTGAATGGGAGCAGCATGGTCAAAACTGTGTTCTACGCTACCACTGAGTCGCCCCATTATGAGGCACCAAGGCCTGCTCCTGGGGACCAGGCCTTTTTGATGCAGCCCTCAACAGAGGAGAGTCCTATGGCTCAGGCTTCGGACACATGGTGAATTTGAACATCTTCTCTTCTGCTCTGCCTGACGAAATTGAAGCACAATCGAAGCGCATGGACAGATTTAGTAAGAGGGGTTTTTTCTCTGCCAGCTTGGCTTTGAGGTCTCTCAATTCAGTATTCTTGTTAGGTTGTTACGCTGTACTCATGTTCTTTGGGACATGGTGAGTACATTTTTGCCCACTCCCCCTGAGGAGTTGCACAATGCCTTTGCCCACATGGTCCACCATGTATAAGATGCGACCAAATACATTTTACTCACTGGTCTGGACACCACAGACTGTGTTGGTTGTGCTATGGGCACCAGTGTGGTGATTCGGTGTCATCCGTGGATGCACACTACTCTCTTTTCCAGGGATGTCCAGGCGTCCCTTATGGACATGCCATTGGATGGCTCCAAGCTGTCTGGAGAGAAAGTTAACAGCATTAGGGAGGTCCAAAGACAGCCATGCTACGGTTTGCTCCTTGCAAAATGTGCTCTCTCCGACTCAGTTTTTACCAACCATACCAGAAGTTCTGAGGCTATTCATGGGGCTTTGTTTACTGCCAGAGACAGCCCTCCCAGCCAGCAGGGGCGTAGCTTCTGGGGGGCGGGGGGGTTAGGGGGAGTTTGGGGTGTTACACCCCCCAATAAACCAATAAATGTGATTTGTGATAAATTGTTGGGACCAGGTGCTTTGAGTCAGGTATGGTGAGGTGCCTGTCAGATTTCACCAGGAATTTTTACATGTGCACAGACAGAAACGCACACACGCTCTCTCCCTCTGTTTGTAAAGACTTCTAAAATGTTGGTTATTCCACAAAATAATGTGCTTTCTCTCAGTACCACTACCAATCAGCATTCCTCCTCTTTTCCGCTGCCACTTAAGCCCCTCTCGTACACCCTGCTTGTCGTATAATGTATTTTAATATTATGTGCCAGCACGATTGTTGGGAAGACTGAAGCTCACACCCCTCCCCCCAATCTTACTGACCAAGCTGCGCCCCCACCAGTCAGTGCAACAGCCCACCCACCCTTTACTTGGTTAGGCTGGGAGTAGCCTTGGTCACTTAGGAAGTTAAATCAAAACACACAAAAGGTGATGGGAGGAATACTTGCAGATAGTCTAACCCAGGGGTCTCCAAGCTTTTCTGTAGCAAGAGCTACTTATGTTTAATGAAAATCACCGAGCACTACTAATATTGTTAGAGTTGTTATTGTGACCACATTAGAAAAGATGACATTAAAGACTTCTTGCAGTGACCACCTCAGTTCATCAGGCAGGGTCTCCAGGGATGTAAAAAAAGGCCTCGTCAATGTGGAATGCCTCTACGTGGGTGGTACTTAACAGCCGTAGCTGCAATGGAACTTGCACCAAGGTAATAATATTAGTAATACGTCTCCCCAACACCACATGAGTTATCAATGAAATGTCAGTTTAAAAAATATTTTGGAAGTTCAAACATTTTTCTCCAAAAATCAGTTTAGGAGATCCGAAAACACACACATTTTCATCTCGATTACATGCTTTTCAATTTTGGTATTAATATAATACTTCAACTAATGAAAAGCTTCTAATACAGTAGGCTGGACTACATGCAGGAGAGCTACTTACAGATAAATGGAGAGCTACCACTAGCTACTGGTTAGAGAAGGCTGACCACTCGCAATTGCTTGGAGTAGCATTCCAATCCATCATTTTTCACCCACTGTGCCACTCTAGACTGAGGCCCACCTCATGCAAATCAATATTGACGTTGCTCCTTATAGAAACAGTCCATCCCGAACAGTCAGTAAAGCCCCCTGTAGAGTGGAACACAAGCAACCCCAGGCAGGTTTCGGCCTTCTTAGGCCTCGTCTGAGAGGTAGAGTGTGAATCCTGTGGCACAGTGAACAAGAAATTCACGTCTGGGCATAGTTACAGCAGACACACGAAGGGCAGGTTTGTGTTTACAGTGGCAGAGTGGGTGAAAAATGATGGGTTGGAATGCTACCCAGACCGATTGCCAGTGATTTACACTATTTGCAAGCATTCCTCCCATTGCGTTTTGTGATTCTTCTTGAACTTGTGGCAGACTGCTGAGGCCCAGTCCAATGTTGATCTGTTCTGTTCATGATTCGCTTGAGTAAGGAGTTGTCTTCACCCCCGCTTAAAAAGGATGCTCTGCCTTCCACAACAACGGCTGCTGGACTTCATCTGCGTTTTCTGGTGGTTTTGGGGTGCCGAGTGGCCAACTTGGGGTTTTTGGACCATTAGTGACACACCCAGGTGTCTTCTTACCACATTGGTGCGACCCCCAAACCTCAAAAGGCTTGTGCTCCTGCTATTAACATGTAAAAGGGGACAGAAGGGAAAGGGTGCCCTCTTGTCCTACCAAGATAGGCCACCATACCTGCTGCAGGGGTCCCATGAACAGCTGTGTGAGCTGTATATGTACACGTATGTGCATACTGCAGCAGTGGCCTGGTAAAACCCGAGCTTGAGTCGGATGTACCATCCCGCGTGTATTTCTATGTACCTTGTCACAATCAGAAACATGGTTAGCCGGGGAGGAGAAAGAGCCAAGAGTCACCCTTTGAGTTTAATTTATCAGAAAAGAGGTGAAGTGGGTTAACAAAGTTCCAATGATGCCCACCTAATGCAGCTCATTCATGAGACCTTTGTGGTGGTCAACAGTGTCAGATGCCCTGATAGGTCTAAAAGAACCGGGGAATCAACACTGTTGGCATCGGCTGCTCCATGAACATCACCCAGGCCTAAACTAGATTCCACCTCTACACTATGGCTGGGACGAGAGCCGCCTGCGCATCCTTCAGAGTTTCCTGCTGCTCAAAAAAAGAGCAAATCAATGAAGCCACAAGGGTTTCAAGGCGCTTTTGGTAGCAGGGTTGTATGATGGTAATTTAAAGTCAGCGTAACGTCAAGACCTGACTTTTTACAGGGGGACTAGTGCGAAGATTTTAAAGTAGTCACCATCATGGCCTAATGGCAGCCAAGAGGTCAGGGTCTCCAACAGTGGAGCAGGAACCACTGCACCCTTGTAAAGTAGTTAAGAACACTGTCTATCACCAGTGAAGAGTTCCTGATCTCCAGCAGTGGAGCAGGAACCACTGTTCCCTTCTTAAAGTATCAGGAGCACTGTCTAACAGCAGCGAAGAGTTCCTCATTTGCAACAGTGGAGCAGGAGTGGATGTGCCCTTCTTAACCCCCTATAACCATAGGAACCTGAGCAATACATCAAAAGAACAAAAACAAGGCTCCTATGGGGAGAGCTTAGAGCCAATGCTCCCTTGGCAATTACTTAACAAAGTGAGATTACATATGCCATTTGTTGTACGTTAAATCCATAATTTTTACTGACTTATGAACATGAAAGTTTGTATCAGTGCTCAAAAAAAATGGCATGGGCACGTGATTTGTGACAAGAAGTGAAACACAGGTGTGCAAGAAATATTTACAATAGATTGGCCACTGTTGATAATAACTACATCCCAACAAGCACAGAGCTCGCATGCATGAATTTGACTGTACAGGAGAACAGCCAAAAAGCACACAGCAGTGGAATTTGTCAACGTTTCAACCCCCTATCTCAATAGCTATGGGGTCTTCATCAGGACAAAGGAACAATGGTAGCAACCTTAAAGACATGCCCAAAGTAGATATTATAATCATCAAAGATATGCTGTTGGAAAGCATATTACTCCTAACATAGCGCTGTCTAGTGTCAATACGAGATTCTCTCTCATGGCTGTAGCGTGGGTATGCCTCACTGCTAATGCCGGGAGTAGTAAGGCGTACGTGTGCTACACCCGCAAGAGAGAATCTTGTATTGATGCTGAACAGTGCTATGTTTGGAGTAATTTGTTTTCCAACTGCATATCCTTGATGATTATAATATCTACCTCGGACACACCTTTAGGGTTGCTACCATTGTTCCTTATTAAAGAAGGCAGAAACACTGCCTAACCGCAGTGAAAAGTTTAGCATCTCCTAACGTGGAGCAGCTAGTAAATAATTGAACTAGGAAGAAAGATTCACACTCTGTTAAGAGAAGAAACAGAGAGAGAAAGAAGGCTTATTAGAGGACTCAAAATCAGACCGAAGGTAATTGTAATCGTAATTGCATTTATAGAGCTCTTACTACCCCAGACGAGGCGTCGAAGCACTTTTTGGCAAGTAGCACGCTACTCCAGAACCCAAAAAAGATTAGTGGTGAATTAGTATAGGGAAATATGAAATTAATTTGAGCTGTGGACACGTGAGTCTGTTAGTTGGATTGAAAAGGATAGTAGAAGGATAGAAGAGGGAAGGGTCTAGAAAGTGTTTTTGGGAGATCATAGCAGTAGTAGGAGGTTTGGGATGAGTAAAGGGGAGGTGGAGAGGGGAAGAGTCAGAGGGAAGGGTTTAGAAAGGCTTGTTGGGAAATCTGAATAGTAAAAGAGGTTTGAGAAGATGCAAGGAGGGGTAGAGGAGGGAAGAGTCTAGAATGGGTTATTTTGTGAATCATAGTAGTGGTATGGGGTTTGGGATGAGTCATGGAGTGCAGGTAGAGGATATATTGAGAGAGGTGTAGGATGAGAAATAGAGTAGTGCATTGGAGATGCTGAATTAGAAGTAAAATAATAAATATAAAGATGCATAAGTACATGGAAGGTATATATGCATAAGGAAGGTAATATATGTAGATTTAAGTTGCATTTAATAAACTCAGAATTCAAGTGTTGCGGGACTTTAAGCTAATTTGTTTGTTTTTATAATTAATAAAGAAAAATAGATTTTGCTTTGTTTTGTAATTCAATAGTGAAGCAATTGTAGATAAGTAGTTATGATAAAAATGTAATTATTTATGCAGTGACCTAAATACATGTTAAACATAGAATAATATAACCATAACTAATATGCACATTTGTTAAGCAGAAATAATATCTATATATTGATAAAAAATAACTATTATACAAGTTTATACAAAGAAATACACATATCTAGATACACATATAGTCCAAATAAATCATTATATACAGAGGGATATGCTGTACATTTCTGTTTGCGTATGGTGGTTATGTGGGGAAGAGCCAACTCCTGAGTAGTCTTCTGAAGATAAGGTGGTTATCCGTGGATCTTATGTTTGGGGGTAAAGCGTTCCATAGTTTGGCTGCTTGAACAGAGAAGGATGTGCCACCCATGTTTTTTTTTTCTTGTATCTTGGGATTTTGAGGCGAGGTGCCAATCTAGAGCGGAGGTTCCTTTGTTGAATGTATTTGGTGATTTTATTCCTGATAGAGAGCGGTCCTGTTCCATGTATCGCTTTGTGGGTGACACAAAGCAGCTTGAACGTGGATCTTCTGGCAACCGGTAACCAATGCAGGGCTTTCAAGGCAGGGGAGATGTGGGCTTGTGACTTTATATGCAAGAGTAGTCTGGCAGCCGAGTTCTGAATCCATTGTAATTTTTTCATAGTTGTTAAGGATGATCCGTGGTAGAGGCTATTGGCGTAATCGAGTTTAGACAGAACAGGAGAGATGGTAGCTTGCACCTTGTGTGGAAATCCCAGATGGGGAAAGATGCGTTGCAGAGTTTTTATAGTAATGAAGCTGGATCTTGCTAGTTTGTCCACTTGGGCATTCATTTATAGCTTGGTGTCCATGGTAATTCTGAGGTTTCTTACTTTCCTGTATACTTTATACGGTGTTACCAGATCGTCAGGCCGGCCGGAGAGTGGGTCATAATTTTTCCAGTCGCCACATGTGAGTGTTTCTGTTTTGGAAGCATTCAGTTTGAGATGGCTCCATGTCATCCGTTGATCAACGGCTCTGAGACAACTGAAAATTTGTGAGTTTCCAATGTCTTTGGGGCTTTCCATTTTAAGAAGTATGTGTGTGTCATCTGCATAGTTATGGGTGAAATTAATTGATCAGTGCCGGTAATGACTTCATGTAAATGTTGAAAAGCATGGGTGAGATGATAGAGAAAGGGGGTGTGGGGTGTGGATGACATTAGTTCTGTTTTGAAGGTAGGATGTGATCCAGTCGAGAGCAGTCGCCTCTATGCTGTCTTCGTAGAGTCTTTGTATCAAAGTGTCATGGTCAACTGTGTCCAAGGCAGCCGAGAGGTTCAAGAAAAGTAGTGCAGCAAACCCGTTCCAGTCGACTGTGTTCTTAAGGTGCAGATATTGGACAGAAAGGGTGACTGATGATAAAATATAACAGAATGTTTTAGGGCTGGTCCATTTGATATTGCTGATTTTTGAGATTGGAAAAAATAGCCATTTAATTGTAGGAATTATGATGTCATGTGTTGAGATCAGTCAGTTCATTATAATTTGATGCTTCACTAAGTATCTTTCGTTTACCTTCCAGAGATAATCTGGCTGATAACAGCATTCATGAAAGAGAATGATGAAGTCCTTCTTGGCACATCTCTTCAACTGACATCTCATAATGGCAATCATACAAAGGAGGTCAGTAACTCAGTCTATCCGGGAAGTTCCCTGATCGCTCTCACTCTTTACCGACACCTGTTACCTCTTGCGGATCCATAAGGTCACAGCGTCGACATGGAAACACTCACCATACAGGCTAAAAGTTAAAAGAACCACAATCCCAGCACAAACCCTGCACAGGGTAGCACCCCACCTGGACAAGTGCTTTCGCATCTCACATAGAGGCAATATGTGCTATATAAATCGTAAAAAACCACCAGAGTCACTGGAATTATACACAGAGAGGACAGAATTATGCAGCAGAGTTGACTAATTTCTTCTGCAAGAAAAGGCAAATTATGTGATCGAATGTGGCACATTTTATGATAGTATTACTTCATCATGTAAACAATGTCTGGGCAAAGGTTTCACCTCATTAGTAGCAGCGTAACATCCAAATACAGAAATAAGCAGCTGACAAATAACCAAACTTGGCATAGGGCCTTCCACTGTGCAGAGACACAGGCTGCCGCGATTTTAATACTTTTTGATCTGTTTGAGGTAGAAACATTTTTTTGGGGGTAAATCTGCAGATTGTGCAGCAGATGATGGATGTGTGGCAAATTCGGCAAATCCTTATTTATGCGGAAAATGCCACTGCCCCAGATTGACATAATTCCAGTGGCCCTGAATACAATTTACAGACAGGAGTTCAGTCTCGTTGTCTCCTCGGCCTTTCTCTGCAGAGCTTGCAGGCAATGGTGGTCCAGCGCTTAAAATCTCGAGTCTTGTCCTTAAAAAGCAAGTTTATTTTAAGTTACCCAAAGGCCAAGAGCTAATTTTTATGGACACAAACAAGGCGAAGAGTTATTTGCAGCAATTTAAGCCCGCAGAGCTGTCTACCCAACTAAGGTAATCCCTGGCGTCTTGCCCGCAGGCTCCCACTTCCTGCATCTGTGTTCCATCTTGTCCGTCCATCCATCCATCCTTCCTGCCCTGTCTCTGTCTCCTAAAGTGCCCCTGCCCCGGAGGGTAACTGTGCCCCCTGGGGCTGGGGGAGAGGAAGCCAGGCCTGGCTCTCGTTACCAGCCGGGCCGGCCAAGTCTGTTTCTAATCGCCGCAGGAAGGCACAGAAGCCGCTTGGCATCTCTCCATCCCTCGGCCAATCATGCGGTGAGGGGAGACCTGAAATGTGCCCCACACGTGTCACCGTCACTTGTGCTGCTCCGAGCACTCCAAGGCGGTGAGCTCTGTGTGTGACATGTGCCCTGGGAGCTCTGCAGGGCGGGGAGATCCCTCTCACTCCTTGTGGCAATGCGACATTTTATTACTAATAGCTTTGTAGAGGGGTCCTGTGTGACTTGTACACTGGGAGCTCTGCAGGGCAGGGAACTCCCTGTCACTCTCTGTGTCTATGTGACATTTTGCTTCTAATAGCTATGCAGACAGCTCCCTGTGTGACATGTACTAAGTGCTCTGCCGGACAGAGAGCTCCCTCTCACTCCCTGTGTCTGTGGGACATTTTGTGGCTATATCTTCACAGCATGCTCCCTTTGTGACGTGCACTTGGAGCTCTGCAAGATGGGGGGGGGGGGGGTCCCCCTTAATCCCTGTATCTATGTGACATTTTGTTACTAATAGTTTTGCAGACAGCTCCCTGTGTGACATGTGCACTGGGAGCTCTGCAGGACAGAGAGCTCCCTCTCGCTCCCTGCGCCCATGTGACATTGTGTTACTGATAGCTTTGCAAGGAGCTCACTGTGTGACTTGTGCACTGGGAGCTCTGCAGGACAGATAGCTCCCTCTCGCTCCCTGCGCCCATGTGACATTGTGTTACTGATAGTTTTGCAAGGAGCTCACTGTGTGACATGTGCACTGGGAGCTCTGCAGGACAGAGAGCTCCCTCTCGCTCCCTGCGCCCATGTGACATTGTGTTACTGATAGCTTTGCAAGGAGCTCACTGTGTGACTTGTGCACTGGGAGCTCTGCAGGACAGAGAGCTCCCTCTCGCTCCCTGCGCCCATGTGACATTGTGTTACTGATAGCTTTGCAAGGAGCTCACTGTGTGACTTGTGCACTGGGAGCTCTGCAGGACAGATAGCTCCCTCTCGCTCCCTGCGCCCATGTGACATTGTGTTACTGATAGCTTTGCAAGGAGCTCACTGTGTGACATGTGCACTGGGAGCTCTGCAGGACAGAGAGCTCCCTCTCGCTCCCTGCGCCCATGTGACATTGTGTTACTGATAGCTTTGCAAGGAGCTCCCTGTGTGACATGTGCACTGGGAGCTCTGCAGGACAGAGGAGCTCCCTCTCGCTCCCTGCGCCCATGTGACATTGTGTTACTGATAGCTTTGCAAGGAGCTCACTGTGTGACTTGTGCACTGGGAGCTCTGCAGGACAGATAGCTCCCTCTCGCTCCCTGCGCCCATGTGACATTGTGTTACTGATAGCTTTGCAAGGAGCTCACTGTGTGACTTGTGCACTGGGGGCTCTGCAGGACAGATAGCTCCCTCTCGCTCCCTGCGCCCATGTGACATTTTGTTACTAATAGTTTTGCAGACAGCTCCCTGTGTGACATGTGCACTGGGAGCTCTGCAGGACAGAGAGCTCCCTCTCGCTCCCTGCGCCCATGTGACATTGTGTTACTGATAGCTTTGCAAGGAGCTCACTGTGTGACTTGTGCACTGGGAGCTCTGCAGGACAGATAGCTCCCTCTCGCTCCCTGCGCCCATGTGACATTGTGTTACTGATAGCTTTGCAAGGAGCTCACTGTGTGACTTGTGCACTGGGGGCTCTGCAGGACAGATAGCTCCCTCTCGCTCCCTGCGCCCATGTGACATTTTGTTACTAATAGTTTTGCAGACAGCTCCCTGTGTGACATGTCCACTGGGAGCTCTGCAGGACAGAGAGCTCCCTCTTGCTCCCTGCGCCCATGTGACATTTTGTTACTAATAGTTTTGCAGACAGCTCCTTGTGACTTGTGCACTGGGGGCTCTGCAGGACAGAGAGCTCCCTCTCGCTCCCTCTCGCTCCCTGCGCCCATGTGACATTTTGTTACTAATAGTTTTGCAGACAGCTCCTTGTGACTTGTTAACTGGGAGCTCTGCATGCCAGAGAGCTCCTTCTTACTTCCTATGTCAATGTGACATTTTGTTACTAATAGCTTTGCAAAGAGCTCACTGTGGGCCAGATGTACGACCCTGTTTTGCATGCGCAAACGGGTTTGCGACCCGTTTGCGCATGCAAAATGTGAAAGGGCTATGTACAATTCCTAAATAGCGAGTCGCAATTAATTTGCGTCTCGCTATTTAGGAATTACGAGTCGCTATTAGGAAGGGGTGTTCGCTTCCTAATAGCGACTGCAACCCCATGTATGAATGTTTTGCAACCGCAATTGCGGTCGCAAAACACTCGCAAATTACCACCCTCCTCAAGAGGGTGGTAATGCAGTCGCAATTTGGAAGGGGTCCCCAGGAGACCCCTTCCACTTTGTGACTGTCTCTAAAAATATTTTTTAAAGGCAGGCAGTGGTTCCAGGGACCTGCCCTTAAAAAATGAAACGAAAACGAATCATTTTTTTTTTTTTTTAATGCATCCCGTTTTCCTTTATGGAAAACGGGCTGCATTTAAAAAAAAAAACTGCTTTATTTAAAAGCAGTCCCAGACATGGTGGTCTGCTGAGCCCAGCAGGCCACCATCCCTGGGAGGGCCTGTCATTCCCAATGGGCTTTCAAATTGCGAGAGGCTCATTAATATTCATGAGCCTCGCAATTTGCGACCCCATTGGGAATTGCAAACAGTGTTAAACACACTGTTGTACATGCCAAATAGCGCCTCGCAAACTGCGAGTCGCAAATGAGTCGCAATTTGCGTGGCGCTATTTTGCAGGTCGTACATCTGCCCCTGTGTGATTTGTGCACTGGGAGCTCTGCAGGACAGGGAGCTTCCTTTCACTCCCTGTGTCTGTGTGACTTTTTGTTGCTAATAACTTCGCAGAACGCTCCCTTTGTGATGTGCACTGGGAGCTCTGCAAGGTGGGGGGGGGCTCCCCCTTAATACCTTGGACTATGTGGCATTTTGTTACTAACAGCTTTGTATATAAAGTCTCTCTGTGATTCATGCACTGGGAGCTCTGCAGAGCCCCACTCTCTCCTGTGTGCTTGTGTGACTTGCGCAACTTCAAGCACCAAGGCAGAGAGCTCCCTGTGTGACTTGTGCACTGAGAGAGCTGGAGGACAGAGAGTTCCCTCTCACTCCCTGTGTCTAGGTGAGATGTTGTTACTAATAGCTTTGCAGATAGCTCCAGAGCTCTCTTGCACCTCTGTGCTTGTGTAACCTGTGTTAAGTCAAGCACTCTGAGGTAGAGAGCTCCCTCCGAGCTCCCTCTTACTCCCTGTGTCTATGTGACATGTTGTTACTAGTAGCTTTGCAGACAGCGCTCTGTGCGCCTCGTGCACTGGGAGCGCTGCAGGGGAGGGAGCTCCCCCTTACTCCCTGTGTCTATGGGACATTTTCTTACTAATACCTTTGCAGAAAGCTCCCTGTGTGACTTGTGCACTCCAGGACAGGGAGCTCCCTCTCGTATCCTGTGTCTATGTGACTTTTTGTTACTAATAGCTTAGCAGACAGCTCCCTGTGTGACATGTGCACTCCAGGACAGGGAGCTCCCTCTCGTATCCTGTGTCTATGTGACTTTTTGTTACTAATAGCTTTGCAGACAGCTCCCTGTGTGACATGTGCACTCCAGGACAGGGAGCTCCCTCTCGTATCCTGTGTCTATGTGACTTTTTGTTACTAATAGCTTAGCAGACAGCTCCCTGTGTGACATGTGCACTCCAGGACAGGGAGCTCCCTCTCACTCCCTGTGATATGTGACACTTTGTTACTAATAGCTTAGCAGACAGCTCCCTGTGTGACATGTGCACTCCAGGACAGGGAGCTCCCTCTCACTCCCTGTGATATGTGACACTTTGTTACTAATAGCTTAGCAGACAGCTCCCTGTGTGACATGTGCACTCCAGGACAGGGAGCTCCCTCTCACTCCCTGTGATATGTGACACTTTGTTACTAATAGCTTAGCAGACAGCTCCCTGTGTGACATGTGCACTCCAGGACAGGGAGCTCCCTCTCACTCCCTGTGATATGTGACACTTTGTTACTAATAGCTTAGCAGACAGCTCCCTGTGTGACATGTGCACTCCAGGACAGGGAGCTCCCTCTCACTCCCTGTGATATTTGAAATTTTGTTACTAATAGCTTTGCAGACAGCTCCCTGTGTGACATGTGCACTCCAGGACAGGGAGCTCCCTCTCGTATCCTGTGTCTATGTGACTTTTTGTTACTAATAGCTTAGCAGACAGCTCCCTGTGTGACATGTGCACTCCAGGACAGGGAGCTCCCTCTCACTCCCTGTGATATGTGACACTTTGTTACTAATAGCTTAGCAGACAGCTCCCTGTGTGACATGTGCACTCCAGGACAGGGAGCTCCCTCTCACTCCCTGTGATATGTGACACTTTGTTACTAATAGCTTAGCAGACAGCTCCCTGTGTGACATGTGCACTCCAGGACAGGGAGCTCCCTCTCACTCCCTGTGATATGTGACACTTTGTTACTAATAGCTTAGCAGACAGCTCCCTGTGTGACATGTGCACTCCAGGACAGGGAGCTCCCTCTCACTCCCTGTGATATGTGACACTTTGTTACTAATAGCTTAGCAGACAGCTCCCTGTGTGACATGTGCACTCCAGGACAGGGAGCTCCCTCTCACTCCCTGTGATATTTGAAATTTTGTTACTAATAGCTTTGCCGACAGCTCCCTGTGTGACATGTGCACTGGTAGCTCTGCGTGGAGCCTTTCTGTCTTCTGTGCTTGTATGACTTGTGCTACTTCGAGCACTCCAAGGCAGAGAGCTCCTTGTGTGACTTGTGTACTGAGAGCTCTGTAGGCAGCTCCCTCTCACCCCTCTGCCTATGTGATACCTGTGAGTGCTGTTGGAGCTGCGTCTCCCTCTTATCCTGGGCTTGCCCTATAAAAATACTACAGGGAGATCATTCGCACCCTCTCTATCTGTGTGAGAACTGTTACTTTAAGTTCTGCTTGGCAAGGAGCTCCCTCTTACCCCAGGCCTGCCCTGAAACCTCTGCAGGGAGCTGGCCCCACCCCCTGCGCTCGCCTCTGCAGGGAGCTGGCCCACCCCCTGCGCTCACCTCTGCAGGGAGCTGGCCCCCACCCCCTGAGCTCACCTCTGCAGGGAGCTGGCCCCCCCCCTGCAGTTACCTCTGCAGGGAGCTGGCCCCCACCCCCTGCACTCGCCTCTGAGGGAGCTGGCCCCCACCCCCTGCACTCGCCTCTGCAGGGAGCTGGCCCCCACCACCTGTGGTGAAGACTGGTGTCACAGGGAGCTGGCCCCACCCCCTGCACTCGCCTCTGCAGGGAGCTGGCCCCACCCCCTGCGCACACCTCTGCAGGGAGCTGGCCCCCACCCCCTGAGCTCACCTCTGCAGGGAGCTGGCCCCCACCCCCTGCACTCACCTCTGCAGGGAGCTGGCCCCCACCCCCTGCACTCGCCTCTGAGGGAGCTGGCCCCCACCCCCTGCACTCGCCTCTGCAGGGAGCTTGCCCTCACCCCCTGCGCTGAAGACTGGTGTCACAGTGAGCTGTGTGGGGAAGTGCTTGATGTGAGAAGGAAAGTCCCACTGTTGAGGCCCCTGAACTGGTTTTTTTTATCCCGGCCTCCTGATATACCTCTGTAAAAAAATTGTTGTCCAGAGATTTTAATTTTTGTTTGTTTCTTTGGATCATTAGAGAAGTAATTTAGCTTGGATAGACAACGCTGATCCAGGCCGAATTTTTCTGTACGACATTTTAGGAAATGGTGGATGTGTTGCAGAGATGATGTAATATTTCAGGAACCATGAGACCTATATACTTCATTTTGGTGTCAAAACATAGGTTTTGGGGGTCAAGTAGTCTTATAGAGACTGAAAATAACTCTTCAGGGCAACTCTTACACCATTTTCCAAAATGGCGGCTATAATAGCGGAAGAAGAGACATATATAGAAATGAAACAAATAATAATGGTTTTTAATCTTTTTATGTATACACCAAAGAATGTTTATGATCTGAATATGAAAAAAATAATAATGTTTATCACTCCTGTTTAAGACACATTTTCATAGTTCACTTTATTTATTTGTTTCAGCAATTGCTCGTGGTACTTTTGCAGAATGTTGAACATTTGAGAAGAGCATATTGACACAAACATCCTTTTGTAGCACAGGTTTTGCAAGTACAGGTATGTGTAAGTTCTGTGGGTAGAGGCTTTAGAAATTTCGAAGATTTTACCACCCCATAAATATCTTATCAACCAAATTCACACGGATCTTTCTCTACATATGCATGATTCAAAACATTTACACATCTTCTGATCAAGTAGAACGCTCTTTTACTGTGTCCATGCACAGAATATGGCGGTCAGTGGAAGGTCACTTAGCGTGACTAATCTCTTGAACTCACTGTACTGAAGGATCATCAAATGTGTGACAGTCAGAACTCGTTTTCCACACACGCACAAGGTATTCTTGTACATCTTTAAGGCCACATTCTTCTTCTGTCTCAGCAAATCGTTTTAGAAACTTCACAGGTTCAGCAGTTAAAGCTCCAAGCTTTATTCCAATGTTGTTCATAGTGCCATCACCCTTAAAAATATGTTTGTGCCTTGATAAGAACACTGGGCATTTCTGGGTCAAGTTTCTTGTACAGAATATGAAGTGGGATTAAGTGTCTTTTCTCACCTGTTCCATAACGTATCCATAACTCTGACAATCCTTGACTTATGAACATTGCAACAAATCATAGTAGCACGATATTAACCTCTGTGTCATTTGACCTTACAGTGACTTGATTGGAACTATTTTGTATAGCCCACTCAACATGTTGCACAACACGAAGGTTGGCTTCTTCCAATTTGCTGGTAAGTTCTTGAACAATATGACTGTACATTTTATATATATCTCTGCAGGCACTAACTCCTTATTGACAATCATTCCACTTGCAATAATTGGAAATTCAGTGTTCACTGAAGCATCAGCAATGTTTGGCGAGTTAACATCTCCAAGCTCATCTTGTTCCATGTTGTTGACCAGAATTTATAAAGTTGCACAGGTATAGGAGTCAAGTTTTAGATGCAGGCAAGGTCAATTGTTCCACTTGTAGACATTCGGCTTATTCTCTCACATTCTTTGCCAGATAGTTTAAGATAACTGTTAAAGACAATGTGCTGTCCTTGAAATGTGCACCCTGCCTTTGATATCTGTAGAACAGTCTGAACAACCTATCCGAAGTTTTGCATCGATGAAATCTTGACCATTCACAATTGGGACATATAGTCCACAAGAACAGCAGTTTTCGATGAGGACACCTTTTCGAATTAAATTCTTCAGGTTTAAATTTTTTTTTAGCTCTTGTATGAGTTTGTGCTTCACTGGTTTGGTTGCAGCATCTCCATCAAATAATGCGTTTATTGGAAGAAGATCATGCGACAGAATGTCCTTGATAAATTCACCCTTTTCTTTTGCTACATCCATCTCTCTATGTGCTTGCGAAAGTTCTTTTTTTGTAACCTGTTTTGTAGCGGCTGGTTGGACGAAACTCTTACTATGGAAATTAAAGTGTGGAAATGTAGCTTTAGTGATTACGTCAAACAGCTTTTTCTTTTTCAATACAAATCTCTCCTGTTTCAGTTCTACGTATAGTTTCCATCCTAGGTCCCAGGACATCTAGTAGACATGTCTTTATATCGTTATCCACATATTGTTTGGTCACGAAGTTGTGTAGTCGCACAGGCTCAGGAGAGGTAAGAAGGGTGCGCAGTTCCTTAAGGCAAGACAACAAGAGAGGAGGATTTTTATTTTAATGTTCCAGGGATGTGCTCCAATAGGAGCGAGAGGCCTCACACACCCAGGCGGGTGTCATGCTTCATCATTGGGGTAGCTCCTCATCCGGCCGCCGCTGCAATGCCCGACGGGCACCCACTAGGGGGCTCTTTGCCAGAGATCTTTTTCCTTTTAGCCGTTTGATGAAGTGAGGATGTGTGGGCTCGAGTGGTGTGGGTAGAGTTGTGAAATGAGTGGTTTAAAATAAGTTAAGGGCTACTCAGGGTCAAACTATTTAATGATTGAGATCGCTCACCTAAGTAAAACGATGTGGGGCTTAATTCAAGATATAATGGTCCTCATAAGTTTTGTGGACGAATTGTTCTAAACAGGGTCAACATGTTTCTCGCCTATGTATGCCAGTCAATGATCATGTGGCGATTCTTCACGACCTCAATATACAACCAACTCTACATCTGACTAGATCCAATTCATAGTGTAGTGATCAATCACAAAACAGGTCATAAAGTCATGGTGTACCTTAACCTGGAATAATGTGGTTACCAGGAACAAAAAAGGAGACAAACAAATCACAAACATATATTTACAATTAAAATTATATGTCACCCAAAGGCATGCAAAAAAAGCCCAATGACTGCATGCAGGGCCGGACTGGGAACAGCAACCAGCCCTCGCTGATTGCTGCTCGACCGGCCCTGGAAGCAGAAGGGGGGCTGCTAGTAAAAAGCACCGCTCCCGCTTCTGTTATGAGGAGCCGATATTGCAGCACTGCTACAAAACCGCCCCTCAGTGACAATACCGGCCAGCACAGCCAGAAAATCGTCCCCTAACCCTCCAGCCCATCGGGGAAATTCCCGGTGCCCGCTACTGACAGTCCGGCCCTGACTGCATGCCCCCACTGGTGCACATAACAAACAAATGCACCAATAAGCATCTTGTGGTGCCACAGGCTATATCCTGGAGTAGCGCAGTCTGAGGCTGACTTCGATAATGCGATGTAACTTACCCCATTTGGGTATCACCAAACATACCATGAGGGAATGAAAGAGGAAACGCTTAATTAAGCACACTGTGTGGGTAGAAAGACATGGCCTCTTGACTATTTTGAAGAGTTTTTCGGTGATCTCAGGAGAGTCACACTGGTTCCTTTTTAGGTCTCGCGCCTAGTGTTGCGGTGCGCAGCACTGCTCGCGCAGCGCGAGACCTCTAGAAAGGGCTTTAGAAAGCTAACCACACGCTCGTGCGTGTGGTTTTGCTTTCCGCGGCTGCCATTGGCTTTCGCGTGCTTTTCTTTACAAAAACCAGCACGCAATTGGGCAAAGGCGGGCGCATGTCCCGCCTTGCTCCGCCCATTCCTGTCGGTGGCCAGCACGCGCAGCAGCGCGCGTTCGTCTCGCTGCCGCTGCCGCGCTCCCTCCCCCACTCCTCTGTGGTGCGCGCGCACCACTGGTTCTGTAATATGTAGGCATAAAATATGGATTTTAACAAGTCACGTTTATGCTGCTGTACGAGTGCTTAATGTACGACGCTCGACAAAGTACTATTAAATGAAAATTCATTCGATTTAGAGGAAGTCATGTAAAGAAACTCAACGTGTGCTTTTATATTAAATAAATAGTAACATGTCGCGAAATGTTTAACTATCCAAATAGTGGAATTGTCGTTATGACCGTCACGGAATCTAGTAACTAGTACATTGCGGTTTGTTTCTTTCAATGGAATCCGGTCCATTGAAATATGGCGCGTTCTTTCAGTGTGTGGTTGAGTTGTCGGCAACGTCGTGAAAAACATACGTCACACATTTATTTCTGCCCGCCTATATGTTTTATTGAAAGGGGACTAGGGGCTGCGTTTGTGCAAAGTTCTACGTGTTTTTCTATTTAACTTTTTAGATCCGTTGTCTCGAGCGGTGTGTTTGAGGACTCGGAGCAGACAGACGTCTCCGCTGCGAGGCAGACTCGTTTCCGTTGTGTGATGCGCTGGTGACGGGCTTTCCTTGTTGGCTTTTGGTTGCATCAGGTTTTTAAGCGTCCGCGGTAAAGCCTGTCTGAAGTTCTGTGTCATTCCTCTATGGTCCTCATGGTGCACGACCAGAGCAGGCTGTCCAGCCGTATGCGAACTGCATTTGCCTTTTAGTCTCTTTCTCATTTCCCTCGCGCATGTTGACAGGGTCTCATTAAGGCACTCTGATAGATTCCTTCGGGGGTCCTTCACCACCCCCGCGCCGAGAGGTACGGCAGCATCTGCCAGTGCCCCTGGTCCGCCGCAGTCTCACATCAGATATACGGGCCTTTCAACGATGCCCAGAGGAGGTGAGAGATGGTGGGCTTTCATGCGGTATTCACAATAGGTTCTCTCCAGAGTGTATCAGACCCCTCCCCCAAATTTATCATCACCCATAGTTATTGTGATTCAGCGGCTGATTGACAATCAGCAGCAGACCTACCGGAGGGGCAAAGGAAAGTGGTCTGCCCGATTCAAGTTACTGTGGGCATAACTCGTATGGCATGATCTATGGCAATTCTTTGTTATACATTTTTGTGCCATCTTGGTGGGACAGTTTCTACGATGTCAGTACGTTGCTGTCAAAAATGGCTCTATTGGGTTCTACTAAACGACCCTAAATTCTACATATACATGTTTACATGAACTGCTCTTGATTCGCACTATCTCGTGATTTAGTTTCAAAGGAGTAACTCTTTACTAGTGGTTTGTGGCCCTGTCCTACTTTTGATGGGGAGGGGGATGCTTATTAAATTCAGTGATCTAAAAAATATAATTTCTTTAAAGTTATGTTTCTGTACGTACTTACGCGCATCTTAACACTTAAGAATGTATCACATAAAATAGTCTGATGTAACACGATGTAATGACTGTGGCTATGGAACCAAAAAAGCCCTGTTTTTAAACAGCGGACTTGGCAGCACTAATTAAACATATTGTGGAGATCCAGTCTCCATTAACTAAAAAGACAAGGCTGGTAGGTACACACTAATACAACTTGATTGTAACAGCACTGTGATGACCATACGCAACATATATGCACCAAACTCGAATGCGAATTCATACCTGTGGTCCTTGGTGAAGTGGGTCATATATGAGAGGGAGACATGGTCGTGGGGAACTAAAACTTGGTATGTGACAGAGAACTAGACAGCTCCAACCCCCATGGCCAGATGGATGCAGCAACTAGCAGGAAGCTTAAGACCCTAGCAGAGGAAATAGAGCAGGTAGACTCGTGGGGCTTCCACGGAAGGGAGAGGGGCTTCTCTTACTTTTGAGTAACACAGAGCATACACCAGAATCAACTACATCAGAGTAGACATTAAAATGCAGGGCAGAACAAACATAGTTGACATGCAGGTATACTGTCCTCTCTGGTAGTGGGAATTGGGTACTTGCGTGCAACGTTCAAACCTCTGGAGATGCAAGGAGTATCTATTGAGGCATCTGGTCAATGTACACGAGCTAAGAGAAAAGATAACGGAGTTTGCCGACAATCACACAGTGGATGACGCATCCCCTTCATCTCACTGGGATGCACTGAAGGCATTCCTTAAAGGCACCCTGATAGCAATGGCCCAAGGAAATGGCGGGAGAGACACCTATAGACATATAAAATAACACAACAGTTGAGAAAAACATAAACAAGCAGCAAACTGCGGCAAGTAGAATAAGCAGAGTCATATCCACCAGTAGCACAGTAAATTGCATGTTGAGGACCCATATGAAGTTTTCATCAGGGAATAAAATGAGGAGATTGCTAGCATCCAACTGAAAAGGCCTACATGGTCGAACTAAGGGGCTGCTCCACAGGAGAACAATTAAAGGCGAGGAGGGTAGTATTAATACATTTAGACAGTTCTTTCAGGAACTATACACTAAAGGGCCAGAAGACCAAGAAGATGGGCACATACCTGCTACAATGCAGCCTCCATACTCTTAACATCAGAGCACAAGGAACATTTAGATCGACCCATTGAACGAGAGGAAGTAACTGCAGTGCTTAAAACTATTAAAGGCACCGAGTGGTTATTGGGTCTACATTTGACAAGAATTTTTAGCTCTTTTAGGGAAGGTCACTTCTTCAATGATGCCATGCTAATATGGTGATAATACCTTTATCCGACAAGGACCCTGAAGACCGAAAATCATTCTCCTGATCGCACTGTTGAACCTTGATGGTAAAAGATTTACCAAAGCCCTCGCAGCCAGACTTGACTAATATATGCCAGTGCTGGTTGATGCAAACCAATCTGGCATTGTTGGAGTGCGGCAGACACATAATATCAGTAGGGTTGCAAACCTAGTAGAGAAAGTCAACAAAGGGGAAATATTGGCCTTTCTGCTCACTTTGGATGCATAAAAGGCCTTTAAACATGTCAGTTGGTCATTTCAAGAACAGGTATTGAGTATGTTTGGATTTGGAGTGTAATGTGCCTACAAAGAGGAGCCAGACAGGAGACCTGTGGTCTCCTTTTCTCCCCCCAACCCCCCCCGTTCTGTTCACCCTAACAATGAAACCATTGGTTGCTATGATGCAAGTGTCTCAGGCTGTTTATGGGTGCAATTTTGGACGAGAAACACATTTTATGTGTATTTGCATATACCGTATTGCTCACCCAAACAAACCTTGAGGAGACCCATATGGCAGTGGTTTGCTATCTAGCTTGCTGGGAACAACTGGCGGGATTTAAAATTAATGATTGAAAACCAGAGATGCTCTACCCAACGCTAAACCAGGAAGAAGTGACAGGCCTAAAAGAGAACTTGTTGTGATGTAGATATGTATGTATGCATCAGACTGCTGCACTGTATACGAGAATAAGTTTACATTACAAAAAAGATTGGGGGGAGTGTGGGTGGTTAAGGGGAGGGTAGTTAGTGCAGGCCTCAGAGAGGTGAGTCCAGTAAAGTGAAAAGGCTGAAAGTTGTACACAGTGATTTATACAGGGGTGCGTTTCTGATGGTACAACAGTGTGGGTTATGAGGAGATGAGCCTTCTGCTCCTTTTAGATTTAGAGAAGTTATGTGGACGTCCAGATTTGTATTGAGGTGGTGATCAATACTCGGTGCATTGAGGGAGACTATTTGATATCTGGTGTTTTTCCTTCTTGCATTATTTGTACTGAGATGTTTCCACTGGGTGTTATCTATGTTCCTCCCTCTGAATATCTTGATACCAAGGTAATATAGTGTTGTAGTTGTAGATACCTTTTTAGGTCTCGCGCCTAGCGTTGCACTGTGCAGCAGTGCTCGCGCAGCGCGAGACATTTAGTAGGTGAAAAACGGGGATTCAGCACTGACCTAGGAATCGCACACGCTCGTGCGTGTGCGATTCCTTTTGTGCTACCCATTGGCCTTTTCGTGCGTCTTTTTATAAAAGACTGCACGCAATTGGCCAAAGGCGGGCGCATTGCTCCGCCCATGGCCTATTGGTGTCTATTACGCGCACCAAAGGCCATGTGGTTTCAATTATCGTGCCCAGACACGGGCGCGATAATTGAAACCACATGTTTCGCTGTGGCGCGCGCACCACTCGCGGGCATGTTTTTTTTTTTTTTTACAATAGCGATCGCTTTCGCGATTTCTTTCACTGCCGCTTGTTTTTTTTTACCAACATTGCAATAGATGTCGAGTGGATAATGAAATGATGTGTGGAATGCCGGAGTTTATCTCAACCACTTTTAATTACTCTGGGACCGGATTTTGATCCCCAGTCACCACTGACTTGAACCCTGAGACTGATGGACCCCCAAACAGCACATTCTGACTTCGCTAGATTGTATCCTTGATGTATCTGCCGTACGTTGTGGGGTTTGGGAATTGTTTTAGCATTTTTCGTGTTGGAAACACGGCCGCTGACGCTACTGCTGGTAGACTCTGATATAGTGAGCACCTGAACTTTCAGATTTGCATTTCAAGTCTATAGCAACCATAAAATAAAATGCTTCATAATATGGAACACATCACTAACAAGGAATGCATTCTAGACGTTAATGTAAATGATAGTGACATACTTGAAGTTGGAGTCTAACCACACGCGTAACCAATATACTCGTAATTACGTTATTTTCATAATTAAGGGGCAGCTGTTGGTACCGAAATTAGAAAGATCCCCAGAACCCAAGAATGCTCCCAAAAAAACAATCACTTACCTTCCCAGACACCTTAGTTTTGTCTCTGGGTGCAGAGTGACAAGCGTTATTCCACGTCCTTTTTTGATGTCTATGGCGATAACGGTGAGCGCGCGTGCTGTTCTCGTGAGTCTTCCGCTCATGAACATCAAAGAGGTACGATGAATGCCCGGTGTGACATAATTCCAGGCGTGACTTCTATGGAGCGTTTCGTCATTGCGTTACAGCTTGACTTGAATTGTGTGACGTCACAATGCTCGCTAGGGGCGCCCTAGCTCCAGACCGGAAGAAGCAGTGCTCCCCTAAGGTCTCACCATGAGCTGCCCTGGCGGGCTGCCCCTCGTGCTTCTGGTCCTCCTGTCTGCCCCTCCGTGCCATGGGGCCACCAAGTTCAGCTCTCCACGAGTGCTGCTGCGCTACTGCTAGGAAGTGCGGGTCAGCATTATCCTCCGTGCCGGGAGCGCCTGCTACAGCTGGTGAGTGCCAGAAAGGGGCGGACGCGCTGATACATTATTAAGGGGGTCGGCAAGGCTAATTAATCGGAAGGAGTTTCAAAAGCCTTAAAAGTGACGACGTAACTGTTGACAGGGGTGCGGTATAGGGGAAGCATATAGACTAGTAAAACATTACCTACCAAACACGAAAAGTGGATCATCTACAAAAACATGCTTTTGCGGCTATATAAACAGGGCATGAATAATGTACTTTTATTGGAGGTCAACTCGAAGGTGTTCGTTCATAAAAGGAAATTAGAGCACTGAATGGGAAGGTATACAGCATCACTCAGCACCACCACCACAGCATCACTCAGCACCACCACAGCATCACTCAGCACCACCACAGCATCACTCAGCACCACCACACCACCACTCGGCACCACCACAGCATCACTCAGCACCATCACACCACCACCACTCAGCACCACCACAGCACCACCACAGCACCACAACAGCACCACCACAGCACCACCACAGCACCACCACTGCATCACTCAGCACCACCACACCACCACTCAGCACCACCACTCAGCACCACCACAGCATACCTCAGCACCACCACAGCATACCTCAGCACCACCACAGCATCACTCAGCACCAGCACAGCACCACCACAGCATCACTCAGCACCACCACAGCATCACTCGGCACCACCACAGCACCACTCAGCACCACTAAGCACCACCACAGCACCACTCAGCACCACCACACCACCACTCAGCACCACCACATGCAACACTGCTGGGTGTTGCATTATTTAGCAATGCCAATAGCTCAAACTTTAATAATGCGAGACATATTGCATTGCAAATGCTTGTTTCTACTTACTCAGATGCTTGATAGCGTCCTCCGTGCGACCTACCCCGGGTCTGTCTCCTCTTTCTGACCTGTTGTGTGATTGATCACACATCCTCACTTAATCAAACAGCTACAAGGAAAAAGATCTCTGGCAAAGAGCCCCCTAGTGGGGGCCCGTTGGGCATTGCAGCGCCGGCCCAATGATGAAGCATGACACCCATCTGGATGTGTGAGGGCTCTGGCTCCTATTGGAGCACATCCCTGGAACATTAAAATAAAAATCCTCCTCTCTTGTTGTCTTGCTTTAAGGAACTGCCCTCCCTTCTTACCTCTACTATTGCTGTTACGTGGAGCATGTGTGCTGGACCTAAAAAGCTCCTGGCTCCTCTGCCTTTGTAGATTCGGACAGGCTCAGTCATTTCAAAGTGGTTTCCTTGCTGCTGCATGAAATGAAGAAGGCTGGCAACATGTTTATTAAAACATTCCCCTCTCTTTCCCACACGTTTATGGTGAGGGACAGTTTCTTGATGGTCCATTAATTTGGAATTTGCCATCTCTCTGAAAACATTGCAAATAGAAAGGATTTCATGGTAAACTAGCTGCCATTGAGCAACATATTCGCTTTTACGTGTCTGACCAACAACTCCCTTGGAGCTTTTCTCTGATCTCTGGATCGCCTGTTCCAGTTTCATATCTGGAGCCAAAGTATTGAACCTTCCCTCTCTGTCTTTCACCACAAAATGGCTTTGGAGGAATTTTCCACCTCTAGCTTCTTCACTCTTTCCAAATACCAGGACCCATATCGCAAGTAGTTTACGCAATTGAATTCACGAAACACAGTAATCAGTGCCTCCACAGTCTTCACGTGTATCTCCCAATCACCTTCCCGAATAGCATGTACCAAGTTTTTCACTAGAGCTATCATGTGTAAAACATTTCCCCAGTAGTTGCAGAGTTCTGATTTTCTTCACATTCTTTGACAAACTCTACGAACTTGGTTTTCAGGTTTTCTGATTTTGAACGGAGTGTATTGAACATTGCCTGGCTTTGCATTATGTCTTTTGAATGAAGCGCACCCTGTGCCTTGTTCACTTCTGAGATAAGATATGCAAAATCTAATTTGTCATTCTTGTTCCAGAAAGCATTCCAACGCAATGTTTCTATAGCTTCAGATATGATGAGCATACCCTGTAACAAACAAACAGAATGAGTTCCGCTCAATACTGACTGGACAGTTTTGCTTCCAGAGATTTCAGCCTCAATAAGTGCATTGTCTATGCCACATCCCCTGAGATAACTTCCTGCACACCTCAATGCACCTTTTGTCATGTGGAAAATGCCCATCATTGGATAAAGATCATCAAATTCTACTGAATTGCTTATACAAATGTCAGCTACAATTTGGAAAACACCTTCATCGCAGAAAAGTGGCAGGATAGGCTGGTCTTGAAGCTGAGCACGCACATTTTGGACATTTTTTAGAGCTGTGTATACTGTTGTGCAGTTTGTGACTGGAGATGGTATTAATGGTAAAAACTCAACCATCTTCAGTGGGGCGGTATTCTAGAAGATCAGAGCATGAATTCAAGCCCACGGAGGAACTGGCTTTTCTTCATCCTTCAGTCCACACCGAATATACGATTTGATAAATTCAGTTTTATCAGCTTTGTGGACCTCAGCATCAGGTGGAAGATCCATGTCCTCAGCCACTTTGAAACTTCCTGGTAGACTGGGACGTGTTGATGGCTTGTAGTGATTTTTCACACATTGGTAAGGTAGTTGGGTTATAAGTTTGCAGCTTCGTTTGCTTATGCCTACAGCTGACACAGTTTGTTTTCAAGCAGCTACTTCATAGGTACAGGCTTGAATAAGCACCATGGCAGTACCATGTGTGCTGGATGTTCCAGACAAAGAAGAGCGGTCTTCAAAATCAAAATTATCAAGAGCAGCAATTGTAAATCCTTTCCTGGTAATGTGACTTGGAAGTGGTGTGCTGTCGGATTCGCAAGATTTTACAGAATGAGCTGGTAACAAGTTCCTGCTCCGTACTATGTCATTATAACTTGTTGATACACCCATCCTATTCATTGAAGTGATTAGCTCTTTACTTTTGCACAGGTCATAGATTGCGTGGGCAGTCATGTGTAGCGGAGTTTTCTTTTTGCCGTGATGCAATTCATAAAACATGATTTGGAAAAGACAGTACATTTGTACAGCATAAGCCTGTCGGTTCATGGGACGGTCTTCCACTTCTTCACTTATATTTTCATAGCCATCATCAATGTTGTCGGCTTCTGTTCCGAACTCAAGAACTTTAGTTTGTAACAGTTTTACTTTACTGATATTAAAGAATGATGTAAAAGATGTTAAGGCAACATCAAGCATTCTTGTTGACTCCCATGATTAGCGGAAATCTGGGACATCACAAAATGTATCATTAAGTCCAAAATCGAAATCTTTCAGGACGTTTCTTAAAATGGTTCCTGCTGATTTTACTGCATCCTGTGATCTTATTTTGGCAGCAAGAACTTCAGGAGTCAAATCAGCTCAGAACATCATAAGTGGCTCATTCTTTTTGTTAGACTGACAAGAACAAACTCTGTCATTGTACATTCGCACCAGAAAAATCTTAATTTCATTATTATGGATCGATACAGTTTCATCAATGTTGAGCATTATTTCTCTGATTTCACTCAGTATGAACCAGTAGCCAGCACTCAAGAGTGGCTTTGAAATGTAATGTACTTTTTCTAGGAGTACAAACTTAATTGAAGGCTGGCGGTTACGTTGCTGCTGGGAGATCATTGTACATTCATATTTTCGAATGTATGCACGCATGCAGTTCAAGGGGGCATACAAATCCGCTGCAAATACATTCACCTTGCTGTTTAGATCAGCTCCTTGGCTGAAAACCTCATCTTGGAAGAAACTAGCTCCAGATAAAACATGTTTGCCCTTTGAGATTCACACACTCTGTACTTTGTTCTTTCATCAATCCCTTTGGCCCTTGTTCTGGCTAAATCACAGATAACACATTGAAGCTCCTCTGCTTTCTGATCAGCTGTTGGAGGTGGATGAGTGGTAGCCATCGATCTTCTAAGTGGATGGGCATTGAGTTTGGTTGTTGTCGCTTTCTCAGAAGACTCAGATTGTTGTTGTGATTCACTGGTTTCTGCTATGTTTTGACAATTTTTTTCCAGGCTCTTGTCTATTGTATACGACTTGTAGCACTTGTTACAATGATAAAATATTTGATCCTCTTCACCCATCAGTTTCAATCTTTTGTGAACTTCGTCTTGCCGTATTTCTGCAGCATCTCGAACTCTCTTCTGTCCAGCCGCAGTTGATGTTAGCTTTTTTTTTGGATTAGTTTGGCATGTGACACATTTTTTTTTGTTAAAGGAGTCCTCAGATTTTGTAGTAAGCAACACTCTGTCAGGAGGTAAAGATCCTCTGCTGCCACCTGCTTCGCTCATGTTTACGAATATGAATCAATGGAAAACCTGAAACAAAAACAATATTAAAATAAATTACCAATATGATGGCTAAAACACATCATTATAGAGCCGCCATTTTGGAAAATTATAGAAGGGTTGCTCTGAGGGGTTATTTTCTGTCTCTATAAGACTACTTGACCCCCAAAACCTATGTTTTGACACCAAAATTAAGTATATAGGTCTCATGGTTCCTGAAATATTACATCATCACTGCAACACATCCTCTATTTTTAAAAATGTCGTACAGAAAAATTCGGCTCAGATTACCAATGTCTACCCAAGCTAAATCACTTCACTAATGATATAAAAACATAAATCAAAAATAAAAATCTCTGGATAACAACTTTCTACGGAGGTATATCAAGGGGCCAGGACTACAAGGGACCAGTTCCGGCTCGTGCACGAGTCTCTATTGACAGCAAGAAGGGACTTTGCACGCAAGATCACGCTGCCACCACACTCTCCCCTGCAGTGTGTGAAGTGCTGTATAAATGCTACAATTCAACGTATTGGGAGTTCCTCATTATTAGTGTGGCGGTATTCGGTGTACTTGTGGCTGGGTTTGATTCCGGCACGCAGCACTTACTAATGGCTTCCAAATAACATACAATGGGCCATATTTTATTCCTTACAAGGGTCCCTTCTTGGTTCCCAGCTCCATGAATCCTTCCCGAGCTTAGGAAGACACTCCTGGGATTTGTGGGTTTGTGGCCAGTAAGTTCTTCGCCCTTGTGGTTGGCGCGGTACTGCACTTCCTGTCCCGTGACCTGAGCCAATCAGAGTCTGCAGCTCTGCCGGGGTAGCGCACAAGTCTACTGTGGCTGCCTTGTGCGTAGAGTGTCCCTCCGGCTACAGGTAACTCAGTTAGTGAGTTTATGTAACGGCACAGAAGGTTCTGATTAAGGAAAACTCTCAGACAGCTTTATCCCTGTAAACAGGAAGCCAGGAAAGCTGTCCACTGTTAGAAGTGCTTTCTCCTGATACCAGGAGAATTTAGACACTGTGTTTGGTCCAAGGCCCATGATATGAAACACATTCTACCTATTAAAGACCCTCTTGCAAATAAGTGGGTCTTATGAAAAACTCCTGTTTAGGCCCACTGTCCTTTCAAACCCTCTCCTTGTGGACATGTTATCCTCATCAGAACTCCTTTCAAGAGAACATTTTCCTCCGCAGAACTTAAATCATGAGCAGGGATTGTATTGTAGCATTTATATAGAGTGAGTGTGAGTGTGAAAGACTTCACTTCTACAAACCTCCAGAAGCTTTGTGGGAGGCTCGAAAACTTTGCAAAACTTCTTTCAAAGTTCCTACACCATTTTATCTTTAATTACAAGATAAAGAAATGACAAAAAGTTCTTTCCCTGTAGACAAATACTACCAATTAGCAGCTTTCATGCTTTTCAGAGAAGCATACATATAGTAGAAAATTATGAAATGAAAGCAGATTATATATAATTGTTATGTATTTCGGCTATCAACGAACATTGGGGCATATTTACAAGGGCATTATCGCCGCTTTAGCGGCACTTTTGCCGCTAAAGCGGCGATAATTTCATCGCCCTATTAACAAGGCGGCGCTAACATGCATTAGCGCATGTTAGCAGCCGTTTTGGTATCGCCTCGCTTCGCATCGCTAATGAGATGCAAAGTAGGCGTACCTTTCAGGGAACAACATGAAAATATTTGCTAACCGCACATCGCGGTATTTACAAGCCGGGCCAGTACTCGCGTAGGGAAGAAAAATGCCACGCTAACCGCGGATATCGGGGAAAACTAACGTCTACAAATATTTCGACTTAGCCATGTGCATAATGGGAGGTGGATTGTAAGGTTACATCCACCTCTCCCTATTAACAACATGTCCATCAGCGCAGTTGTAATATCGCTGGTTTTCAGGCGATATTGATGAAAATCGCCGTATATCGCCGGATTTCACATCGCCTGTTTGGGAATCGTTGCAAATACGCCGCTAACATGGCGATGTGAGCCGGCGATATACGGCCATATTCAAAATCGCGCTAAGCGCGATTGGCAATGTTCAACGCGAATCGTTGATAATATGCCCCATTGTTTTTGACTTCTTCCTGCATGTAGCGCCTGCGATTCTCAAGCTGGTTATTACCTAGGAGCTATGTCATCGGCAGCAAGCACGTTGTCAAAAAATTTGTTTGTGTGTATGTCTTTCTCTTATTTTTCGTAGGGGTACAAAATGGTTAGAAGGTTTTTTGATCGCAACATGGTGATGATTCTTTAAAAACTTGAAAAATCTTGGTGACCATTACAAACATTGTAATGTTTAATTTATAGAAACAAACAACTAGCTGGAGAAACCTCATGCAAGAAGAACACTTTAAGCCAAAGAATATTCTCAAAAAATGTTTTTGTCAGAAACTTTATTTTTCTGCATACACGTCTCGCAAGCAGAAGATGAACTTTAAAAACGTGCAAACTGGGCGGAGTTTGTCAACTTTGCCCAGCTTCAAAGATAAACTTTAAATCTCCTAATTTTCCTGAAAAATAAAAATTGCAAACCACTTTTTACTGCGTCATTTTTCGTCAAAAGGTTTCTTGGAGAAGAAGCTTCATCCAGGGTTGAATTGGACAAAGTTACAAAGCTTTGCAATTTGGACACTGGTAAAACACAAAAGTAACCCTTAGTGTGTGTATCGATCGAGGGCTAGTGAAAGAGCAATTCCATGATTTTATGTAATGTGCAGTTTCTGCAGAAAAGACTTGGACTGCTCCTAGTGAAAACACCAGTGTCACATTCTTTACCGTTTCAGAGGTGCAAATCCAATGTCTGTTGGGCACCCAAGAACACCTCCGACAAAAAAATAAATATTAAAAGTGCTCACAAACTCTTCAGAACAGACACACATATCCTTTCAATGTATTGGTTCTTTAAATATTCACACCAGTCGTCCCAGAAGTGGATTTCCTGTGAACAATAGGCTGGCAGGGCGATGGCTTTCACATCCCAGTAGGAAACAATCACAGGAAATGCCAGGGATTCCTTATAGGTGAAATCAGCAATAATTCAGAGTCCATCACCGTGGCCTCAGCTCCTTGGGCCTTCCTCAAGCGCCTCGCAGCGCTATTGACGTGTCTTCATAGGGAAAGGATTTACATCCACCAATGTATGATGCCTGGCTGGACAGAGCTCCATCAGTGGGTTTTGTATAGACCGCCACTGACCAGGCTGTTCTCATTTTACACCACCTAGATGGGTGATCGTCTGCTAGTAGATTAGTGGGGTGAAGCTCTGAGTGTAGATTCGAGTGGCAATGTCCTGTGTGCAGATTCGAGGGGTGACGCTCTGGCTGTAGATTTGAGTGGTAATGTCCTGTGTGTAGATTAGAGTAGTTATGTCCTGTGTGTAGATTCGAGGGGTGAAGCTCTGGGTGTAGATTCGAGTGGTAATGTCCTGTGTGTAGATTTGAGGGGTGAAGCTCTGGGTGTAGAATCAAGTGGTAATGACCTTTGTGTAGATTCGAGTGGCAATGTCCTGTGTGTAGATTCGAAGGGTGAAGCTTTGAATGTAGATTTGAGTGGTAATGTCCTGTATGTAGATTCGAGTGGTAATGTCCTGTGTTTAGACTCGATTGGCAATGACCTGTGTGTAGTTCGAGGGGTGAGGCTCTCGGTGTAGATGCGAGTGGTAATGTCCTGTGTGTAGATTCGAGTGGTAATGTCCTGTGTGTAGATTCGAGGGGCAAAGCTCTGAGTGTAGATTTGTGTGGTAATGTCCTGTGTGTAGATTCGAGTAGTAATGTCCTGTATGTAGATTCGAGGGGTGAAGCTCTGGGTGTAGATACGAGTGGAAATCTCCTGTGTGTAGATTTGAGTAGCAATGTCCTGTGTGTAGATTCGAGTGGTAATGGCCTGTGTGTAGATTCGAGTAGCAATGTCCTGTGTGTAGATTTAAAGGCTGAAGCTTTGAATGTAGATTTGAGAGGTAATGTCCTGTATGTAGATTAGAGTGGTAATGTCCTTTGGGTAGATTCGAGTGGCATTGTCCTGTGTGTAGATTCGAGGGGTGAAGCTCTTGGTGTAGATTCGAGTGGTAATGTCCTGTATGTAGATTCGAGGGGTGAAGCTCTTGTTGTAGATTCGAGTGGTAATGTCCTGTGTGTAGATTCGAGGGGTGAAGTTCTGGGTGTAGAATCACGTGGTAATGTCCTTTGTGTAGATTCGAGTGGTGATGTCCTGTGTGTAGATTCAAAGGGTGAAGCTCTGGATGTAGATTCGAGTGGTAATGTTCTGTGTGTAGATTCGAGTAGTAATGTCCTATGTGTAGATTCGAGGGTGAAGCTCCGGGTGTAGAATCAAGTGGTAATGGCCTTTGTGTAGATTCAAGTGGTAATGTCCTTTGTGTAGATTCGAGTGGTAATGTCCTGTGTGTAGATTTGATGGGTGAACCTCTGGATGTAGATTCGAGTGGTATTGCCCTGTGTGTAGATTCGAGTAGTAATGTCCTGTGTGTTCAAAGGGTGAAGCTCTGGATGTAGATTCGAGTGGTAATGTCCTGTGTGTAGATTTGAGTAGTAATGTCCTGTGTGTAGATTTGAGGGGTGAAGCTCTGGGTGTAGAATCAAGTGGTAATGTTCTTTGTGTAGATTCGAGTAGTAATTTCCTGTATGTAGATTCGAAGGGTGAAGCTCTGGATGTAGATTTGAGTGGTAATGTCCTGTATGTAGATTCGAGTGGTAATGTCCTGTGTTTAGACTCGATTGGCAATGCCCTGTGTGTAGATTCGAGGGGTGAAGCTCTGGGTGTAGATTCGAGTGGTAATGTCCTGTGTGTAGATTTGAGGGGTGAAGCTCTGGGTGTAGAATCAAGTGGTAATGTCCTTTGTGTAGATTCGAGTGGTAGAGTCATGTGTGTAGATTCGAAGGGTGAAGCTCTGGATGTAGATATGAGTGGTAATGTCCTGTATGTAGATTCGAGTGGTAATGACCTGTGGGAAAATTCGAAGGGTGAAGCTCTGGATGTAGATTTGAGTGGTAATGTCCTGTATGTAGATTTGAGTGGTAATGTCCTGTGTTAAGACTCGATTGGCAATGTCGGAAATGTCCTGTGTGTAGTTTGAGGGGTGAAGCCCTGGGTGTAGATTCAATGGTGACGTCCTGTGTGTAGATTCGAGGGGTAAAGCAATGAGTGTAGATTCGAGTGGTAATGTCCTGTGGGTAGATTCGAGTGGCATTGTCCTGTGTGTAGATTTGAGGGTTGAAGCTCTGGGTGTAGAATCAAGTGGAAATTTCCTTTGCGTAGATTTGAGTGGTAATGTCCTGTGTGTAGATTCGAGTGGTAATGTCCTGTGTGTAGATTTGAGGGGTGACGCTGTGAGTGTAGATTCGAGTGGTAATGTCCTGTGTGTAGATTCGAGTAGTAATGTCCTGTGTGAAGATTCGAGGGGTAAAGCTCTGAGTGTAGATTCTAAAGGTAATGTCCTGTGTGTGCATTTGAGTGGTAATGTCCCGTGTGTAGATTCGAGTGGTAATGTCATGTGTGTAGATTCGAGGAGTAAAGCTCTGGGTGAAGAATCAAGTGGTAATTTCCTTTGCGTAGATTCGAGTAGTAATGTCCTGTGTGTAGATTCGAAGAGTGAAGAGCTGTATGTAGATTCGAGTGGTAATGTCCTGTATGTAGATTTGAGTGGTAATGTCCTGTATGTAGATTCGACTGGTAATGTCCTGTGTGTAGATTTGAGTGGCAATGTCCTTTGTGTAGATTCGATTGGTAATGTCTTGTATGTAGATTCGAGTGGTAATGTCCTGTGTTTAGACTCGATTGGCAATATCCTGTGTGTATTTCCAGGGGTGAAGCTCTGAGTGTAGATTCAAGTGGTAATGTCCTGTGTGTAGATTTGAGGGATGAAGCTCTGGGTGTAGATTTGAGTGGTAATGTCCTGTGTGTAGATTCGAGTGGTACTGTCCTGTGTGTAGATTCGAGTAGTAATGTCCTGTGTGAAGATTCGAGGGGTAAAGCTCTGAGTGTAGATTCTAAAGGTAATGTCCTGTGTGTGCATTTGAGTGGTAATGTCCAGTGTGTAGATTCGAGTGGTAATGTCATGTGTGTAGATTCGAGGAGTAAAGCTCTGGGTGTAGAATCAAGTGGTAATTTCCTTTGCGTAGATTCGAGTAGTAATGTCCTGTGTGTAGATTCGAAGAGTGAAGAGCTGGATGTAGATTCGAGTGGTAATGTCCTGTATGTAGATTTGAGTGGTAATGTCCTGTATGTAGATTCGACTGGTAATGTCCTGTGTGTAGATTTGAGTGGCAATGTCCTTTGTGTAGATTCGATTGGTAATGTCTTGTATGTAGATTCGAGTGGTAATGTCCTGTGTTTAGACTCGATTGGCAATATCCTGTGTGTATTTCCAGGGGTGAAGCTCTGAGTGTAGATTCAAGTGGTAATGTCCTGTGTGTAGATTTGAAGGATGAAGCTCTGGGTGTAGATTTGAGTGGTAATGTCCTGTGTGTAGATCCGAGAGATGACACCCTGTGTGTAAATACAAAGGGTGATGCTCTGTGTGTAGATCCGAGAGATGGCGCTGTGTGTGTAAATGCAAGGGGTGACGCCCTGTGTGTAGATTAAATGGTGATGCCCTGTGTGTAGATATGAGTGGTAATGTCCTGTGTGTAGATCTGAGAGGTGATGCCTTGTGTGTACGTACAAAGAGTGATGCCCTTGAGTGCAAATGAATGGTGACGCCCTGAGTGTAGATTTGCTGGTGACGCCCTGTGTGTAGATTCAATGGTGACGCCCTGTGGGTAGATTCGAGTGGTAATGTGTTGTGTGTAGATCCGAGAGTTGATGCCCTGTGTGTACTAACGAAGGGTGATGCCCTGTGTGTAGATTCGATTGACGCCCTGGGGGTAGATTCAATAGTGACGCTGTCTGTTTACGTATGAAGGGTAATGTCCTGTGTGTAGATTCAATAGTGACGCCCTGTGGGAAGATTCAATGGTGAAGCTGTCTGTTTACATACGAAGGGTAATGTCCTGTGTGTAGATTCGATTGACGCCCTGTGTGTAGATTCGATGGTGATGCCCTGTGTGTAGATTCTATGGTGACGCCCTGTGGGTAGATTCAATGGTGATGCCCTGGAGGTAGATTTAATGGTGATGCTGTCTGTTTACGTACGAAGGGTAATGTCCTGTGTGTAGATTCGATGATGACGTCCTGTGGGTAGATTCAATAGTGACGCTGTCTGTTTACGTACGAAGGGTAAAGTCCTGTGTGTAGATTCAATAGTGAAGCCCTGTGGGAAGATTCAATGGTGAAGCTGTCTGTTTACGTACGAAGGGTAATGTCCTGTGTGTAGATTCGATTGATGCCCTGTGTGTAGATTCGATGGTGATGCCCTGTGTGTAGATTCTATGGTGATGCCCTGTGTGTAGATTCAATGGTGACGCCCTGTGGGTAGATTCAATGGTGACACCCTGGGTGTAGATTCGAAGGGTGATGCCCTGTGTGTAGATTCGATGGTGATGCCCTGTGGGTAGATTCAATGGTGATGCCCTGTGGGTAGATTCAATGGTGACGCCCTGTGTGTAGATTCAATGGTGATGCCCTGCGGGTAGATTCAATGGTGACGCCCTGCGGGTAGATTCAATGGTGACGCCCTGTGTTTAGATTCAATGGTGACGCCCTGTGCGTAGATTCAATGGTGATGCCCTGCGGGTAGATTCAATGGTGACGTCCTGTGTGTAGATTCGATGGTGACGCCCTGTGTGTAGATTCGATGGTGATGCCCTGCGGGTTGATTCAATGATGACGTCCTGTGTTTAGATTCAATGGTGACGCCCTGTGGGTAGATTCAATGGTGATGCCCTGCGTGTAGATTCAATAGTGAAGCCCTGTGGGTAGATTTGATGGTGATGATCTGCAGGTAGATTTAATGGTGACGCCCTGTGTGTAGATTATATAGTGACGCAATGCGGGTAGATTCAATGGTGACGTCCTGTGTGTAGATTCGATGGTGACGTCCTATGGGTAGATTCAATGGTGACGCCCTGTAGGTAGATTCGATGGTGATGCCCTGTGTGTAGATTCAATGGTGACGTCTTGTGTGTAGATTCAATGGTGACGTCCTGTGTGTAGATTCGATGGTGACGCCCTGTGTGTAGATTCAATGGTGACACCCCGTTAGTAGATTTATTGTGACGCCCTGTGTGTAGATTCAATGGTGAAGTCCTGTGTGTAGATTCAATGTTGACGCCCTGTGTGTAGATTTAATGGTGACGTCCTGTGTGTAGATTCGATGGTCATGCTCTGTGGGTAGATTCAATGGTGACGCCCTGTAGGTAGATTAGATGGTGATGCCCTGTGTGTAGATTCAATGGTGATGCGCTGTGTGTAGATTCAATGGTGATGCCCTGTGTGTAGATTCGATGGTGACGCCCTGTGTGTAGATTCAATGGTGGAGCCCTGTGTGTAGATTCATTGTGACGCCCTGTGTGTGGATTCAATGGTGACGCCCTGTGTGTAGATTCAATGGTGACGCCCTGTGTGTAGATTCAATGGTGACGCCCTGTGTGTAGATTTTATGGTGACACCCTGTCGGTAGATTCAATGGTGATGCCCTGTGTGTAGATTCCATGGTGACGCCCTGTGTGTAGATTCAATGGTGACGCCCTGTGTGTAGATTCAATGGTGATGCCCTGTGGGTAGATTTGATGGTGACGTCCTGTGGGTAGATTCAATGGTGACACCCTGGGTGTAGATTCGAAGGGTGACGCCCTGTGGGTAAGATCTATGGTGACGCCCTGTGTGTAGATTCAATGGTGACGCCCTGTGTGTAGATTCAATGGTGACGCCCTGTGTGTAGATTCAATGGTGACACCCTGTGTGTAGATTCAATAGCGATGCCCTGTGGGTAGATTCAATGGTAATGCCCTGTGTGTAGATTCGATGGTGATGCCCTGTGGGTAGATTCAATGGTGACGCCCTGTGTGTCGATTCGATGGTGACGCCCTGTGTGTAGATTCAATGGTGACACCATGTGGGTAGATTCAATGCTGACGCCCTGCGGGTAGATTCAATGGTGACACCCTGTGTGTGGATTCGATAGTGGCGCCTGTGTGTAGATTTGATATTGACGTTCTGTGGGTAGATTTGATGGTGGGAGACGCACTGTGGGTAGATTCGATGGTGATGCCCTGTGTGTAGATTCGATTGTGATGCCCTGTGGGTAGATTCAATGGTGAAGCCCTGTGTTTAGATTCAATGGTGACGCCCTGTGTGTAGATTCGATGGTGATGCCCTGTGTGTAGTTTCGATGGTGACGCCCTGCGGGTAGATTCGATGGTGACATCCTGTGTGTAAATTCGAACGGTGACGCCCTGTGGGCAGATTTGAATGGTGACGCCCTGTGTGTAGATTCAATGGTGGTGCCCTGCGGGTAGATTCAATGGTGAAGCCCTGCGGGTCGATTCAATGGTGACGCCCTGTGTGTAGATTCGATTGTGACGCCCTGTGTGTAGATTCAATGGTGACGTCCTGTGTGTAGATTCAATGGTGACGCCCTGTGTGTAGATTCGATGGTGACGACCTGTGTGTACATTCAATGGTGATGCCCTGTGGGTAGATTCAATGGTGACGCCCTTCGGGTAGATTCAATGGTGACGCCCTGTGTGTAGATTCGATGGTGACGACCTGTGTGTAGATTCAATGGTGACGCCCTGTGTGTAGATTCGATGGTGACGCCCTGTGTGTAGATTCGATGGTGACGCCCTGCGGGTAGATTTAATGGTGACACCCTGTGTGTGGATTCGATGGTGGCGCCTGTGTGTAGATTTGATATTGACGTCCTGTGGGTAGATTTGATGGTGGGTGACACTCTGTGGGTAGATTCGATGGTGATGCCCTGTGTGTAGATTCAATGGTGATGCCCTGTGGGTAGATTCAATGGTGACGCCCTTCGGGTAGATTCAATGATGACGCCCTGTGTGTAGATTCGATGGTGACGACCTGTGTGTAGATTCAATGGTAACGCCCTGTGTGTAGATTCGATGGTGACGCCCTGTGTGTAGATTCAATGGTGACGCCCCTGCGGGTAGATTCGATGGTGACGTCCTGTGTACAGATTCGATGATGACATCCTGTGTGTAGATTTGAATGGTGACGCTCTGTGGGTAGATTTGAATGGTGACGCCCTGTGTGTAGATTCAATGGTGATGATTGAGGGAAGAAAGTACGTGAGCAAGTGTATTACTCTCCACACAATATTCTCGGCAACAAAACAATTTGATTTTTTACAATAAACAATGTGCATTTATTGAAAAGAAAAAGCAGAAAAATATGTACCAATACTAACACATTTATTATTTGTTGGTTTATTTTTTAATTATTATAAGCAATGTATTTGTTTTTGGTTTTCTTAAAGAAGTAGTTAAAAACATAAATACAGCAACAACATAATAATGTGTCTGAATGAAACAAAACAATAATATTACAATTCATTATCCAATTTGATTCCAGTTGAAATATCCGGTGTTACTGTAGATTATAGGAAGGCTAGCGGTAGATGAGAACTACGCGCGTTTCGGCATGTGTGCCTTCATCAGGGAACCATCTTAGCAATAACTATTTATATGGAGAAAACTTCTAATAATCCAAGCGCAACTATTGCTCCAAATCATTCAATTGGAATGTTGAAGGTAATGGTATGCTGTGGACAGCCTTTGTTTTAGATAACACAAGGTTATTTGAATTGGGGCCCTTCTTTTTAGATTTTAATTACGACCATATTGCATAGTTACATTTCACATTTAGATATGTGGAAGGTATCGAATTGAGCCCGTCTTTCTTCTAGTGATTTACAGCCATCTTGCGGAATCCGTGGCCTGATGCAACGGCGGAAATCGAGTTGATCAATGGTGATGCCCTGTGGGTAGATTCAATGGTGAAGCCCTGCGGGTAGATTCAATGGTGACGCCCTGTGTGTAGATTCGATTGTGATGCCCTGTGTGTAGATTCGACGGTGACGCTCTGTGGGTATATTCAATGGTGACGCTCTGTGGGTAGCTTCGATGGTGACGTCCTGTGGGTAGATTCAATGGTGATGACCTGTGTGTAGATTCAATGGTGACGCCCTGTGTGAAGATTCAATTGTGACTCCCTGTCTGTAGATTCGATGGTGACGCCCTGTGTGTAGATTCGATGGTGCTTGTGAGAAGTTGGCCTGGTATATGCTGTCCACTAATTAAAGTGGGCACCTTGCACCAGTCCAAACGACCCTTATTGATGATTAGGTTAAAGACAACCTTTATTGAAAGCTATGCTAGTGGTAGCTATGGAGAGCAGCCTTCAGGCTAAGTCTCGAAGGAATGTAAAGCAGCTTGTTTTACCAGTATATAACCTCCTGAATGACCAAATGAAAGGAGAACAACACCAGGTGTATATAAAATATATGTATTTATTACTAAACACTCTCTACTACCCTCTTTATGAGATTAGAGAACAAGACACACAATATTAAATCACTAGAACGACAGTAAATAGCACAATACACAGCGGGCTACAGGGGAGACCGAACCATATACTAAGAAAGTGGTATAAGAACCACGACTTGACTAGACACAGTGCCTAGAGCACGTAGAATCGCTGGGACCCCAAGGAACCACCCAAGGTAGTGACACAGGGGACCCACGGAGGACGGAGTGCAGTGTGGGAACACAGACGCGAGCTCCGTACAACTCTATGGGAAAGTCGCGGTTGGAAATTTAAAGATTAAGGACACTTAGGAGAGGACTTCAAGCAAACCCAGCTAAACATAGAAGGTTCTAAGGCCAGCACCCTTGAGAGTACCGAGGTACCTGTGTTACCTATCCCAGAGGAGCCGGGTGCATAGGGGTCAAGTGGTGTCGGAAACCCTCGTCGTTTTCAATGGCGTGATGCGAGAAAGTACTGCTGCCGTGGAGAAGAAAAGTGTCCGGTTGATCCAAGCCTGGATCGGAGATGTGAAGAACCTGAAAGCAGAGGGGACAAAGTCTGGGTCACTTCACGTGGCCAGGAGCAGAGCAATCGAATGCCCACCGATGTCGGGTGCTTCAGGTGCGAACAGGTGAAGCTTGACTCTGCAGCCACGGGGACCAGGTGTCACGGTCACCAGGTTATCCTCAGGATCGGATCGAAGCATAAAAGGGTCCACCTCTCGACAGCCCCAAGTCCGGATAGAATAAATCCCCTCGGACTAGTGGGATGGTCAAGCGAGGGAAGGAAAGGGTAGGAACAGCGGGGAGGGAGACCTGAGAACAGACAAAGAGAGAGAACAGCTTTTACTATAAAGGATACTGTTTAAACTATACCCACAATGTTCCAGAAAACCCTACAAAAGGAGAACTCGCTCTACCTGTAAAGAAAACAAGGAGTGCCTTCTGCCGGGCGAGATGTGAGGGTGAGTACGAGGTAACAGCACATTCCTATTCTAATAAAGGAACAGGGTTAATTAACAACATGTCACACAGTAAATGGAGAAATGCACCCTCTGTTGTACTCAAGACTTTCTAAATGAAAGGCCAATACCTTTGCATAGAACGTGCTTGGCCCCCACCGGACTATTTCAGTTCAGTACTGGACACCCCCAACAGATCTCCCCTAAAGAACGAAAACATAACACAAAATGCCAAGGTTAACGGCACACAAGCATGAGTGTGGCGTTTCTGGTATATCATTCAATAATTCCAAGAGGTAGCCGGCAATTCCCTTCCGCTACCATTGAAGAAGATAATTCTCTATGAGTAGGAAGCTCTCAGCATAAACCAGTAATAGGAGGTACTTCAGTCATCACCATGATATGGAGGATTAACATTAAAAGAATTAAGCGCTCCCGCTTTTGCCTAAAAGTAAGAGCGTTGAAAATGCCTAATCTCTGGTTGTACACAAACAGAGTTGCTGTATTTCCTCCCGCATGAGACCGTAGGAAATAACGCGTCTCTCCAACGGGAGGAACAAGGTATATACGCTGCAGAAAGCTTCCGTAGCAATATTCAACAAAACACTAGAACAGTTGGTGCGAGTTCGCACCCTTACCCGACCGTACTTCTGGGTACTCGGGGAACCACAGGATAATCGGCGTCTTCGTGAAGGCGCCCTTTCCTCTTCACCAGATTTGCTGACGGCACGTCTCACAGCGTGAAACGTCAGCGCGTACGTGACTGCACTGGCGGATGACGGGAATAGTAGTTTCCTGTCCCGTTCGTCTCCGCTTCTGTAGTCAGTGCGCTCACGCTCTGTGTGCCCTGACAGTACACCCCCCCATCGGCGAGCACTGACAGGAGCAAGGTTTATCCGGGAACCTCCTATGAAACGCCGCCACCAGCCGGGGAGCATGTACAGAGGAGGCCGGTTCCCAGGAATCCTCCTCGGAACCATAACCTTTCCAGGACACCAAATACCACAGTCTCCTCCGGGTGATCCTGGAGTCCACAACACCCCTGACCTCATACTCCTTGTCATGATCCACCCACAACGGAACAGGCTGCCGTTTAACCGGACTGAAGGAAGGCTTCAGGAGAGAGACATGAAAGACAGGATGTATCCGGAAGTGTGCTGGCAAACGCAGTTTTACAGCCACTGGCCCTATCTTCTTGAGGACCCTGTAGGGGCCAATGAACTTGGGATTTAGGAAGCTATGCCTCTTGAATCTTATGTTTTTCGTAGAGAGCCAGACCAAGTCCCCCGTTTTGTATTCCGGAGCGAGCCTCCGATGCTTATCTGCCTGTCTTTTGTACAGCACTTTAGCATGCTGGAGATAGTGGGTGGTGTCAAGCAGGGTTTGTCTGATGTGCCCTAACCTCTGTTGTACTTCGGGGAGTTTGAGTGTGCGACTAGGTGCTACGAAAGGGATAAAACGAGGGTGGAAACCGTAAGAACTGTAAAAAGGTGACGTGTAGAGCTGTGTAATGCATTATTATAAGCGATCTCGGCTACCCATAACCAGTCCACCCAAGCTTCCGTGTTAGTGTCTATGTAGCATCGCAGGAACTGTTTAAGGGTCTGGTTCAACCGTTCCGTCTGGCCATCAGTTTGCGGATGGAAACTGGTGGACAGAGCGGACGAAATGTTCAACCTAGAACACCAAACCCTCCAGAAACGTGCTGTGAATTGTGAGCCCCTGTCTGACACGATTGTACGCGGTAACCCATGTAACCTAACTACGTTGACTAACAGTAGGGTAGCTAATTGCCCTGCAGTGGGGAGCTGTTTGCAGGCTATAAAGTGTCCCATTTTGGTCAAGTAGTCCACAACCACCAAGACGACTGTATGTCCTTGGTCTCTAGGTAACCCGACTATGAAGTCCACCGACCATTGTTCCCAAGGGTTTTCCGGAGTGTGCAAAGGCTGTAACAGGCCTTGAGATCTGCGTTTATCGGTCTTCATTTGAGCGCAGACCTCACACCCCTTGACCCAAAGTATTATGTCCCTGCGAGAGAGGGCCACCAAAATTGACGTAGCGTGTGTTCAATGGTTTTTTGGCCACCGCAATGTCCAGCACACGGGAGGAAATGGCACCAGCGAAAGACCTGCTGTCTTACTTCCTTGGTGGGTACTAAGACTTGATTTCCTTTCATGGGAATGCCTTGTCGCATTCTCCATTCGGGATGATGTCTGAGCCAGTCTCTCCAAGTGGCGGTCTGTGCTCCTCTCTTTATCTTCTGTAGGAAGTCATTGGTATGGGTTGCACAGACTACTTGGTCAGATGCGATGATTGCTCTTTCTGTGTTCATCATACCTTCGGTTTGAGTTGTTTGTCGGGTCAGGGCGACTGCTTTCTTGTTGTCTCTGCCGGGCCTAAAGGTGATGACAAAGTGGTATTCAGCGAAGAACATCATCCACCTTAACTGACGAGGAGTAAGCTGCCTGGAAGATTTCATGAACTGCAGATTGCGGTGATCTGTGTAAACGGTGACTTGGTGTTTTGCTCCTTTTATCCAATGCCTCCATTCCAAAAAGGCGTCCTTAATGGCCAATAGTTCCTTTTCGGCGATCGTATAGTTTCTCTCCGCACTGTTCAGCTTCCGAGACATGAAGGCGACTGGATGCAGCTGCCCTGTGGAAGGATGTCTTTGGGAAAGGACGGCTCCTACTGCTACGTCGGAGGCATCGGCTTCTATGACGAATGGCAATTCGGGATCAGCGTGGGCCAAGATAGGAGCGGAGGAAAAGGCTGTCTTCAGTGCATCAAAGGCGGTTTGAGCTTCTTCGTCCCACCGGAAGGACACGCTCTTCCTTAACAGGCGTGTAACTGGGGCCACCATAGTAGAGAAATGATGAATAAAACGCCTATAAAAATTGGCGAAGCCCAAAAAGCATTGTAGGTCACGTACATTTGTTGGACTGGGCCATTCAATAACGGCTGTCACCTTCCTCTCAGCCATGATTTGGCCTGCCGGGGTGAGCATGACTCCCAAAAACTCTACGGTGGTGACATGAAACTCACACTTACAGATCTTACAATAGAGGTGGTTTCTTTGTAAGGCTTGTAATACAATCCTGACGTGTTCCTTATGCTCCTCAGGGTTCATAGAGAAGACAAGAATGTCGTCTATATAGACAACCACGAATCGATCCAGATACTCCCGGAGAACGTCGTTCAGGAAAAACTGGAAAGCGGCTGGGGCGTTACAAAGGCCGAAAGGCATAACAAGATATTCGTAAAGCCCGTACCGAGTCTTGAACGCTGTCTTCCACTCGTCCCCCTCTCGCATCCGTACCAGATGGTAGGCTCCTCGGAGGTCGAGTTTCGTGTAGATCGTAGCCCCCTTTACTTGTTCTAACAATACCGACACAAGGGGGAGAGGGTACTGGTTCTTCACCGTGATGGCATTCAACGCTCTGAAGTCGATGCATGTCCTGAGCTCCCCATTGGCCTTCGGTATAAAAAAAAGGGGGGAAGCTGCAGGAGACCGAGAGTGACGGATAAAACCCAAAGAAAGGTATTGCTCTAAGTACTGCCTTAGATGTAGAGTCTCGGGCTCAGTTAAGGCATATATCCTGCTACAAGGAATCACTGCACCCGGTATAAGATCGATCTGGCAGTCGTAGATCCTGTGTGGGGGTAATACCTCAGCCATGTTGTCACAAAACACCGTAGCGTACTCCTGATAGCATTCGGGCAGATCCACTTCTTTCTCCGCGGCCGTGGTGATGTGGTGGCGTAACGCTAAAGCCTTGGATGGAACCTTAGGGGGATATATGCAGTGGGTGCCGCAGTACCTGGAATCCATATGCATAGTCAAGCGAGGCCAATCAATAGATGGGTCATGTTTCTGGAGCCAGGGTAACCCCAAAATCACCCCGTATTTGGGTGCTTGGATGACGTTGAAGGTGATGAACTCGCAGTGGTCATCCTTGTACCATACCTCGAGCTCCTTCGTTTGAAACCGAATGGGACCGGATTCCAATTGTTTGCCATCCACTGCAAACACACGTTCAGGAGTGCTCTTCGTAACCAATTCTACTCCTAATCTGAGGGCTGCCTCTTCGTCCATAAAGCAGCCAGTGGCCCCAGAATCCACCATGACCTGGATGTGTTTCTTTTCTTGGCCCACAACAATATCCATGTTAACGAAGAAGTGTTCTGGGCTGTCACTGGGATCGTTCTTCACTGAAGGGATTTCACTGCAGCTCAAGGGTTCCCCTTCCTTACTCCTCAAGCGTATCAGTTTTCCGACGACTTGTCTGCTGCAACAGCGGCCACTTGTCCAAACCTAGGACGGCTGTTTCTCGGCTTAACGGGGCACTCTCGGAGGTAATGCCATTTCTTCCCGCAGTATAAGCATAGTCCCTGTTTCCGCCGGTATTCTCGTTCGTTAGGGGTGAGAGAGGCCCGGACCGCCCCTATCTCCGTAGGTTCGGAAGGAGTCGATCCGTGCTCGGAGGTCTTTGGCTGGTCAAAGCGCTGAGGGATCCGTTCCCTTCTTCTGTGGTCGCCTCTGCGTTCCTTCAAGCGATGATCCAAACGCAAGGTCAGTTCGATTAGCGCAGGACAGGTTCTAGGTTGAGGATCCACTTGCGCTATAACGTCCTTTAAATCGTCCCGAAGCCCTTGATAGAACAGTGCGGCTTGTTTCGACTCTGGCCACTCCGTCTCAGCCACCAATCGTCGGAAGGAGTTCAGGTATACCAACAGATCCTTGCTACCTTGCTTCAGTTCAAGTAACTCCTTATCCGCCGAAAAGGTTTCAGCCCTGCGAACGAATGTCTTCTCAAACTCCTCCTTGAAAGCTTCCCAGTCATGGAGGAGAGGGTCATCTCGTCGGACTATTGGGACTGCCCATTGAGCTGCGTCCCCTGCTAAGTAAGAGATCAGGAAAGCGACTCGTGCTTGGTTAGTCGCAAACATCTTGGGTTTGCAATGGAAATGGAGCATTACCTGGGTTAGGAATACCTGCACTTTTTGTATATCCCCATAATATCTCTCAGGAGGGGCCAACGGGATTTGTGAGGGTACTTCCACTATCACTGCACTAGTCTGAGGAAGGGAAGAACTGCTAGCATCGAAAGGATTCCTCTGCATGCGCTCTACCCTCGCTTGTAAAGCGGCGGTCTCAGTACGTGAGGCAGCCAGCTCTGACTGCACTATTACTAGTGCAGCTAAGACGTCCTCAAGCGTCGCCATCCCAGATTCTACCCGACCAGGAGGATAAGTAAACGTGGGCCGATTATTCTGTCACGGTCACCAGGTTATCCTCAGGATCGGATCGAAGCATAAAAGGGTCCACCTCTCGACAGCCCCAAGTCCGGATAGAATAAATCCCCTCGGACTAGTGGGATGGTCAAGCGAGGAAGGAAAGGGTAGGAACAGCGGGGAGGGAGACCTGAGAACAGACAAAGAGAGAGAACAGCTTTTACTATAAAGGATACTGTTTAAACTATACCCACAATGTTCCAGAAAACCCTACAAAAGGAGAACTCGCTCTACCTGTAAAGAAAACAAGGAGTGCCTTCTGCCGGGCGAGATGTGAGGGTGAGTACGAGGTAACAGCACATTCCTATTCTAATAAAGGAACAGGGTTAATTAACAACATGTCACACAGTAAATGGAGAAATGCACCCTCTGTTGTACTCAAGACTTTCTAAATGAAAGGCCAATACCTTTGCATAGAACGTGCTTGGCCCCCACCGGACTATTTCAGTTCAGTACTGGACACCCCCAACAGATCTCCCTAAAGAACGAAAACATAACACAAAAAGCCAAGGTTAACGGCACACAAGCATGAGTGTGGCGTTTCTGGTATATCATTCAATAATTCCAAGAGGTAGCCGGCAATTCCCTTCCGCTACCATTGAAGAAGATAATTCTCTATGAGTAGGAAGCTCTCAGCATAAACCAGTAATAGGAGGTACTTCAGTCATCACCATGATATGGAGGATTAACATTAAAAGAATTAAGCGCTCCCGCTTTTGCCTCAAAGTAAGAGCGTTGAAAATGCCTAATCTCTGGTTGTACACAAACAGAGTTGCTGTATTTCCTCCCGCATGAGACCGTAGGAAATAACGCGTCTCTCCAACGGGAGGAACAAGGTATATACGCTGCAGAAAGCTTCCGTAGCAATATTCAACAAAACACTAGAACAGTTGGTGCGAGTTCGCACCCTTACCCGACCGTACTTCTGGGTACTCGGGGAACCACAGGATAATCGGCGTCTTCGTGAAGGCGCCCTCTCCTCTTCACCAGATCTGCTGACGGCACGTCTCACAGCGTGCAACGTCAGCGCGTACGTGACTGCACTGGCGGATGACGGGAATAGTAGTTTCCTGTCCCGTTCGTCTCCGCTTCTGTAGTCAGTGCGCTCACGCTCTGTGTGCCCTGACACCAGGAGATGTCTGCGACAACCACAGTCTGGATTCGAGCTGTCCCACGACGGCTAGCGAGTGCTGGGGGGTTAGTGTCCGGATTGAACACCAACAAGCCTTGGCAACTGCAACCCACGCGGTCAGAGGAAAGATGCTTCTGTGAGGACCAGCAAGGTCCTGGGGACTGCCCAAGCAATGGAGAGTCAGGGCACATCTGGAGCAACCAGGGAAGCCCACTGAAAGTTGAAGTTGCCTTCTCAGAGACCCACAGGCCAACGGACCAGGGATCACGAAGGGACCTTGAGAGGAATTACAAAGTGCCAGCCCACGGAACACTTGTGGAGTGTAGGCTGTAAATCTTCAGTGGAATTACTGCTCGGGGTCAGGACTAGAAGTAGCCCAAAGCACAGCTTCAGGGGTCGCCGAAAAGCATATGCTGCTGCAAATGTACACGGTGCCCAGGGGTACAGGTTTCACGGTCCCCACGAGGGATACGGGCCTCAGAATTGCTGAGAGTGCAGATTGACCTCGGAGACCTCAGGAACCCACCTCCTGTATTGCAGAAATCTTCGGACTCCTACGGGAGCTTCATAGATGCAAACCGGTCAGATGCATTTAGGTGCCTGCTCAGCAGGGGAGTAACTCCTTTACTCCAAAGGAGATTCTTCAGTCGTCCAGCAAAGCGTAGATCGTCGAAGGTTACTTGGTTTCTGTAGCAGAGTTTAGTCCAGGTAATATCTAAAGTCCTGTAGCCAGGGGTTCCTACTTTATACCCAAGGAAGGGGTGGGACAAACTCTGGGGACCCACCTATGGGAGGGTCAGGACAGAGGGGTGGCTACACCCATATCCTTTGTCCAGTTTCACGCCAGAGCAGGGGCTGATAACCCCTGCAACCGGTTTGAGCTGGACTATGCACGAGGACACCAAATGTGCCCCCAGTGCAGACATCAAAGCACTCTGAGAGTGCACCCACCCAGCCCCAATACACTAAAGCCTGTCTGGGAGGTGGTCACACCTCCCTGTGACAGGAAACCTATTGTCAAGCCTTCCCCTGCCGGAGTTTCGTCCAGCAGCAGGAGGGCAGACTCGTGTCTGTGGCTGGCAGCATCCATTTTGTGATGCCAGTGTTCTGTGAATCTGGCACCGGGTGTATCGGTGTTGTCATATTTCTCCCTCTAGGAGTGTGGAATCATACCTCCCACACCAGTTACTGGTGTGGAGGTATGATTCCAAGGTGTTTGACACCAAACACGACATGTTTCCATGCAGCCATTTTAAAGTTAGCATTTACCGCGAGGTTATAATGCACTTAAGTATATATGGTTGGCTGCATCACAAACAACCCCGGAGAATAGGTTCCGAAGGCTGCAGAGGGGCCCTGCTCATGCATGGGCACCCTCTCACATAAAACCCAGCACCCTGCCTTCAGGATCGATAAGGCCTGCTATAGGGGTGACTGATAGGTTTACGTGTGCAGTGATTAGGATAGATATAGTGAACCTATATCTAAGTAAGGGGTGCATGCACCACCTTACACAGGCTGCAGTAGCAGACCTGTGGTGTCATGTTAAATGGTCTCTCAGGGGTGGCATAATACATGCTGCTGCCCCTGGGAGGCCTCTGGGGTACCTATGCCCTGGGTACATAGTATACCATATACTAGGGACTTATAAGGGTACCCCAGAATCCAATCTGGAGTGTACCTAAAGTACATGCAATCAACTTAGAGGAGAAAGCAGCTAGACTGAGATCCTGAATAGCAGGATCCCAGTCAGACTAAGTCGAAAACAGTGAAACATCAGCAAAAAGTGGGGGTAACTATAAGAAGCAGATCCTACTCTCCTACACAACCCCCCCAAACGTCAGGACATTAAACTAACCTTGACCAGTTGAGTCTTCATGTTCTAAGTGGAAATATCTGGAGAGTCCATCTGCATTGGCATGGTTACTCCCAGGTCTATGTTCCACTGTATAGTCCATCCCCTGTAGGGAAATGGACCACCTCAAAAGTTTGGGGTTTTCACCCTTCATCTGTTTTAGCCATAAGAGGGGCTTATGGTCTGTCTGAACAATGAAGTGAGTGCCAAACAAGTATGGCCTCAGCTTCTTCAGAGCCCAAACGACAGCAAAGGCTTCCCTCTCAATGGCTGACCAACGTTTCTCTCTGGGGGTCAGCCTTCTGCTAATAAAAGCTACTGGCTGATCCTGACCTTCATCATTCAATTGTGATAACACAGCCCCTACCCCCAACTCAGATGCATCTGTTTGGACAATGAATTGTTTGGAGTAGTCAGGACTTTGCAGAATGGGAGCTGTGCACATGGCCTGCTTCAGGTCATCAAATGCCTTTTGACAGCTATCTGTCCATTGAACTTTCTTTGGCATTCTCTTGGAAGTTAAGTCATTCAAAGGGGTCACTATGGATCCATATCCTTTGACAAACCTCCTATAGTACCCAGTCAGGCCCAAGAAAGCTCTGACCTGAGTCTGGGTGGTTGGAGCAACCCAGTCCATGATGGTCTGGATTTTGCTCTGCAATGGTTGAACCTGGCCTCCACCCACAAGGTGGCCCAGGTATACAACTTGACTCTGCCCTATCTGGCACTTGGTGGCCTTGATAGTGAGGCCTGCTTTCTGCAGGGCCTCCAAAACATTTTGTAGGTGGACCAGGTGATCCTCCCAGGTGGAGCTAAAGACAGCAATATCATCTTGATATGCTGCACTATAGACTTCCAGGCCTGTAAGGACTTTGTTCACCAACCTTTGAAAAGTGGCAGGTGCATTCTTCAAACCAAAGGGCATCACCACAAATTGGTAGTGCCCACTAGGGGTTGAGAATGCTGTTTTGGCTTTTGCATCCTCAGCTAGTCTGATCTGCCAGTAGCCAGCTGTCAGGTCAAATGTGCTCAGAAACTTGGATGAGGCCAAAGTATCTATAAGCTCATCTGCCCTAGGGATTGGATGGGCATCAGTCCTAGTGACTGCATTGAAACCTCTGTAGTCAACACAAAACCTCATCTCTCTCTTACCACCCTGGGTGTGAGGTTTAGGTACCAAGACTACTGGACTAGCCCAAGGGCTATCTGAGGGTTCAATCACACCCAAATCCAACATCTTCTGGACTTCAGTCCTGATGCAGTCCCTGACATGGTCAGGTTGCCTGTAAATCTTATTTTTAACAGGCAGACTGTCCCCAGTGTCCACTTCATGAGTGCACCAGGTAGTCTGACTTGGAGTCAGTGAGAACATATGTCTAAACTGGTTGAGAACTTTTCTGCAATCAGTTTGCTGCTGGTCAGTGAGGCTGCCTGCCAAGGCTACACCATCTACTGAACCATCATCAGGGTTCTGTGAGAGCAGGTCAGGGAGTGGATCACTCTCTTCCTCCTGTCCCTCATCAGTAGCCATGAGCAAGCCCATGTCTGCCCTGTCAACATATGGTTTGAGCCTGTTGACATGGAGCACCCTATGGGGGCTCCTGGGAGTTCCAAGGTCCACCAGGTAGGTACCCTCTCCCTTTTGCTCAACAATGGTATGGGGGCCCCTCCACTTGTCTTGGAGGGCTGCTGGGGCCACAGGCTCCAACACCCATACTTTCTGTCCTGGCTGATAAACAGTCAACACAGCCTTTTGGTCATGCCAGGCCATTTGCAATTCCTGGCTAGCCTCAAGGTTTTTAGTCGCCTTCTTCATGTACTCAGCCATCCGGGAGAGGAGACCAAGTACATAGTCCACAATATCCTGTTTAGGGGGTTTGAGAGGTAACTCCCATCCCTCCTTCACTTGACACAATGGACCCCTAACTGGATGTCCAAACAGAAGCTCAAATGGGCTGTAACCAACCCCCTTCTGAGGAACCTCTCTGTAGGCAAAGAGAAGGCAGGGCAAAAGTATGTCCCATCTGCGCCTAAGCTTTTCTGGGAGACCTTTAATCATGCCCTTTAAGGTTTTGTTGAACCTTTCAACTAAACCATTGCATTGTGGGTGATAAGGGGTGGTACATTTATAATTCACACCACACTCCTTCCACATAGCAGTTAAGTAACCAGACATGAAGTTTGCACCTCGGTCTGATACTACCTCCTTAGGAAAACCCACCCTGGAAAAGATTCCCAGGAGGGCCCTTGCCACCACAGGAGCTGTGGTAGTTCTAAGGGTAATTGCCTCTGGATACCTAGTGGCATGGTCCACCACCACCAGTATAAATCTGTGCCCAGATGCAGTTGGAGGATCCAGGGGACCAACAATGTCAATCCCTACCCTCTCAAAGGGAACCCCCACCACAGGTAGTGGTATCAGGGGGGCCTTTGTAGTACTACCTGCCTTACCGCTGGCTTGACAGGTGACACAGGAGCGACAAAACTCCTTGGTGTCCTCAGACATGTGAGGCCAATGAAAGTGAGGGACAATTCTATCCCAAGTCTTGTTTTGGCCTAGGTGACCTGCTAATGGGATATCATGTGCTAGTGTCAATAGGAACCTCCTAAACTTCAGAGGTATAACCAACCTCCTGGTGGCTCCAGGCTTGGGGTCTCTACACTCTGAGTAAAGGAGTCCATCATCCCAGTAGATCCTATGGGACCCACTAGCACTCCCAGCAGCCTCAGCAGCAGCTTGCTGTCTGAGGGGTTCAAGAGAGGGGCAGCTCAGCTGCTCCTGGCTCAGATCTGCCCTGGAAGGGCCCCCTGTCCCCAAGAACGCAACCTGATCAGGTTCAAGCTCATCTGGGACAGTTCCTTCTTCAGGACTAAGATCAGCTCCCTCAAGAGACTGATCTGGATTGTGAGGCAGGAGGGAAGACACTGCCTTAACCCTACTGCTCCTTCTCTTGGAAGGCGCCTGGTCCATTTTTCCAGGATCCAGGGTCTGTTCAGTGTTAGACATTTTTGCCTGTGACCTGGTCATAGCAAACACATCTGCAGGGATACCCAACATTTCTGCATGAGTCCTGAGTTCCACTTCAGCCCAAGCTGAAGTTTCTAAATCATTGCCCAACAAGCATTCAACAGGGAGGTCTGCACTTACCACAACCTTCTTAGGGCCAGTTACCCCTCCCCAGGTGAAATTAACAACTACCAAGGAATGGTCTGTCCTGACATTGCTAGCATTGGTCACTTGGTACATCTCACCAAGTATGATTTGCTCAGGAGCCACAAGATCTTTTGTCACCATTGTGACACTTGCTCCTGTGTCCCTGAATGCCAAGGCCTCTTTTCCATTTCTAATAGGCTGTTGTCTGTATTTGCCCAGATTACTGGGACTTACAAATAAGGAGGCCATATCCATGCCTCCATCACAGATCAACATAGCCTGAGTTGGAACTCTGACTAGGCCAGAGTACATCTTAGATCCCAGGGTTAACTCTACTACACCCATATTTGGAGCACCACCACTTGGAGCTGAACTAGGGGGAACAGTTGCCTTAGGGGCAGTGGTGGTTGGAGTTGAGTCATTGGACTTGGTACAATCACTTGTCCAATGGGTCTTCTGTTTACAGATTTGACACCATGGCTTCTTCTTGCCTTTTCCCTTGTTGGATTGTGACTCCCCACCAGATGCAGATTTTTGGGGCTCTTGAGAAGACTTCTGGTCTTTACCCTACTCCCCACCCTTATCAGAGTTTTTAGAATCTTGCTTCTTGGAGTCACCACCTTGGTTCTGAACCTTCTGCCTCACTCTGGTTCTGACCCATTTGTCTGCCTTCTGGCCCAATTCTTGGGGAGAGGTCAGATCAGAGTCCACCAGGTACTGATGCAACAGTTGATTTTGACAGTTATTAAGGATCTGCTCTCTCATGATTAAATTATACAATCCTTTGAAATCACACACCTTACTGCCAAGTAACCAGCCTTCCAGAGCCTTAGTAGCACAATCTACAAAGTCAACCCAGTCCTGAGTCTGTGCCTTTTGGGTGTCTCTGAACTTTAACCTGTATTGTTCAGTGGTTAGGCCAAACCCATCAATCAGAGCACTCTTCAGGACTTTGTAATTATCAGCATCCTCTTCTCTTACAGTGAGGAGCTTGTCTCTACCTTTGTCTGCAAAGGAGAGTCACAAGATTGCTGCCCACTGCTCCTGAGGGACCCTCTGTACCTTACAGGCCATCTCCAGTGCAGTTACCATTTGTGGATGTCATCCCCACTCTGGTAGGGAGGGACAATCTTGTTCAGGTTCCTATGGTCATGAGTATGTTCTCTACTCCTAAGGACACTGTATCTGCCACCATGGGGCTCTAGCCCCAACTTCTGAGAAGCTCTCTGAAGCTCCAGGGATTCCCTATCTAAGGCCAATTGCTCTCTCTTGATTCTGAGCTTAGCTCTTTCAAACTCAAGCAGTTGGCACTTCTTCTCATAAGAGGACTCCCTTTATGAGACACAGAGCTCCCTACAGATGTACCAGAATAATTAGATTCCTGAGAAGGAGATCTTGATCTTCTTGGTAAACTGTTAACCCTTCCAGGTGGGGTAAAGAGAGGACCATTGAGGCCTCCTTCCTCACCTTCAGGAAGAATTGGATTGTCCAGGTTAGAATCATTTTGATCCTCCTGGCCAGCATCAGAGTCCAGGTCATTGAAGTTCTCACTTCCTGTCCTTTCCTCTTCTGCTGCCCCACCCCCTTTGCCTACCTCATCAGACCCTGGAGTCTTTCTGAGGTCATCTAAAAGCAAAGTCTCTATGAGACGTTGGGTGTTTGGATTTTTCCCTGTCTTCAGTTTCCTAGATGTACACATGGCTCTCAATTCCTGGAATGAGAGATGGTCATACTTAGTTGGCAAGGAGCCACTGGCTTCAGGCCTAGAAGACATGCTAGTGTGGTGTGGTGTATGCACCTACCTACTCTAGTGGGAACTGAACTCTCTTGAGTTGGAGAAAGGGTGTGCTAGGCCCTTGACTTACCCAACTCTAAGTTCAGTAGAACTTACTTTATTCTAGTCTTGATTTATATGTACCTAAGTACCTTTAGTGGTTTTCAGTTAGTCACTCAATGAGATTACCTGGTAAAACAATAGCAAGCTTGAATCCCAACCGCTGCACACCAATGTGAGAAGTTGGCCTGGTATATGCTGTCCACTAATTAAAGTGGGCACCTTGCACCGGTCCAAACGACCCTTATTGATGATTAGGTTAAAGACAACCTTTATTGAAAGCTATCCTAGTGGTAGCTATGGAGAGCAGCCTTCAGGCTAAGTCTCGAAGGAATGTAAAGCAGCTAGTTTTACCAGTATATAACCTCCTGAATGACCAAATGAAAGGAGAACTACACCAGGTGTATATAAAATATATGTATTTATTACTAAACACTCTCTACTAACCTCTTTATGAGATTAGAGAACAAGACACAATATTAAATCACTAGAACGACAGTAAATAGCACAATACACAGCGGGCTCCAGGGGGAGACCGAACCATATACTAAGAAAGTGGTATAAGAACCACGACTTGACTAGACACAGTGCCTAGAGCACGTAGACTCGCTGGGACCCCAAGGAACCACCCAAGGTAGTGACACAGGGGACCCACGGAGAACGGGTGCAGTGTGGGAACACAGACGCAAGCTCCGTACAACTCTATGGGAAAGTCGCAGTTGGAAATTTAAAGATTAATGACACTTAGGAGAGAACTTCAAGCAAACCCAGCTAAACATAGAAGGTTCTAAGGCCAGCACCCTTGAGAGTACCGAGGTACCTGTGTTACCTATCCCAGAGGAGCCGGGTGCATAGGGATCAAGTGGTGTCGGAAACCCTCATCTTTTCAATGGCGTGATGCGAGAAAGTACTGCTGCCGTGGAGAAGAAAAGTGTCCGGTGTGATCCAAGCCTGGATCGGAGATGTGAAGAACCTGAAAGCAGAGGGGACAAAGTCTAGGTCACTTCACGTGACCAGGAGCGGAGCAATCGAATGCCCACCGATGTCGGGTGCTTCAGGTGCGAACAGGTGAAGCTTGACTCTGCAGCCACTGGGACCAGGAGATGTCTGCAACAACCACAGTCCGGATTCGAGCTGTCCCACAATGGATGTCGAGTGCTGGGGGGTCAGTGTCCGGATTGAACACCAACAAGCCTTGGCAACTGCAACCAACGCGGTCAGAGGAAAGATGCTTCTGTGAGGACCAGCAAGGTCCTGGGGACTCCCCAAGCAATGGAGAGTCAGGGAACGTCTGGAGCAACCAAGGAAGCCCACTGAAAGTTAAAGTTGCTTTCTCAGGGACCCACAGGCCAACGGACCAGGGATCGTGAAGGGACCTCGAGAGGAATCACAAAGTGCCAGCCCACAGAAAACTTGTGGAGTGTAGGCCAGAAATCTTCAGTGGAATTACTGCTCGGGGTCAGGACTACAAGTAGCCCAAAGCACAGCTTCAGGGGTCACCGAAAAGCATATGCTGCTGCAAATGTTCACGGTGCCCAGGGGTACGGGTTTCACGGTCCCCACGAGGGATACAGGCCTCAGAATTGCTGAGAGCGCAGATCGACCTCGGAGACCTCAGGAACCCACCTCCTGTATTGCAGAAATCTTCGGAGTCCTTCGGGAGCTTCGTAGATGCAAACCGGTCAGATGCGTTTAGGTGCCTGCTCAGCAGGGGAGTAACTTCTTTACTCCAAGGGAGATTCTTCAGTCGTCCAGCAAAGCGTAGATTGTCGAAGGTTACTTGGTTTCTATAGCAGAGTTTAGTCCAGGTAATATCTAAAGTCCTGTAGCCAGGGGTTCCTACTTTATACCCAAGGAAGGGGTGGGACAAACTCTGGGAACACACCTATGGGAGGGTCAGGACAGAGGGGTGGCTACACCCATGTCCTTTGTCCAGTTTCGTGCCAGAGCAGGGGCTGATAGCCCCTGCAACCGGTTTCAGCTGGACTATGCACGAGGACACCAAATGTGCCCCCAGTGCAGACATCAAAGCACTCTGAGAGTGCACCCACCCAGCCCCAATACACTAAAGCCTGTCTGGGAGGTGGTCACACCTCTCTGTGACAGGAAACCTATTGTCAAGCCTTCCCCTGCCGGAGTTTCATCCAGCAGCAGGAGGGCAGACTCGTGTCTGTGGCTGGAGGCATCCATTTTGTGATGCCAGGGTTCTGTGAAGCTGGTACCGGGTGTACCGGTGTTGTCATATTTCTCCATCTAGGAGGGTGGAATCATACCTCCCACACTAGTTACTGGTGTGGAGGTATGATTCCAAGGTGTTTGACACCAAACACAACATGTTTCCATGCAGCCATTTTAAAGTTAGCATTTACCGCGAGGTTATAATGCACTTAAGTATATATGGTTGGCTGCATCACAAACAACCCCGGAGAATAGGTTCCGAAGGCTGCAGAGGGGCCCTGCTCATGCATGGGCACCCTCTCACATAAAACCCAGCACCCTGCCTTCAGGATCGATAAGGCCTGCTATAGGGGTGACTGATAGGTTTACACGTGCAGTGATTAGGATAGATATAGTGAACCTATATCTAAGTAAGGGGTGCATGCACCACCTTACACAGGCTGCAGTAGCAGACCTGTGGTGTCATGTTAAATGGTCTCTCAGGGGTGGCATAATACATGCTGCAGCCCCTGGGAGGCCTCTGGGGTACCTATGCCCTGGGTACATAGTATACCATATACTAGGGACTTATAAGGGTACCCCAGAATCCAATCTGGAGTGTACCTAAAGTACATGCAATCAATTTAGAGGAGAAAGCAGCTAGACTGGGGTCCTGAATAGCAGGATCCCAGTCAGACTAAGTCGAAAACAGTGAAACATCAGCAAAAAGTGGGGGTAACTATAAGAAGCAGATCCCACTCTCCTACAGTGCTGTCCTGTGTGCAGATTCAATGGTGATGCCCTGTGGGTCGATTCGATGGTGACGTCCTGCAGGGAGATTCAATGGTGACGTCCTGTGGGTAGATTCGATGGTGATGCCCTGTGTGTAGATTCGATGGGGACATCCTGTGGGTAGATTCAATGGTGACGCCCTGTGTGTAGATTCAATGGTGACGCCCTGTGTGTAGATTCAATGGTGATGCCCTGTGTGTAGATTCGATGGTGGCGCCCTGTGTGTAGGTTCAATGGTGACACCCTGGGTGTAAAATCGATGGTGACGCCCCGTGTGTAGATTCAATTATGATGCCCTGTGTGTAGATTCGATGGTGCTGTCCTGTGTACAGATTTGATGGTGACGCCCTTTGGGTAGATTCAATGGTGACGCCCTGTGGGTAGATTTGATGGTGACGCCCTGCATGTAGATTCAATGGTGATGCCCTGTGTGCAGATTCGATGGTGACACCCTATGGGTAGATTCAATGTTGACGCCCTGTGTGTTGATTCAATGGTGACATCCTGTGTGTAGATTCGATGGTGATGCCCTGCGGGTAGATTCAATGGTGATGCCCTGTCGGTAGATTCAATGGTGACGTCCTGTGTGTAGATTCGATGGTGACGCCCTGTGTGTAGATTCAATGGTGACGCCCTGTATTTCGATTCGATGGTGACGTCCTCTGTGTAGATTCTATGGTGCTGTCCTGCGGGTAGATTCGATGGTGATGCCCTGTGTGTAGATTTGATGGTGACGCCCTGTGTGTAGATTCGATGGTGATGCCCTGTGTGTGGACTCGATGGTGATGCCCTGTGTGTAGATTCGATGGTGACATCCTGTGGCTAGATTCAATGGTGATGCCCTGTGTGTAGACTCGATGGTGACGCCCTGTGTGTAGATTCAATGGTGACACCCTGTGTGTAGATTCAATGGTGATGCCCTCTGTGTAGATTCGATGGTGACGCCCTGTGTGTAGATTCGATGGTGATGCCCTGTGTGTAGATCCAATGGTGATGCTCTGTGTCTAGATTCGATGGTGGCGCCCTGTGTGTAGAGTCGATGGTGATGCCCTATGTGTAAATTAGATGGTGATTCCCTGTGTGTGGATTCGATGGTGCTGTCCTGTGTATAGATTCAATGGTGACGCCCTGTGTGTAGATTCGATGGTGACGCCCTGTGTCTAGATTCGATGGTGACGTCCTGCGGGTAGATTTGATGGTGACGTCCTTTGGGTAGATTCAATGGTGACGTCCTCTGTGTAGATTCGATGGTGACGCCCTGTGGGTAGATTCGATGGTGACGTCCTGTTTGTAGAGTCAATGGTGACGTCCTGTGTGTAGATTCGATGGTGACTCCCTGCGCGTAGATTCGATGGTGACGTCCTTTGGGTAGATTCAATGGTGACGTCCTGTGGGTAGATTCGATGTTGACGCCCTGCATGTAGATTCGATGGTGACGCCCTGTGTTTAGATTCGATGGTGACACCCTACAGGTAGATTCAATGTTGACGCCCTGTGTGTTGATTCAGTGGAGACGTCCTGTGTGTAGATTCGATGGTGATGCCCTGCGGGTAGATTCAATGGTGATGCCCTGTTGATAGATTCAATGGTGATGTCCTGTGTGTAGATTCGATGGTGACGCCCTGTGTGTAGATTCGATGGTGACGCCCTGTGTGTAGATTCAATGGTGACGCCCTGTATTTAGATTAGTTGGTGACGCCCTGTGTGTAGATTCTATGGTGCTGTCCTGCGGGTAGATTCGATGGTGACCCCCTGTGTGTAGATTTGATGGTGGCGCCCTCTGTGTAGATTCGATGGTGATGCCCTGTGTGTAGACTCGATGGTGACGCCCTGTGTGTAGATTCTATGGTGATGCCCTGTGTGTAGATTCGATGGGGTCATCCTGTGGGTAGATTCAATGGTGACGCCCTGTGTGTAGATTCAATGGTGACGCCCTGTGTGTAGATTCAATGGTGACGCCCTGTGTGTAGATTCAATGGTGATGCCCTGTGTGTAGATTCGATGGTGACGCCCTGTGTGTAGATTCAATGGTGATGCCCTGTGTGTAGATTCGATGGTGACGCCCTGTGTGTAGGTTCAATAGTGACACCCTGTGTGTAAAGTCGATGGTGACGCCCTGTGTGTAGATTCGATCATGATGCCCTGTGTGTAGATTCAATGGTGCTGTCCTGTGTACAGATTTGATGGTGACGCCCTTTGGGTAGATTCAATGGTGACGCCCTGTGGGTAGATTCGATGGTGACGCCCTGCATGTAGATTCGATGGTGACGCCCTGTGTGTAGATTCGATGGTGACACCCTATGGGTAGATTTAATGTTGACGCCCTGTGTGTTGATTCAATGGTGACATCCTGTGTGTGGATTCGATGGTGATGCCCTGCGGGTAGATTCAATGGTGATGCCCTGTCGGTAGATTCAATGGTGACGTCCTGTGTGTAGATTCGATGGTGACGCCCTGTGTGTAGATTCAATGGTGACGCCCTGTATTTAGATTCGATGGTGACGTCCTCTGTGTAGATTCTATGGTGCTGTCCTGCGGGTAGATTCGATGGTGACGCCCTGTGTTTAGATTTGATTGACGCCCTGTGTGTAGATTCGATGGTGACGCCCTGTATTTAGATTCCTTGGTGACGCCCTGTGTGTAGATTTTATGGTGCTGTCCTGCGGGTAGATTCGATGGTGACGCCCTGCGTGTAGATTTGATGGTGACGCCCTGTGTGTAGATTCGATGGTGATGCCCTGTGTGTGGACTCGATGGTGATGCCCTGTGTGTAGATTCGATGGTGACATCCTGTGGGTAGATTCAATGGTGATGCCCTGTGTGTAGACTCGATGGTGACGCTCTGTGTGTAGATTCAATGGTGACGCCCTGTGTATAGATTCAATGGTGATGCCCTCTGTGTAGATTCGATGGTGATGCCCTGTGTGTAGTTTCGATGGTGACGCCCTGTGTGTAGATTCGATGGTGATGGCCTGTGTCTAGATTCGATGGTGACGCCCTCTGTGTAGAGTCGATGGTGACGCCCTATGTATAGATTCGATGGTGATGCCCTGTGTGTGGATTCGATGGTGCTGACCTGTGTATAGATTCAATGGTGACGCCCTGTGTGTAGATTCGATGGTGACGCCCTGTGGGTAGATTCGATGGTGACGTCCTGTTTGTAGAGTCAATGGTGACGTCCTGTGTGTAGATTCGATGGTGACTCCCTGCGGGTAGATTCGATGGTGACGCCCTGCGGGTAGATTTGATGGTGACGTCCTTTGGGTAGATTCAATGGTGACGTCCTGTGGGTAGATTCGATGTTGACGCCCTGCATGTAGATTCGATGGTGACGCCCTGTGTGTAGATTCGATGGTGACACCCTACGGGTAGATTCAATGTTGACGCCTTGTGTGTTGATTCAGTGGAGACGTCCTGTGTGTAGATTCAATGGTGATGCCCTGCAGGTAGATTCAATGGTGATGCCCTGTCGGTAGATTCAATGGTGACGTCCTGTGTGTAGATTCGATGGTGATGCCCTGTGTGTAGATTCGATGCTGACGCCCTGTGTGTAGATTCAATGGTGACGCCCTGTATTTAGATTCCTTGGTGACGCCCTGTGTGTAGATTTTATGGTGCTGTCCTGCGGGTAGATTCGATGGTGACGCCCTGTGTGTAGATTTGATGGTGACGCCCTCTGTGTAGATTCGATGGTGACACCCTGTGTGTAGACTCGATGGTGACGCCCTGTGTGTAGATTCGATGGTGATGCCCTGTGTGTAGATTTGATGGGGACATCCTGTGGGTAGATTCAATGGTGACGCCCTGTGTGTAGATTCAATGGTGACGCCCTCTGTGTAGATTCAATGGTGATGCCCTGTGTGTAGATTCGATGGTGACGCCCTGTGTGTAGATTCAATGGTGACGACCAGTGTGTAGATTCGATGGTGACGACCTGTGTGTAGGTTCAATGGTGACACCCTGTGTGTAAAGTCGATGGTGACGCCCTGTGTGTAGATTCGATCGTGATGCCCTGTGTGTAGATTCGATGGTGCTGTCCTGTGTACAGATTTGATGGTGACGCCCTTTGGGTAGATTCAATGGTGACGCCCTTTGGGTAGATTCGATGGTGACGCCCTGCATGTAGATTCGATGGTGACGCCCTGCATGTAGATTTGATGGTGACGCCCTGTGTGTAGATTCGATGGTGACACCCTACGGGTAGATTCAATGTTGACGCCCTGTGTGTTGATTCAATGGTGACATCCTGTGTGTAGATTCGATGGTGATGCCCTGCGGGTAGATTCAATGGTGATGCCCTGTCGGTAGATTCAATGGTGACGTCCTGTGTGTAGATTCGATGGTGATGCCCTGTGTGTAGATTCAATGGTGACGCCCTGTATTTAGATTCGATGGTGACGTCCTCTGTGTAGATTCTATGGTGCTGTCCAGCGGGTAGATTCGATGGTGACACCCTGTGTTTAGATTTGATTGACGCCCTGTGTGTAGATTCGATGGTGACGCCCTGTATGTAGATTCGATGGTGACGCCCTGTGTGTAGATTCTATGGTGGTGTCCTGCTGGTAGATTCGATGGTGACGCCCTGCGGGTAGATTTGATGGTGACGTCCTTTGGGTAGATTCAATGGTGACATCCTGTGGGTAGATTCGATGTTGACGCCCTGCATGTAGATTCGATGGTGACGCCCTGTGTGTAGATTCGATGGTGACACCCTACGGGTAGATTCAATGTTGATGCCCTGTGTGTTGATTCAGTGGAGATGTCTTGTGTGTAGATTCGATGGTGATGCCCTGCGGGTAGATTCAATGGTGATGCCCTGTCGGTATATTCAATGGTGACGTCCTGTGTGTAGATTCGATGGTGACGCCCTGTGTGTAGAATCAATGGTGACGCCCTGTATTTAGATTCGTTGGTGACGCCCTATGTGTAGATTCTATGGTGCTGTCCTGCGGGTAGATTCGATGGTGATGCCCTGTGTGTAGAATTGATGTTGACACCCTCTGTGTAGATTCGATGGTGACGCCCTGTGTGTAGATTCGATGGTGATGCCCTGTGTGTAGATTCGATGGGGACATCCTGTGGATAGATTCAATGGTGATGCCCTGTGTGTAGACTCAATGGTGACGCCCTGTGTGTAGATTCAATGGTGACACCCTGTGTGTAGATTCAATGGTGATGGCTTGTGTGTAGATTCGATGGTGACGCCCGGTGTGTAGATTCGATGGTGACGCCCTGTGTGTAGATTCGATGGTGAAGCCATGTGTGTAGATTCAATGGTGACGCCCTGTGTGTAGAGTCGATTGTGACGCCCTGTGTGTAGATTCGATGGTGATGCCCTGTGTGTAGATTCGATGGTGCTGTCCTGTGTATAGATTCGATGGTGACGCCCTGTGTGTAGATTCGATGGTGATGCCCTGTGGGTAGATTTGATGGTGACGTCCTGTTTGTAGAGTCAATGGTGACGTCCTGTGTCTAGATTCGATGGTGACTCCCTGCGGGTAGATTCGATGGTGACGCCCTGTGTGTAGATTCGATGGTGACACCCTACGGGTAGATTCAATGTTGACGCCTTGTGTGTTGATTCAGTGGAGACGTTTTGTGTGTAGATTCGATGGTGATGCCCTGCGGGTAGATTCAATGGTGATGCCCTGTCGGTAGATTCAATGGTGACGTCCTGTGTGTAGATTCGATGGTGACGCCCTGTGTGTAGATTCGATGGTGACGCCCTGTGTTTAGATTCAATGGTGACGCCCTGTATTTAGATTCCTTGGTGACGCCCTGTGTGTAGATTTTATGGTGCTGTCCTGCGGGTAGATTCGATGGTGACACCCTGTGTTTAGATTTGATGGTGACACCCTGTGTGTAGATTCGATGGTGAAGCCCTGTATGTAGACTCGATGGCGACGCCCTGTATGTAGACTCGATGGTGATGCCCTGTGTGTAGATTCGATGGTGATGCCCTGTGTGTAGATTTGATGGGGACATCCTGTGGGTAGATTCAATGGTGACGCCCTGTGTGTAGATTCAATGGTGACGCCCTCTGTGTAGATTCAATGGTGATGCCCTGTGTGTAGATTCGATGGTGACGCCCTGTGTGTAGATTCAATGGTGACGACCAGTGTGTAGATTCGATGGTGACGCCCTGTGTGTAGGTTCAATGGTGACACCCTGTGTGTAAAGTCGATGGTGACGCCCTGTGTGTAGATTCGATCGTGATGCCCTGTGTGTAGATTCGATGGTGCTGACCTGTGTACAGATTTGATGGTGACGCCGTTTGGGTAGATTCAATGGTGACGCCCTTTCGGTAGATTCGATGGTGACGCCCTGCATGTAGATTCGATGGTGACGCCCTGTGTGTAGATTCGATGGTGACACCCTACGGGTAGATTCAATGTTGACGCCCTGTGTGTTGATTCAATGGTGACATCCTGTGTGTAGATTCGATGGTGATGCCCTGCGGGTAGATTCAATGGTGATGCCCTGTCGGTAGATTCAATGGTGACGTCCTGTGTGTAGATTCAATGGTGATGCCCTGTGTGTAGATTCAATGGTGACGCCCTGTATTTAGATTCAATGGTGACGTCCTCTGTGTAGATTCCATGGTGCTGTCCTGCGGGTAGATTCGATGGTGACACCCTGTGTTTAGATTTGATTGACGCCCTGTGTGTAGATTCGATGGTGACGCCCTGTGTGTAGATTCGATGGTGACGCCCTGTATGTAGATTCGATGGTGACGCCCTGTGTGTAGATTCTATGGTGCTGTCCTGTGGGTAGATTCGATGGTGACGCCCTGCGGGTAGATTTGATGGTGACGTCCTTTGGTTAGATTCAATGGTGATGTCCTGTGGGTAGATTCGATGTTGACGCCCTGCATGTAGATTCGATGGTGACGCCTTGTGTGTAGATTCGATGGTGACGCCCTGTGTGTAGATTCTATGGTGCTGTCCTGTGGGTAGATTCGATGGTGACGCCCTGCGGGTAGATTTGATGGTGACGTCCTTTGGTTAGATTCAATGGTGATGTCCTGTGGGTAGATTCGATGTTGACGCCCTGCATGTAGATTCGATGGTGACGCCTTGTGTGTAGATTCGATGGTGACACCCTACGTGTAGATTCAATGTTGATGCCCTGTGTGTTGATTCAGTGGAGACGTCCTGTGTGTAGATTCGATGGTGATGCCCTGCGGGTAGATTCAATGGTGATGCCCTGTCGGTATATTCAATGGTGACGTCCTGTGTGTAGATTCGATGGTGATGCCCTGTGTGTAGATTCAATGGTGACGCCCTGTATTTAGATTCGTTGGTGACGCCCTATGTGTAGATTCTATGGTGCTGTCCTGCGGGTAGATTCGATGGTGACGCCCTGTGTGTAGATTTGATGGTGACGCCCTCTGTGTAGATTCAATGGTGACGCCCTGTGTGTAGACTCGATGGTGACGCCCTCTGTGTAGATTCGATGGTGATGCCCTGTGTGTAGATTCGATGGGGACATCCTGTGGGTAGATTCAATGGTGAGGCCCTGTGTGTAGATTCAATGGTGACACCCTGTGTGTAGATTCAATGGTGACGCCCTGTGTGTAGATTCAATGGTGACACCCTGTGTGTAGATTTAATGGTGATGGCTTGTGTGTAGATTCGAATGTGACGCCCGGTGTGTAGATTCGATGGTGACGCCCTGTGTGTAGATTCGATGGTGAAGCCATGTGTTTAGATTCAATGGTGACGCCCTGTGTGTAGAGTCGATTGTGACGCCCTGTGTGTAGATTCGATGGTGATTCCCTGTGTGTAGATTCGATGGTGCTGTCCTGTGTATAGATTCGATGGTGACGCCCTGTGTGTAGATTCGATGGTGATGCCCTGTGGGTAGATTTGATGGTAACGTCCTGTTTGTAGAGTCAATGGTGACGTCCTGTGTGTAGATTCGATGGTGACTCCCTGCGGGTAGATTCGATGGTGACGCCCTGTGTGTAGATTCGATGGTGATGCCCTGTGGGTAGATTTGATGGTGAGGTCCTGTTTGTAGAGTCAATGGCGACGTCCTGTGTGTAGATTTGATGGTGACCCCCTGTGGGTAGATTCGATGGTGACGCCCTGCGGGTAGATTTGATGGTGACGTCCTGTGAGTATATTTGATGGTTACGCCCTGTGTGTAGATTCAATGGAGACGCCCTGTGGGTTGATTCAGTGGTGACACCCTGTCTTTAGATTCAATGTTGACACCGTCTATTTACGCATGATGGGTAATGTCCTATGTTTAGATTTGATTGATGCCCTGTGTGTAAACTCGATGGTGATGCCCTGTATGTAGATTCAATGGTGAAGCCTTGTGTGTTGATTCTATGGTGCTGTCCTGTGGGTAGATTCGATGGTGACACCCTGTGTGTAGATTCGATTGAGATGCCCTGTGTGTAGACTCGATGGTGATGCCCTGTGTGTAGATTCAATGGTGACGCCCTGTGTGTAGATTCAATGGTGATGCCCTGTGTGTAGATTCGATGGTGACGCCCTATGTGTAGATTCAATGGTGAAGCCTTGTGTGTTGATTCTATGGTGCTGTCCTGCGGGTAGATTCGATGGTGACACCCTGTGTGTAGATTCGATTGAGATGCCCTGTGTGTAGACTCGATGGTGATGCCCTGTGTGTAGGTTCAATGGTGACGCCCTGTGTGTAGATTCAATGGTAATGCCCTGTGTGTAGATTCGATGGTGACGCCCTGTGTGTAGATTCGATGGTGACGCCCTGTGTGTAAAGTCGATGGTGACGCCCTGTGTGTAGATTCGATGGTGATGTCCTGTGTGTAGATTCGATGGTGCTGTCCTGTGTACAGATTTGATGATGACGCCCTTTGGGTAGATTCAATGGTGACGCCCTATGGGTAGATTCAATGGTGATGCCCTGCATGTAGATTCGATGGTGATGCCCTGCATGTAGATTCGATGATGATACCCTGTGTGTAGATTCGATGGTGACACCCTACGGGTAGATTCAATGTTGACGCCCTGTGTGTTTATTCAATGGTGACGTCCTGTGTGTAGATTCGATGGTGATGCCCTTGCGGGTAGATTCAATGGTGATGCCCTGCAGATAGATTCAATGGTGACGTCCTGTGTATAGATTCTATGGTGATGCCCTGTGTGTAGATTCGTTGGTGACGCCCTGTGGGTAGATTCGATGGTGACGTCCTGTTTGTAGAGTCAATGGTGAAGTCCTGAGTGTAGATTCGATGGTGACTCCCTGCTGGTAGATTCGATGGTGACGCCCTGTGGGTAGATTCGATGGTGACGCCCTGTGTGTAGATTCAATGGTGACGCCCTGTATTTAGATTTGTTGGTGACGCCCTATGTGTAGATTTTATGTTGCTGTCCTGCGGGTAGATTCGATGGTGACGCCCTCTGTGTAGATTCGATGGTGACGCCCTATGTGTAGACTCGATGGTGATGCCCTGTGTGTAGATTCGATGGTGATGCCCTGTGTGTAGATTCGATGGGGACATCCTGTGGGTAGATTCAATGGTGATGCCCTGTGTGTAGACTCAATGGTGACGCCCTGTGTGTAGATTCAATGGTGACACCCTGTGTGTAGATTCAATGGTGATGGCTTCTGTGTAGATTCAATGGTGATACCCTGTGTGTAGATTCGATGGTGACGCCCTGTGTGTAGATTCAATGGTGACGACCAGTGTGTAGATTCGATGGTGACGCCCTTTGGGTAGATTCAATGGTGACGCCCTTTGGATAGATTCGATGGTGACGCCCTGCATGTAGATTCGATGGTGACGCCCTGTGTGTAGATTCGGCGGTGACACCCTACGGGTAGATTCAATGTTGACGCCCTGTGTGTTGATTCAATGGTGACATCCTGTGTGTAGATTCGATGGTGATGCCCTGCGGGTAGATTCAATGGTGATGCCCTGTCGGTAGATTCAATGGTGACGTCCTGTGTGTAGATTCGATGGTGATGCCCTGTGTGTAGATTCAATGGTGACGCCCTGTATTTAGATTCGATGGTGACGTCCTCTGTGTAGATTCTATGGTGCTGTCCAGCGGGTAGATTCGATGGTGACACCCTGTGTTTAGATTTGAATGACGGCCTGTATGTAGATTCGATGGTGACGCCCTGTATGTAGATTCGATGGTGACACCCTGTGTGTAGATTCTATGGTGCTGTCCTGTGGGTAGATTCGATGGTGACACCCTGCGGGTAGATTTGATGGTGACGTCCTTTGGGTAGATTCAATGGTGAAGTCCTGTGGGTAGATTCGATGTTGATGCCCTGCATGTACATTCGATGGTGACGCCCTGTGTGTAGATTCGATGGTGACACCCTACGGGTAGATTCAATGTTGATGCCCTGTGTGTTGATTCAGTGGAGACGTCCTGTGTGTAGATTCGATGGTGATGCCCTGCAGGTAGATTCGATGGTGATGCCCTGTCGGTATATTCAATGGTGACGTCCTGTGTGTAGATTCGATGGTGACGCCCTGTGTGTAGATTCAATGGTGACGCCCTGTGTGTAGATTCTATGGTGCTGTCCTGCGGGTAGATTCGATGGTGACGCCCTGTGTGTAGATTCGATGGTGACGCCCTGTGTGTAGATTCGATGGTGACGCCCTGTATGTAGATTCGATGGTGACGCCCTGTGTGTAGATTCTATGGTGCTGTCCTGTGGGTAGATTCGATGGTGACGCCCTGTATTTAGATGCATTGGTGACGCCCTATGTGTAGATTCTATGGTGCTGTCCTGCGGGTAGATTCGATGGTGACGCCCTGTGTGTAGATTCGATGGTGACGCCCTGTGTGTAGATTCGATGGTGACGCCCTGTATGTAGATTCGATGGTGACGCCCTGTGTGTAGATTCTATGGTGCTGTCCTGTGGGTAGATTCGATGGTGACACCCTGCGGGTAGATTTGATGGTGACGTCCTTTGGGTAGATTCAATGGTGAAGTCCTGTGGGTAGATTCGATGTTGACGCCCTGCATGTACATTCGATGGTGACGCCCTGTGTGTAGATTCGATGGTGACACCCTGCGGGTAGATTCAATGTTGATGCCCTGTGTGTTGATTCAGTGGAGACGTCCTGTGTGTAGATTCGATGGTGATGCCCTGCAGGTAGATTCAATGGTGATGCCCTGTCGGTATATTCAATGGTGACGTCCTGTGTGTAGATTCGATGGTGACGCCCTGTGTGTAGATTCAATGGTGACGCCCTGTATTTAGATGCGTTGGTGACGCCCTATGTGTAGATTCTATGGTGCTGTCCTGCGGGTAGATTCGATGGTGACGCCCTGTGTGTAGATTTGATGGTGACTCCCTCTGTGTAGATTCGATGGTGACGCCCTGTGTGTAGACTCGATGGTGACGCCCTGTGTGTAGATTCGATGGGGACATCCTGTGGGTAGATTCAATGGTGATGCCCTGTGTGTAGACTCAATGGTGACGCCCTGTGTGTAGATTCAATGGTGACACCTTGTGTATAGATTCAATGGTGACACCTTGTGTGTAGATTCAATGGTGATGGCTTGTGTGTAGATTCGATGGTGACGCCCGGTGTGTAGATTCGATGGTGGCGCCCTGTGTGTAGATTCGATGGTGAAGCCATGTGTGTAGATTCAATGGTGACGCCCTGTTTGTAGATTCGATGGTGATGCCCTGTGTGTAGATTCGATGGTGCTGTCCTGTGTATAGATTCGATGGTGACGCCCTGTGTGTAGATTCGATGGTGATGCCCTGTGGGTAGATTTGATGGTGACGTCCTGTTTGTAGAGTCAATGGTGACGTCCTGTGTGTAGATTCGATCGTGACTCCCTGCGGGTAGATTCGATGGTGACGCCCTGTGTGTAGATTCAATGTTGACGCCTTGTGTGTTGATTCAGTGGAGACGTCCTGTGTGTAGATTCGATGGTGATGCACTGCGGGTAGATTCAATGGTGATGCCCTGTCGGTAGATTCAATGGTGACGCCCTGTGTGTAGATTCGATGGTGACGCCCTGTGTGTAGATTCGATGGTGACAGTCTGTGTGTAGATTCAATGGTGACGCCCTGTATTTAGATTCCTTGGTGACGCCCTGTGTGTAGATTTTATGGTGCTGTCCTGCGGGTAGATTCGATGGTGATGCCCTGTGTGTAGATTTGATGGTGACGCCCTCTGTGTAGATTCGATGGTGACGCCCTGTGTGTAGACTCGATGGTGATGCCCTGTGTGTAGACTTGATGGTGACGCCCTGTGTGTAGACTCGATGGTGACGCCCTGTGTATAGATTCGATGGTGACGTCCTTTGGGTAGATTCAATGGTGAAGTCCTGTGGGTAGATTTGATGTTGACGCCCTGCATGTAGATTCGATGGTGACGCCCTGTGTGTAGATTCGATGGTGAAACCCTACGGGTAGATTCAATGTTGATGCCCTGTGTGTTGATTCAGTGGAGACGTCCTGTGTGTAGATTCGATGGTGATGCCCTGCGGGTAGATTCAATGGTGATGCCCTGTCGGTAGATTCAATGGTGACGTCCTGTGTGTAGATTCGATGGTGACGCCCTGTGTGTAGATTCGATGGTGACGCCCTGTGTGTAGATTCAATGGTGACGCCCTGTATTTATATTCCTTGGTGACGCCCTGTGTGTAAATTTTATGGTGCTGTCCTGCGGGTAGATTCGATGGTGACGCCCTGTGTGTAGATTTGATGGTGACGCCCTCTGTGTAGATTCGATGGTGACGCCCTGTGTGTAGACTCGATGGTGATGCCCTGTGTGTAGACTTGATGGTGACGCCCTGTGTGTAGACTCGATGGTGACGCACTGTGTGTAGATTCGATGGTGATGCCCTGTGTGTAGATTTGATGGGGACATCCTGTGGGTAGATTCAATGGTGACGCCCTGTGTGTAGATTCAATGGTGACACCCTCTGTGTAGATTCAATGATGATGCCCTGTGTGCAGATTCGATGGTGACGCCCTGTGTGTAGATTCAATGCTGACGACCAGTGTGTAGATTCGATGGTGACACCCTGTGTGTAGGTTCAATGGTGACACCCTGTGTGTAAAGTCGATGGTGACGCCCTGTGTGTAGATTCGATCGTGATGCCCTGTGTGTAGATTCGATGGTGCTGTCCTGTGTACAGATTTGATGGTGACGCCCTTTGGGTAGATTCGATGGTGACGCCCTGCATGTAGATTCGATGGTGACGCCCTGTGTGTAGATTCGATGGTGACACCCTACGGGTAGATTCACTGCTGACACCCTGTGTGTTGAATCAATGGTGACATCCTGTGTGTAGATTCGATGGTGATGCCCTGCGGGTAGATTCAATGGTGATGCCCTGTCGGTAGATTCAATGGTGATGTCCTGTGTGTAGATTCGATGGTGATGCCCTGTGTATAGATTCAATGGTGACGCCCTGTATTTAGATTCGATGGTGACGTCCTCTGTGTAGATTCTATGGTGCTGTCCTGCGGGTAGATTCGATGGTGACACCCTGTGTTTAGATTTGATTGACGCCCTGTGTGTAGATTCGATGGTGACGCCCTGTATGTAGATTCGATGGTGACGCCCTGTGTGTAGATTCTATGGTGCTGTCCTGCGGGTAGATTCGATGGTGACGCCCTGTGTGTAGATTTGATGGTGACGCCCTCTGTGTAGATTCGATGGTAACGCCCTGTGTGTAGACTCGATGGTGATGCCCTGTGTGTAGACTTGATGGTGACGCCCTGTGTGTAGACTCGATGGTGACGCCCTGTGTGTAGATTCGATGGTGATCCCTGTGAGTAGATTTGATGGGGACATCCTGTGGGTAGATTCAATGGTGACGCCCTGTGTGTAGATTCAATGGTGACGCCTTCTGTGTAGATTCAATGGTGATGCCCTGTGTGCAGATTCGATGGTGACGCCCTGTGTGTAGATTCAATGGTGACGACCAGTGTGTAGATTCGATGGTGACACCCTGTGTGTAGGTTCAATGGTGACACCCTGTGTGTAAAGTTGATGGTGACGCCCTGTGTGTAGATTCGATCGTGATGCCCTGTGTGTAGATTCGATGGTGCTGTCCTGTGTACAGATTTGATGGTGACGCCCTTTGGGTAGATTCGATGGTGACGCCCTGCATGTAGATTCGATGGTGACGCCCTGTGTGTAGATTCGATGGTGACACCCTACGGGTAGATTCACTGCTGACACCCTGTGTGTTGATTCAATGGTGACATCCTGTGTGTAGATTCGATGGTGATGCCCTGCGGGTAGATTCAATGGTGATGCCCTGTCAGTAGATTCAATGGTGATGTCCTGTGTGTAGATTCGATGGTGATGCCCTGTGTATAGATTCAATGGTGACGCCCTGTATTTAGATTCGATGGTGACGTCCTCTGTGTAGATTCTATGGTGCTGTACTGCGGGTAGATTCAATGGTGACACCCTGTGTTTAGATTTGATTGACGCCCTGTGTGTAGATTCGATGGTGACGCCCTGTATGTAGATTCGATGGTGACGCCCTGTGTGTAGATTCTATGGTGCTGTCCTGCGGGTAGATTCGATGGTGACGCCCTGCAGGTAGATTTGATGGTGACGTCCTTTGGGTAGATTCAATGGTGACGTCCTGTGGGTAGATTCGATGTTGATGCCCTGCATGTAGATTCGATGGTGATGCCCTGTGTGTAGATTCGATGGTGACACCCTACGGGTAGATTCAATGTTGATGCCCTGTGTGTTGATTCAGTGGAGACGTCCTGTGTGTAGATTCGATGGTGATGCCCTGCGGGTAGATTCAATGGTGATGCCCTGTCGGTATATTCAATGGTGACGTCCTGTGTGTAGATTCGATGGTGACGCCCTGTGTGTAGATTCAATGGTGACGCCCTGTATTTAGATTCGTTGGTGACGCCCTATGTGTAGATTTAATGGTGACGCCCTCTGTGTAGATTCAATGGTGATGCCCTGTGTGCAGATTCGATGGTGACGCCCTGTGTGTAGATTCAATGGTGACGACCAGTGTGTAGATTCGATGGTGACACCCTGTGTGTAGGTTCAATGGTGACACCCTGTGTGTAAAGTCGATGGTGACGCCCTGTGTGTAGATTCGATCGTGATGCCCTGTGTGTAGATTCGATGGTGCTGTCCTGTGTACAGATTTGATGGTGACGCCCTTTGGGTAGATTCGATGGTGACGCCCTGCATGTAGATTCGATGGTGACGCCCTGTGTGTAGATTCGATGGTGACACCCTACGGGTAGATTCACTGCTGACACCCTGTGTGTTGATTCAATGGTGACATCCTGTGTGTAGATTCGATGGTGATGCCCTGCGGGTAGATTCAATGGTGATGCCCTGTCGGTAGATTCAATGGTGATGTCCTGTGTGTAGATTCGATGGTGATGCCCTGTGTATAGATTCAATGGTGACGCCCTGTATTTAGATTCGATGGTGACGTCCTCTGTGTAGATTCTATGGTGCTGTCCTGCGGGTAGATTCGATGGTGACACCCTGTGTTTAGATTTGATTGACGCCCTGTGTGTAGATTCGATGGTGACGCCCTGTATGTAGATTCAATGGTGACGCCCTGTGTGTAGATTCTATGGTGCTGTCCTGCGGGTAGATTCGATGGTGACGCCCTGTGTGTAGATTTGATGGTGACGCCCTCTGTGTAGATTCGATGGTGACGCCCTGTGTGTAGACTCGATGGTGATGCCCTGTGTGTAGACTTGATGGTGACGCCCTGTGTGTAGACTCGATGGTGACGCCCTGTGTGTAGATTCGATGGTGATCCCTGTGAGTAGATTTGATGGGGACATCCTGTGGGTAGATTCAATGGTGACGCCCTGTGTGTAGATTCAATGGTGACGCCCTCTGTGTAGATTCAATGGTGATGCCCTGTGTGCAGATTCGATGGTGACGCCCTGTGTGTAGATTCAATGGTGACGACCAGTGTGTAGATTCGATGGTGACACCCTGTGTGTAGGTTCAATGGTGACACCCTGTGTGTAAAGTCGATGGTGACGCCCTGTGTGTAGATTCGATCGTGATGCCCTGTGTGTAGATTCGATGGTGCTGTCCTGTGTACAGATTTGATGGTGACGCCCTTTGGGTAGATTCGATGGTGACGCCCTGCATGTAGATTCGATGGTGACGCCCTGTGTGTAGATTCGATGGTGACACCCTACGGGTAGATTCACTGCTGACACCCTGTGTGTTGATTCAATGGTGACATCCTGTGTGTAGATTCGATGGTGATGCCCTGCGGGTAGATTCAATGGTGATGCCCTGTCAGTAGATTCAATGGTGATGTCCTGTGTGTAGATTCGATGGTGATGCCCTGTGTATAGATTCAATGGTGACGCCCTGTATTTAGATTCAATGGTGACGTCCTCTGTGTAGATTCTATGGTGCTGTCCTGTGGGTAGATTCGATGGTGATACCCTGTGTTTAGATTTGATTGACGCCCTGTGTGTAGATTCGATGGGGACGCCCTGTATGTAGATTCGATGGTGACGCCCTGTGTGTAGATTCTATGGTGCTGTCCTGCGGGTAGATTCGATGGTGACGCCCTGCGGGTAGATTTGATGGTGACGTCCTTTGGGTAGATTCAATGGTGACGTCCTGTGGGTAGATTCGATGTTGACGCCCTGCATGTAGATTCGATGGTGACGCCTTGTGTGTAGATTCGATGGTGACACCCTACGGGTAGATTCAATGTTGATGCCCTGTGTGTTGATTCAGTGGAGACGTCCTGTGTGTAGATTCGATGGTGATGCCCTGCGGGTGAATGGTGATGCCCTGTCGGTATATTCAATGGTGACGTCCTGTGTGTAGATTCGATGGTGACGCCCTGTGTGTAGATTCAATGGTGACGCCCTGTATTTAGATTCGTTGGTGACGCCCTATGTGTAGATTATATGGTGCTGTCCTGCGGGTAGATTCGATGGTGACGCCCTGTGTGTAGATTTGATGGTGACGCCCTCTGTGTAGATTCGATGGTGACGCCCTGTGTGTAGACTCGATGGTGACGCCCTGTGTGTAGATTCGATGGTGATACCCTGTGTGTAGATTCGATGGGGACATCCTGTGGGTAGATTCAATGGTGATGCCCTGTGTGTAGACTCAATGGTGACGCCCTGTATGTAGATTCAATGGTGACACCCTGTGTGTAGATTCAATGGTGATGGCTTGTGTGTAGATTCGATGGTGACACCCGGTGTGCAGATTCGATGGTGACGCCCTGTGTGTAGATTCGATGGTGAAGCCATGTGTGTAGATTCAATGGTGACGCCCTGTGTGTAGAGTCGATTGTGACGCCCTGTGTGTACATTCAATGGTGATGCCCTGTGTGTAGATTCGATGGTGCTGTCCTGTGTATAGATTCGATGGTGACGCCGTGTGTGTAGATTCGATGGTGATGCCCTGTGCGTAGATTTGATAGTGACGTCCTGTTTGTAGAGTCAATGGTGACGTCCTGTGTGTAGATTCGATGGTGACTCCCTGCGGGTAGATTCGATGGTGACGCCCTGTGTGTAGATTCGATGGTGATGCCCTGTGGGTAGATTTGATGGTGACGTCCTGTTTGTAGAGTCAATGGTGACGTCCTGTGTGTAGATTCGATGGTGACTCCCTGCGGGTAGATTCGATGGTGACGCCCTGCGGGTAGATTTGATGGTGACGTCCTGTAGGTAGATTTGATGGTTACGCCCTGTGTGTAGATTCAATGGAGATGCCCTGTGGGTAGATTCAGTGGTGACACCCTGTCTTTAGATTCAATGTTGACACCGTCTATTTACGCATGATGGGTAATGTCCTATGTTTAGATTTGATTGATGCCCTGTGTGTAGACTCGATGGTGATGCCCTGTATGTAGTTTCAATGGTGAAGCCTTGTGTGTGGATTCTATGGTGCTGTCCTGCGGGTAGATTCGATGGTGACACCCTGTGTGTAGATTCGATTGTGATGCCCTGTGTGTAGACTCGATGGTGACGCCCTGTGTGTAGATTCAATGGTGACACCCTGTGTGTAGATTCAATGGTGATGCCCTGTGTGTAGATTCAATGGTGACGCCCTATGTGTAGATTCGATGGTGACGCCCTGTGTGTAGATTCGATGGTGACGCCCTGTGTGTAGGTTCAATGGTGACGCCCTGTGTGTAGATTCAATGGTAATGCCCTGTGTGTAGATTCGATGGTGACGCCCTGTGTGTAGATTCGATGGTGACGCCCTGTGTGTAAAGTCGATGGTGACGCCCTGTGTGTAGATTCGATGGTGATGTCCTGTGTACAGATTTGATGGTGACGCCGTTTGGGTAGATTCAATGGTGACGCCCTGTGGGTAGATTCAGTGGTGATGCCCTGCATGTAGATTCGATGGTGATGCCCTGCATTTAGATTCGATGATGACGCCCTGTGTGTAGATTCGATGGTGACACCCTACGGGTAGATTGAATGTTGACGCCCTGTGTGTTTATTCAATGGTGACGTCCGGTGTGTAGATTCGATGGTGATGCCCTGCGGGTAGATTCAATGGTGATGCCCTGTTGATAGATTCAATGGTGACGTCCTGTGTCTAGATTCGATGGTGACGCCCTGTGTGTAGATTCAATGGTGACGCCCTGTATTTAGATTCGATGGTGACGCCCTGTGTGTAGATTCTATGGTGCTGTCCTGCGGGTAGATTCGATGGTGACGCCCTGTGTTTAGATTTGATTGACGCCCTGTGTGTAGATTCGATGGTGACGCCCTGTATGTAGATTCGATGGTGACGCCCTGTGTGTAGATTCTATGGTGCTGTCCTGCGGTTAGATTCGATGGTGACGCCCTGTGGGTAGATTCGTTGGTGACGCCCTTCGGGTAGATTTGATGGTGACGTCCTGTAGGTAGATTTGATGGTTACGCCCTGTGTGTAGATTCAATGGAGACGCCCTGTGGGTAGATTCAGTGGTGACACCCTGTCTTTAGATTCAATGTTGACACCGTCTATTTACGCATGATGGGTAATGTCCTATGTTTAGATTTAATTGATGCCCTGTGTGTAGACTCGATGGTGATGCCCTGTATGTAGATTCAATGGTGAATCCTTGTTTGTGGATTCTATGGTGATGCCCTGTGTGTAGATTCGATGGTGACGCCCTGCGGGTAGATTCGATGGTGACACCCTGTGTGTAGATTCGATTGTGATGCCCTGTGTGTAGACTCGATGGTGACGCCCTGTGTGTAGATTCAATGGTGACGCCCTGTGTGTAGATTCAATGGTGATGCCCTGTGTGTAGATTCGATGGTGATGCCCTATGTGTAGATTCGATTGTGACGCCCTGTGTGTAGATTCGATGGTGACGCCCTGTGTGTAGGTTCAATGGTGACGCCCTGTGTGTAGATTCAATGGTAATGCCCTGTGTGTAGATTCGATGGTGATGCCCTGTGTGTAGATTCGATGGTGACGCCCTGTGTGTAAAGTCGATGGTGACGCCCTGTGTGTAGATTCGATGGTGATGTCCTGTGTGTATATTCGATGGTGCTGTCCTGTGTACAGATTTGATGGTGACGCCGTTTGGGTAGATTCAATGGTGACGCCCTGTGGTTAGATTCAATGGTGATGCCCTGCATGTAGATTCGATGGTGATGCCCTACATGTAGATTCGATGATGACGCCCTGTGTGTAGATTCGATGGTTACACCCTACGGGTAGATTCAATGTTGACGCCCTGTGTGTTTATTCAATGGTGACGTCCTGTGTGTAGATTCGATGGTGATGCCCTGCGGGTAGATTCAATGGTGATGCCCTGTCGATAGATTCAATGGTGACGTCCTGTGTCTAGATTCGATGGTGACGCCCTGTGTGTAGATTCAATGGTGACGCCCTGTATTTAGATTCGATGGTGACGCCCTGTGTGTAGATTCTATGGTGCTGTCCTGCGGGTAGATTCGATGGTGACGTCCTGTGTTTTGATTTGATTGACGCCCTGTGTGTAGATTCGATGGTGATGCCCTGTATGTAGATTCGAAGGTGACGCCTTGTGTGTAGATTCTATGGTGCTGTCCTGCGGGTAGATTCGATGGTGACGCCCTGTGTGTGGATTCGATGGTGATGCCCTGTGTGTGGACTCAATGGTGATGCCCTGTGTGTAGATTCGATGGTGACATCCTGTGGGTAGATTCAATGGTGATGCCCTGTGTGTAGACTCGATGGTGACGCCCTGTGTGTAGATTCAATGGTGACGCCCTGTGTGTAGATTCAATGGTGATGCCCTCTGTGTAGATTCGATGGTGACGCCCTGTGTGTAGATTCGATGGTGACGCCCTGTGTGTAGAGTTGATGGTGACACCCTATGTGTAGATTCAATGGTGATGCCCTGTGTGTAGATTCGATGGTTCTGTCCTGTGTATAGATTCAGTGGTGACGCCCTGTGTGTAGATTCGATGGTGACGCCCTGTTGGTAGATTCGATGGGGACGTCCTGTTTGTAGAGTCAATGGTGACGTCCTGAGTGTAGATTCGATGGTGACTCCCTGCTGGTAGATTCGATGGTGACGCCCTGCTGGTAGATTCGATGGTGACGCCCTGTGTGTAGATTCAATGGTGACACCGTGTATTTAGATTCGTTGGTGACGCCCTATGTGTAGATTCTATGGTGCTGTCCTGCGGGTAGATTCGATGGTGACGCCCTGTGTGTAGATTTGATGGTGACGCCCTCTGTGTAGATTCAATGGTGACGCCCTGTGTGTAGACTCGATGGTGACGCCCTGTGTGTAGATTCGATGGTGATGCACTGTGTGTAGATTCGATGGGGACATCCTGTGGGTAGATTCAATGGTGATGCCCTGTGTGTAGACTCAATGGTGACGCCCTGTGTGTAGATTCAATGGTGACACCCTGTGTGTAGATTCAATGGTGATGGCTTGTGTGTAGATTCGATGGTGACGCCCGGTGTGTAGATTCGATGGTGGCGCCCTGTGTGTAGATTCGATGGTGAAGCCATGTGTGTAGATTCAATGGTGACGCCCTGTGTGTAGAGTCGATTGTGAAGCCCAGTGTGTAGATTCGATGGTGATGCCCTGTGTGTAGATTCGATGGTGCTGTCCTGTGTATAGATTCGATGGTGACGCCCTGTGTGTAGATTCGATGGTGATGCCCTGTGGGTAGATTTGATGGTGACATCCTGTTTGTAGAGTCAATGGTGACGTCCTGTGTGTAGATTCGATGGTGACTCCCTGCGGGTAGATTCGATGGTGATGCCCTGCGGGTAGATTTGATGGTGACGTCCTGTTGGTAGATTTGATGGTTACGCCCTATGTGTAGATTCAATGGAGACTCCCTGTGGGTAGATTCAGGGGTGACACCCTGTCTTTAGATTCAATGTTGACACCGTCTATTTACGCATGATGGGTAATGTCCTGTGTTTAGATTTGATTATTCCCTGTGTGTAGACTCGATGGTGATGCCCTGTATGTAGATTCAATGGTGAAGCCTTGTGTATAGATTCTATGGTGCTGTCCTGCGGGTAGATTCGATGGTGGCGCCCTCTGTGTAGATTCGATTGTGATGCCCTGTGTGTAGACTCGATGGTGATGCCCTGTGTGTAGATTCAATGGTGACGCCCTGTGTGTAGATTCAATGGTGATGCCCTGTGTGTAGATTCGATGGTGACGCCCTATGTGTAGATTCGATGGTGACGCCCTGTGTGTAGATTCGATGGTGACGCCCTGTGTGTAGGTTCAATGGTGACGCCCTGTGTGTAGATTCAATGCTAATGCCCTGTGTGTAGATTCGATGGTGACACCCTGTGTGTAGATTCGATGGTGACGCCCTGTGTGTAAAGTCGATGGTGACGCCCTGTGTGTAGATTCGATGGTGATGTCCTGTGTGTAGATTCGATGGTGCTGTCCTGTGTACAGATTTGATGGTGACGCCGTTTGGGTAGATTCAATGGTGACACCCTGTGGGTAGATTCAATGGTGATGCCCTGCATGTAGATTCAATGGTGATGCCCTGCATGTAGATTCGATGATGACGCCCTGTGTGTAGATTCGATGGTTACACCCTACGAGTAGATTCAATGTTGACGCCCTGTGTGTTTATTCAATGGTGACGTCCTGTGTGTAGATTCGATGGTGACGCCCTGCGGGTAGATTTGATGGTGACGTCCTGTAGGTAGATTTGATGGTTACGCCCTGTGTGTAGATTCAATGGAGACGCCCTGTGGGTAGATTCAGTGGTGACACCCTGTCTTTAGATTCAATGTTGACACCGTCTATTTACGCATGATGGGTAATGTCCTATGTTTAGATTTGATTGATGCCCTGTGTGTAGACTCGATGGTGATGCCCTGTATGTAGATTCAATGGTAAAGCCTTGTGTGTGGATTCTATCGTGCTGTCCTGCGGGTAGATTCGATGGTGACAACCTGTGTGTAGATTCGATTGTGATGCCCTGTGTGTAGACTCGATGGTGACGCCCTGTGTGTAGATTCAATGGTGACGCCCTGTGTGTAGATTCAATGGTGATGCCCTGTGTGTAGATTCGATGGTGACGCCCCATGTGTAGATTCGATGGTGACGCCCTGTGTGTAGATTCGATGGTGACGCCCTGTGTGTAGGTTCAATGGTGACGCCCTGTGTGTAGATTCAATGGTAATGCCCTGTGTGTAGATTCGATGGTGACGCCCTGTGTGTAGATTCAATGGTGACGCACTGTGTGTAAAGTCGATGGTGACGCCCTGTGTGTAGATTCGATGGTGATGTCCTGTGTGTAGATTCGATGGTGCTGTCCTGTGTACAGATTTGATGGTGACGCCGTTTGGGTAGATTCAATGGTGACGCCCTGTGGGTAGATTCAATGGTGATGCCCTGCATGTAGATTCAATGGTGATGCCCTGCATGTAGATTCGATGATGACGCCCTGTGTGTAGATTCGATGGTTACACCCTACGGGTAGATTCAATGTTGACGCCCTGTGTGTTTATTCAATTGTGACGTCCTGTGTGTAGATTCAATGGTGATGCCTTGCGGGTAGATTCAATGGTGATGCCCTGTCGATAGATTCAATGGTGACGTCCTGTGTCTAGATTCGATGGTGACGCCCTGTGTGTAGATTCAATGGTTACGCCCTGTATTTAGATTCGATGGTGACGCCCTGTGTGTAGATTCTATGGTGCTGTCCTGCGGGTAGATTCGATGGTGACGTCCTGTGTTTAGATTTGATTGACGCCCTGTGTGTAGATTCGATGGTGACGCCCTGTATGTAGATTCGATGGTGACGCCTTGTGTGTAGATTCTATGGTGCTGTCCTGCGGGTAGATTCGATGGTGACGCCCTGTGTGTAGATTCGATGGTGATGCCCTGTGTGTGGACTCGATGGTGATGCCCTGTGTGTAGATTCAATGGTGACATCCTGTGGGTAGATTCAATGGTGATGCCCTGTGTGTAGACTCGATGGTGACGCCCTGTGTGTAGATTCAATGGTGACGCCCTGTGTGTAAATTCAATGGTGATGCCCTCTGTGTAGATTCGATGGTGATGCCCTGTGTGTAGATTCGATGGTGACGCCCTGTGTGTAGAGTTGATGGTGACACCCTATGTGTAGATTCGATGGTGATGCCCTGTGTGTAGATTCAATGGTGCTGTCCTGTGTATAGATTCAATGGTGACGCCCTGAGTGTAGATTCGATGGTGACGCCCTGTGGGTAGATTCGATGGTGACGTCCTGTTTGTAGAGTCAATGGTGACGTCCTGAGTGTAGATTCGATGGTGACTCCCTGCTGGTAGATTCGATGGTGACGCCCTGCTGGTAGATTCGATGGTGACGCCCTGTGTGTAGATTCAATGGTGACACCGTGTATTTAGATTCGTTGGTGACGCCCTATGTGTAGATTCTATGGTGCTGTCCTGCGGGTAGATTCGATGGTGACGCCCTGTGTGTAGATTTGATGGTGACGCCCTCTGTGTAGATTCAATGGTGACGCCCTGTGTGTAGACTCGATGGTGACGCCCTGTGTGTAGATTCGATGGTGATGCCCTGTGTGTAGATTCGATGGGGACATCCTGTGGGTAGATTCAATGGTGATGCCCTGTGTGTAGACTCAATGGTGACGCCCTGTGTGTAGATTCAATGGTGACACCCTGTGTGTAGATTCAATGGTGATGGCTTGTGTGTAGATTCGATGGTGACGCCCGGTGTGTAGATTCGATGGTGGCGCCCTGTGTGTAGATTCGATGGTGAAGCCATGTGTGTATATTCAATGGTGACGCCCTGTGTGTAGAGTCGATTGTGACGCCCTGTGTGTAGATTCGATGGTGATGCCCTGTGTGTAGATTCGATGGTGCTGTCCTGTGTATAGATTCGATGGTGACGCCCTGTGGGTAGATTTGATGGTGACATCCTGTTTGTAGAGTCAATGGTGACGTCCTGTGTGTAGATTCGATGGTGACTCCCTGCGGGTAGATTCGATGGTGACGCCCTGCGGGTAGATTTGATGGTGACGTCCTGTGGGTAGATTTGATGGTTACGCCCTATGTGTAGATTCAATGGAGACTCCCTGTGGGTAGATTCAGGGGTGACACCCTGTCTTTAGATTCAATGTTGACACCGTCTATTTACGCATGATGGGTAATGTCCTGTGTTTAGATTTGATTATTCCCTGTGTGTAGACTCGATGGTGATGCCCTGTGTGTAGATTCAATGGTCACGCCCTGTGTGTAGATTCAATGGTGACGCCCTGTGTGTAGATTCAATGGTGACGCCCTGTATTTAGATTCGTTGGTGACGCCCTATGTGTAGATTATATGGTGCTGTCCTGCGGGTAGATTCGATGGTGACGCCCTGTGTGTAGATTTGATGGTGACGCCCTCTGTGTAGATTCGATGGTGACGCCCTGTGTGTAGACTCGATGGTGACGCCCTGTGTGTAGATTCGATGGTGATACCCTGTGTGTAGATTCGATGGGGACATCCTGTGGGTAGATTCAATGGTGATGCCCTGTGTGTAGACTCAATGGTGACGCCCTGTATGTAGATTCAATGGTGACACCCTGTGTGTAGATTCAATGGTGATGGCTTGTGTGTAGATTCGATGGTGACGCCCGGTGTGCAGATTCGATGGTGACGCCCTGTGTGTAGATTCGATGGTGAAGCCATGTGTGTAGATTCAATGGTGACGCCCTGTGTGTAGAGTCGATTGTGACGCCCTGTGTGTAGATTCAATGGTGATGCCCTGTGTGTAGATTCGATGGTGCTGTCCTGTGTATAGATTCGATGGTGACGCCGTGTGTGTAGATTCGATGGTGATGCCCTGTGCGTAGATTTGATAGTGACGTCCTGTTTGTAGAGTCAATGGTGACGTCCTGTGTGTAGATTCGATGGTGACTCCCTGCGGGTAGATTCGATGGTGACGCCCTGTGTGTAGATTCGATGGTGATGCCCTGTGGGTAGATTTGATGGTGACGTCCTGTTTGTAGAGTCAATGGTGACGTCCTGTGTGTAGATTCGATGGTGACTCCCTGCGGGTAGATTCGATGGTGACGCCCTGCGGGTAGATTTGATGGTGACGTCCTGTAGGTAGATTTGATGGTTACGCCCTGTGTGTAGATTCAATGGAGATGCCCTGTGGGTAGATTCAGTGGTGACACCCTGTCTTTAGATTCAATGTTGACACCGTCTATTTACGCATGATGGGTAATGTCCTATGTTTAGATTTGATTGATGCCCTGTGTGTAGACTCGATGGTGATGCCCTGTATGTAGATTCAATGGTGAAGCCTTGTGTGTGGATTCTATGGTGCTGTCCTGCGGGTAGATTCGATGGTGACACCCTGTGTGTAGATTCGATTGTGATGCCCTGTGTGTAGACTCGATGGTGACGCCCTGTGTGTAGATTCAATGGTGACACCCTGTGTGTAGATTCAATGGTGATGCCCTGTGTGTAGATTCAATGGTGACGCCCTATGTGTAGATTCGATGGTGACGCCCTGTGTGTAGATTCGATGGTGACGCCCTGTGTGTAGGTTCAATGGTGACGCCCTGTGTGTAGATTCAATGGTAATGCCCTGTGTGTAGATTCGATGGTGACGCCCTGTGTGTAGATTCGATGGTGACGCCCTGTGTGTAAAGTCGATGGTGACGCCCTGTGTGTAGATTCGATGGTGATGTCCTGTGTGTAGATTCAATGGTGCTGTCCTGTGTACAGATTTGATGGTGACGCCGTTTGGGTAGATTCAATGGTGACGCCCTGTGGGTAGATTCAGTGGTGATGCCCTGCATGTAGATTCGATGGTGATGCCCTGCATGTAGATTCGATGATGACGCCCTGTGTGTAGATTCGATGGTGACACCCTACGGGTAGATTCAATGTTGACGCCCTGTGTGTTTATTCAATGGTGACGTCCGGTGTGTAGATTCGATGGTGATGCCCTGTGGGTAGATTCAATGGTGATGCCCTGTTGATAGATTCAATGGTGACGTCCTGTGTCTAGATTCGATGGTGACGCCCTGTGTGTAGATTCAATGGTGACGCCCTGTATTTAGATTCGATGGTGACGCCCTGTGTGTAGATTCTATGGTGCTGTCCTGTGTACAGATTTGATGGTGACGCCGTTTGTGTAGATTCTATGGTGCTGTCCTGCGGGTAGATTCGATGGTGACGCCCTGTGTTTAGATTTGATTGACGCGCTGTGTGTAGATTCGATGGTGACGCCCTGTATGTAGATTCGATGGTGACGCCCTGTGTGTAGATTCTATGGTGCTGTCCTGCGGTTAGATTCGATGGTGACGCCCTGCGGGTAGATTCGTTGGTGACGCCCTTCGGGTAGATTTGATGGTGACGTCCTGTAGGTAGATTTGATGGTTACGCCCTGTGTGTAGATTCAATGGAGACGCCCTGTGGGTAGATTCAGTGGTGACACCCTGTCTTTAGATTCAATGTTGACACCGTCTATTTACGCATGATGGGTAATGTCCTATGTTTAGATTTAATTGATCAAAAAGAACAAAAAGGGGAGTAAAGAGGTACTGCTTGTCAAAAGCAGTGAAGGTGGATACGTCCTCCTTAAGTCAATAGTTGTTAAACCACAAAGATCCACCCTCGGATGGTTTCAAATGCCATGTCCTCCCAGATTGAGTATGTTTCCTACAATGGTGGGAAAAACACACAGTGTTTTTAAATACCCCTCACACACCAAAAGGGCCCTTGGTGTCATGCTTCATCATGGGGGTCTTCCCGCCCCTCTACGGGACGGGGCGTGCTACGACCTACGATTACGCGGGAGCACTGTTGTCGTGATAAGACTGTGTCGTGTAGGAATGTGAGTGGAAGGGTCAGGGGTGAATGGAAAAGTGAGGTTAAGAAATACCTGGCTCGGCGGTTTAGAAAATAAGTTTTTAATATACCTTTGAGCTGGTATTGTTAAAAGAGTGGGGACGGAGAGTGTATTTGCCTCAATGAGCTATGCCTCCAAAGTCAACATGTTTCGAAGCCCCCTGGCTTCTTCTTCAGGACTTAACGGATCCCTTCTACACTCACTTAATATGTGGTGTGTTTATAATCTAATCCTCTCTAAAAAGTGTGGGTGAGAGTGAATGAACAGTGCATGCAAATATTTAATGCACATATACGATACCTAAATAGGTATCTGTCATCGTTATCTGGAAGAAAAACGGCATTATACATATATATTAAAAATTAAAAAGCGGAAAAAACACCATCCATCGTGATAAGATAGTGACCTAAAAGGAAATAAAATGAGTGAACATTTACTCCTTATCGTTAATTCACAGTGCAGTTTGATGGTGATGTGTCCCGCTATTAATCAGAGGAAAAAGACATTTAATGACAGACTCACACACATGAAACATAAAACACACACTCTATGAACTGATGCCCTGTGTGTAGACTCGATGGTGATGCCCTGTATGTAGATTCAATGGTGAAGCCTTGTTTGTGGATTCTATGGTGCTGTCCTGCGGGTAGATTCGATGGTGACACCCTGTGTGTAGATTCGATTGTGATGCCCTGTGTGTAGACTCGATGGTGACGCCCTGTGTGTAGATTCAATGGTGACGCCCTGTGTGTAGATTCAATGGTGATGCCCTGTGTGTAGATTCGATGGTGATGCCCTATGTGTAGATTCGATGGTGACGCCCTGTGTGTAGATTTCGATGGTGACGCCCTGTGTGTAGGTTCAATGGTGACGCCCTGTGTGTAGATTCAATGGTAATGCCCTGTGTGTAGATTCGATGGTGATGCCCTGTGTGTAGATTCGATGGTGACGCCCTGTGTGTAAAGTCGATGGTGACGCCCTGTGTGTAGATTCGATGGTGATGTCCTGTGTGTATATTCGATGGTGCTGTCCTGTGTACAGATTTGATGGTGACGCCGTTTGGGTAGATTCAATGGTGACGCCCTGTGGTTAGATTCAATGGTGATGCCCTGCATGTAGATTCAATGGTGATGCCCTACATGTAGATTCGATGATGACGCCCTGTGTGTAGATTCGATGGTTACACCCTACGGGTAGATTCAATGTTGACGCCCTGTGTGTTTATTCAATGGTGACGTCCTGTGTGTAGATTCGATGGTGATGCCCTGCGGGTAGATTCAATGGTGATGCCCTGTCGATAGATTCAATGGTGACGTCCTGTGTCTAGATTCGATGGTGACGCCCTGTGTGTAGATTCAATGGTGACGCCCTGTATTTAGATTCGATGGTGACGCCCTGTGTGTAGATTCTATGGTGCTGTCCTGCGGGTAGATTCGATGGTGACGTCCTGTGTTTTGATTTGATTGACGCCCTGTGTGTAGATTCGATGGTGATGCCCTGTATGTAGATTCGAAGGTGACGCCTTGTGTGTAGATTCTATGGTGCTGTCCTGCGGGTAGATTCGATGGTGACGCCCTGTGTGTGGATTCGATGGTGATGCCCTGTGTGTGGACTCAATGGTGATGCCCTGTGTGTAGATTCGATGGTGACATCCTGTGGGTAGATTCAATGGTGATGCCCTGTGTGTAGACTCAATGGTGACGCCCTGTGTGTAGATTCAATGGTGACGCCCTGTGTGTAGATTCAATGGTGATGCCCTCTGTGTAGATTCGATGGTGACGCCCTGTGTGTAGATTCGATGGTGACGCCCTGTGTGTAGAGTTGATGGTGACACCCTATGTGTAGATTCGATGGTGATGCCCTGTGTGTAGATTCGATGGTTCTGTCCTGTGTATAGATTCAGTGGTGACGCCCTGTGTGTAGATTCGATGGTGACGCCCTGTGGGTAGATTCGATGGGGACGTCCTGTTTGTAGAGTCAATGGTGACGTCCTGAGTGTAGATTCGATGGTGACTCCCTGCTGGTAGATTCGATGGTGACGCCCTGCTGGTAGATTCGATGGTGACGCCCTGTGTGTAGATTCAATGGTGACACCGTGTATTTAGATTCGTTGGTGACGCCCTATGTGTAGATTCTATGGTGCTGTCCTGCGGGTAGATTCGATGGTGACGCCCTGTGTGTAGATTTGATGGTGACGCCCTCTGTGTAGATTCAATGGTGACGCCCTGTGTGTAGACTCGATGGTGACGCCCTGTGTGTAGATTCGATGGTGATGCCCTGTGTGTAGATTCGATGGGGACATCCTGTGGGTAGATTCAATGGTGATGCCCTGTGTGTAGACTCAATGGTGACGCCCTGTGTGTAGATTCAATGGTGACACCCTGTGTGTAGATTCAATGGTGATGGCTTGTGTGTAGATTCGATGGTGACGCCCGGTGTGTAGATTCGATGGTGGCGCCCTGTGTGTAGATTCGATGGTGAAGCCATGTGTGTGGATTCAATGGTGACGCCCTGTGTGTAGAGTCGATTGTGACGCCCTGTGTGTAGATTCGATGGTGATGCCCTGTGTGTAGATTCAATGGTGCTGTCCTGTGTATAGATTCGATGGTGACGCCCTGTGTGTAGATTTGATGGTGATGCCCTGTGGGTAGATTTGATGGTGACATCCTGTTTGTAGAGTCAATGGTGACGTCCTGTGTGTAGATTCGATGGTGACTCCCTGCGGGTAGATTCGATGGTGATGCCCTGCGGGTAGATTTGATGGTGACGTCCTGTGGGTAGATTTGATGGTTACGCCCTATGTGTAGATTCAATGGAGACTCCATGTGGGTAGATTCAGGGGTGACACCCTGTCTTTAGATTCAATGTTGACACCGTCTATTTACGCATGATGGGTAATGTCCTGTGTTTAGATTTGATTATTCCCTGTGTGTAGACTCGATGGTGATGCCCTGTATGTAGATTCAATGGTGAAGCCTTGTGTATAGATTCTATGGTGCTGTCCTGCGGGTAGATTCGATGGTGGCGCCCTCTGTGTAGATTCGATTGTGATGCCCTGTGTGTAGACTCGATGGTGATGCCCTGTGTGTAGATTCAATGGTGACGCCCTGTGTGTAGATTCAATGGTGATGCCCTGTGTGTAGATTCGATGGTGACGCCCTATGTGTAGATTCGATGGTGACGCCCTGTGTGTAGATTCGATGGTGACGCCCTGTGTGTAGGTTCAATGGTGACGCCCTGTGTGTAGATTCAATGGTAATGCCCTGTGTGTAGATTCGATGGTGACGCCCTGTGTGTAGATTCGATGGTGACGCCCTGTGTGTAAAGTCGATGGTGACGCCCTGTGTGTAGATTCGATGGTGATGTCCTGTGTGTAGATTCGATGGTGCTGTCCTGTGTACAGATTTGATGGTGACGCCGTTTGGGTAGATTCAATGGTGACACCCTGTGGGTAGATTCAATGGTGATGCCCTGCATGTAGATTCAATGGTGATGCCCTGCATGTAGATTCGATGATGACGCCCTGTGTGTAGATTCGATGGTTACACCCTACGAGTAGATTCAATGTTGACGCCCTGTGTGTTTATTCAATGGTGACGTCCTGTGTGTAGATTCGATGGTGACGCCCTGCGGGTAGATTTGATGGTGACGTCCTGTAGGTAGATTTGATGGTTACGCCCTGTGTGTAGATTCAATGGAGACGCCCTGTGGGTAGATTCAGTGGTGACACCCTGTCTTTAGATTCAATGTTGACACCGTCTATTTACGCATGATGGGTAATGTCCTATGTTTAGATTTGATTGATGCCCTGTGTGTAGACTCGATGGTGATGCCCTGTATGTAGATTCAATGGTAAAGCCTTGTGTGTGGATTCTATGGTGCTGTCCTGCGGGTAGATTCGATGGTGACACCCTGTGTGTAGATTCGATTGTGATGCCCTGTGTGTAGACTCGATGGTGACGCCCTGTGTGTAGATTCAATGGTGACGCCCTGTGTGTAGATTCAATGGTGATGCCCTGTGTGTAGATTCGATGGTGACGCCCCATGTGTAGATTCGATGGTGAAGCCCTGTGTGTAGATTCGATGGTGACGCCCTGTGTGTAGGTTCAATGGTGACGCCCTGTGTGTAGATTCAATGGTAATGCCCTGTGTGTAGATTCGATGGTGACGCCCTGTGTGTAGATTCAATGGTGACGCACTGTGTGTAAAGTCGATGGTGACGCCCTGTGTGTAGATTCGATGGTGATGTCCTGTGTGTAGATTCGATGGTGCTGTCCTGTGTACAGATTTGATGGTGACGCCGTTTGGGTAGATTCAATGGTGACGCCCTGTGGGTAGATTCAATGGTGATGCCCTGCATGTAGATTCAATGGTGATGCCCTGCATGTAGATTCGATGATGACGCCCTGTGTGTAGATTCGATGGTTACACCCTACGGGTAGATTCAATGTTGACGCCCTGTGTGTTTATTCAATTGTGACGTCCTGTGTGTAGATTCAATGGTGATGCCCTGCGGGTAGATTCAATGGTGATGCCCTGTCGATAGATTCAATGGTGACGTCCTGTGTCTAGATTCGATGGTGACGCCCTGTGTGTAGATTCAATGGTTACGCCCTGTATTTAGATTCGATGGTGACGCCCTGTGTGTAGATTCTATGGTGCTGTCCTGCAGGTAGATTCGATGGTGACGTCCTGTGTTTAGATTTGATTGACGCCCTGTGTGTAGATTCGATGGTGACGCCCTGTATGTAGATTCGATGGTGACGCCTTGTGTGTAGATTCTATGGTGCTGTCCTGCGGGTAGATTCGATGGTGACGCCCTGTGTGTAGATTCGATGGTGATGCCCTGTGTGTGGACTCGATGGTGATGCCCTGTGTGTAGATTTGATGGTGACATCCTGTGGGTAGATTCAATGGTGATGCCCTGTGTGTAGACTCGATGGTGACGCCCTGTGTGTAGATTCAATGGTGACGCCCTGTGTGTAAATTCAATGGTGATGCCCTCTGTGTAGATTCGATGGTAACGCCCTGTGTGTAGATTCGATGGTGACGCCCTGTGTGTAGAGTTGATGGTGACACCCTATGTGTAGATTCGATGGTGATGCCCTGTGTGTAGATTCAATGGTGCTGTCCTGTGTATAGATTCAATGGTGACGCCCTGTGTGTAGATTCGATGGTGACGCCCTGTGGGTAGATTCGATGGTGACGTCCTGTTTGTAGAGTCAATGGTGACGTCCTGAGTGTAGATTCGATGGTGACTCCCTGCTGGTAGATTCGATGGTGACGCCCTGCTGGTAGATTCGATGGTGATGCCCTGTGTGTAGATTCAATGGTGACACCGTGTATTTAGATTCGTTGGTGACGCCCTATGTGTAGATTCTATGGTGCTGTCCTGCGGGTAGATTCGATGGTGACGCCCTGTGTGTAGATTTGATGGTGACGCCCTCTGTGTAGATTCAATGGTGACGCCCTGTGTGTAGACTCGATGGTGACGCCCTGTGTGTAGATTCGATGGTGATGCCCTGTGTGTAGATTCGATGGGGACATCCTGTGGGTAGATTCAATGGTGATGCCCTGTGTGTAGACTCAATGGTGACGCCCTGTGTGTAGATTCAATGGTGACACCCTGTGTGTAGATTCAATGGTGATGGCTTGTGTGTAGATTCGATGGTGACGCCCGGTGTGTAGATTCGATGGTGGCGCCCTGTGTGTAGATTCGATGGTGAAGCCATGTGTGTAGATTCAATGGTGACGCCCTGTGTGTAGAGTCGATTGTGACGCCCTGTGTGTAGATTCGATGGTGATGCCCTGTGTGTAGATTCGATGGTGCTGTCCTGTGTATAGATTCGATGGTGACGCCCTGTGTGTAGATTCGATGGTGATGCCCTGTGGGTAGATTTGATGGTGACATCCTGTTTGTAGAGTCAATGGTGACGTCCTGTGTGTAGATTCAATGGTGACTCCCTGCGGGTAGATTCGATGGTGACGCCCTGCGGGTAGATTTGATGGTGACGTCCTGTGGGTAGATTTGATGGTTACGCCCTATGTGTAGATTCAATGGAGACTCCCTGTGGGTAGATTCAGGGGTGACACCCTGTCTTTAGATTCAATGTTGACACCGTCTATTTACGCATGATGGGTAATGTCCTGTGTTTAGATTTGATTATTCCCTGTGTGTAGACTCGATGGTGATGCCCTGTATGTAGATTCAATGGTGAAGCCTTGTGTATAGATTCTATGGTGCTGTCCTGCGGGTAGATTCGATGGTGACGCCCTCTGTGTAGATTCGATTGTGATGCCCTGTGTGTAGACTCGATGGTGATGCCCTGTGTGTAGATTCAATGGTGACGCCCTGTGTGTAGATTCAATGGTGATGCCCTGTGTGTAGATTCGATGGTGACGCCCTATGTGTAGATTCGATGGTGACGCCCTGTGTGTAGATTCGATGGTGACGCCCTGTGTGTAGGTTCAATGGTGACGCCCTATGTGTAGATTCAATGGTAATGCCCTGTGTGTAGATTCGATGGTGACGCCCTGTGTGTAGATTCGATGGTGACGCCCTGTGTGTAAAGTCGATGGTGACGCCCTGTGTGTAGATTCGATGGTGATGTCCTGTGTGTAGATTCGATGGTGCTGTCCTGTGTACAGATTTGATGGTGACGCCGTTTGGGTAGATTCAATGGTGACACCCTGTGGGTAGATTCAATGGTGATGCCCTGCATGTAGATTCAATGGTGATGCCCTGCATGTAGATTCGATGATGACGCCCTGTGTGTAGATTCGATGGTTACACCCTACGAGTAGATTCAATGTTGACGCCCTGTGTGTTTATTCAATGGTGACGTCCTGTGTGTAGATTCGATGGTGACGCCCTGCGGGTAGATTTGATGGTGACGTCCTGTAGGTAGATTTGATGGTTACGCCCTGTGTGCAGATTCAATGGAGACGCCCTGTGGGTAGATTCAGTGGTGACACCCTGTCTTTAGATTCAATGTTGACACCGTTTATTTACGCATGATGGGTAATGTCCTATGTTTAGATTTGATTGATGCCCTGTGTGTAGACTCGATGGTGATGCCCTGAATGTAGATTCAATGGTAAAGCCTTGTGTGTGGATTCTATGGTGCTGTCCTGCGGGTAGATTCGATGGTGACACCCTGTGTGTAGATTCGATTGTGATGCCCTGTGTGTAGACTCGATGGTGACGCCCTGTGTGTAGATTCAATGGTGACGCCCTGTGTGTAGATTCAATGGTGATGCCCTGTGTGTAGATTCGATGGTAACGCCCCATGTGTAGATTCGATGGTGACGCCCTGTGTGTAGATTCGATGGTGACGCCCTGTGTGTAGGTTCAATGGTGACGCCCTGTGTGTAGATTCAATGGTAATGCCCTGTGTGTAGATTCGATGGTGACGCCCTGTGTGTAGATTCAATGGTGACGCCCTGTGTGTAAAGTCGATAGTGACGCCCTGTGTGTAGATTCGATGGTGATGTCCTGTGTGTAGATTCGATGGTGCTGTCCTGTGTACAGATTTGATGGTGACGCCGTTTGGGTAGATTCAATGGTGACGCCCTGTGGATAGATTCAATGGTGATGCCCTGCATGTAGATTCAATGGTGATGCCCTGCATGTAGATTCGATGATGACGCCCTGTGTGTAGATTCGATGGTTACACCCTACGGGTAGATTCAATGTTGACGCCCTGTGTGTTTATTCAATTGTGACGTCCTGTGTGTAGATTCGATGGTGATGCCCTGCGGGTAGATTCAATGGTGATGCCCTGTCGATAGATTCAATGGTGACGTCCTGTGTCTAGATTCGATGGTGACGCCCTGTGTGTAGATTCAATGGTTACGCCCTGTATTTAGATTCGATGGTGACGCCCTGTGTGTAGATTCTATGGTGCTGTCCTGCGGGTAGATTCGATGGTGACGTCCTGTGTTTAGATTTAATTGACGCCCTGTGTGTAGATTCGATGGTGATGCCCTGTATGTAGATTCGATGGTGACGCCTTGTGTGTAGATTCTATGGTGCTGTCCTGCGGGTAGATTCGATGGTGACGCCCTGTGTGTAGATTCGATGGTGATGCCCTGTGTGTGGACTCGATGGTGATGCCCTGTGTGTAGATTCGATGGTGACATCCTGTGGGTAGATTCAATGGTGATGCCCTGTGTGTAGACTCGATGGTGACGCCCTGTGTGTAGATTCAATGGTGACGCCCTGTGTGTAAATTCAATGGTGATGCCCTCTGTGTAGATTCGATGGTAATGCCCTGTGTGTAGATTCGATGGTGACGCCCTGTGTGTAGAGTTGATGGTGACACCCTATGTGTAGATTCGATGGTGATGCCCTGTGTGTAGATTCGATGGTGCTGTCCTGTGTATAGATTCAATGGTGACGCCCTGTGTGTAGATTCGATGGTGACGCCCTGTGGGTAGATTCGATGGTGACGTCCTGTTTGTAGAGTCAATGGTGACGTCCTGAGTGTAGATTCGATGGTGACTCCCTGCTGGTAGATTCAATGGTGACGCCCTGCGGGTAGATTCGATGGTGACGCCCTGTGTGTAGATTCAATGGTGACGCCGTGTATTTAGATTCGTTGGTGACGCCCTATGTGTAGATTCTATGGTGCTGTCCTGCGGGTAGATTCGATGGTGACACCCTGTGTGTAGATTTGATGGTGACGCCCTCTGTGTAGATTCGATGGTGACGCCCTGTGCGTAGACTCGATGGTGACGCCCTGTGTGTAGATTCTATGGTGCTGTCCTGCGGGTAGATTCGATGGTGACGTCCTGTGTTTTGATTTGATTGACGCCCTGTGTGTAGATTCGATGGTGACGCCCTGTATGTAGATTCGATGGTGACGCCTTGTGTGTAGATTCTATGGTGCTGTCCTGCGGGTAGATTCGATGGTGACGCCCTGTGTATGGATTCGATGGTGATGCCCTGTGTGTGGACTCAATGGTGATGCCCTGTGTGTAGATTCGATGGTGACATCCTGTGGGTAGATTCAATGGTGATGCCCTGTGTGTAGACTCGATGGTGACGCCCTGTGTGTAGATTCAATGGTGACGCCCTCTGTGTAGATTCAATGGTGATGCCCTCTGTGTAGATTCGATGGTGACGCCCTGTGTGTAGATTCGATGGTGACGCCCTGTGTGTAGAGTTGATGGTGAAACCCTATGTGTAGATTCGATGGTGATGCCTTGTGTGTAGATTCGATGGTTCTGTCCTGTGTATAGATTCAGTGGTGACGCCCTGTGTGTAGATTTAATGGTGACGCCCTGTGGGTAGATTCGATGGTGACGTCCTGTTTGTAGAGTCAATGGTGACGTCCTGAGTGTAGATTCGATGGTGACTCCGTGCTGGTAGATTCGATGGTGACGCCCTGCTGGTAGATTCGATGGTGACGCCCTGTGTTCCTAGATTTAATGGTGACACCGTGTATTTAGATTCGTTGGTGACGCCCTATGTGTAGATTCTATGGTGCTGTCCTGCGGGTAGATTCGATGGTGACGCCCTGTGTGTAGATTTGATGGTGACGCCCTCTGTGTAGATTCAATGGTGACGCCCTGTGTGTAGACTCGATGGTGACGCCCTGTGTGTAGATTCGATGGTGATGCCCTGTGTGTAGATTCGATGGGGACATCCTGTGGGTAGATTCAATGGTGATGCCCTGTGTGTAGACTCAATGGTGACGCCCTGTGTGTAGATTCAATGGTGACACCCTGTGTGTAGATTCAATGGTGATGGCTTGTGTGTAGATTCGATGGTGACGCCCGGTGTGTAGATTCGATGGTGGCGCCCTGTGTGTAGATTCGATGGTGAAGCCATGTGTGTAGATTCAATGGTGACGCCCTGTGTGTAGAGTCGATTGTGACGCCCTGTGTGTAGATTTGATGGTGATGCCCTGTGTGTAGATTCGATGGTGCTGTCCTGTGTATAGATTCGATGGTGACGCCCTGTGTGTAGATTCGATGGTGATGCCCTGTGGGTAGATTTGATGGTGACATCCTGTTTGTAGAGTCAACGGTGACGTCCTGTGTGTAGATTCGATGGTGACTCCCTGCGGGTAGATTCGATGGTGACGCCCTGCGGGTAGATTTGATGGTGACGTCCTGTGGGTAGATTTGATGGTTACGCCCTATGTGTAGATTCAATGGAGACTCCCTGTGGGTAGATTCAGGGGTGACACCCTGTCTTTAGATTCAATGTTGACACCGTCTATTTACGCATGATGGGTAATGTCCTGTGTTTAGATTTGATTATTCCCTGTGTGTAGACTCGATGGTGATGCCCTGTATGTAGATTCAATGGTGAAGCCTTGTGTATAGATTCTATGGTGCTGTCCTGCGGGTAGATTCGATGGTGATGCCCTCTGTGTAGATTCGATTGTGATGCCCTGTGTGTAGACTCGATGGTGATGCCCTGTGTGTAGATTCAATGGTGACGCCCTGTGTGTAGATTCAATGGTGATGCCCTGTGTGTAGATTCGATGGTGACGCCCTATGTGTAGATTCGATGGTGACGCCCTGTGTGTAGATTCGATGGTGACGCCCTGTGTGTAGGTTCAATGGTGACGCCCTGTGTGTAGATTCAATGGTAATGCCCTGTGTGTAGATTCGATGGTGACGCCCTGTGTGTAGATTCGATCGTGACGCCCTGTGTATAAAGTCGATGGTGACGCCCTGTGTGTAGATTCGATGGTGATGTCCTGTGTGTAGATTCGATGGTGCTGTCCTGTGTACAGATTTGATGGTGACGCCGTTTGGGTAGATTCAATGGTGACACCCTGTGGGTAGATTCAATGGTGATGCCCTGCATGTAGATTCAATGGTGATGCCCTGCATGTAGATTCGATGATGACGCCCTGTGTGTAGATTCGATGGTTACACCCTACGAGTAGATTCAATGTTGACGCCCTGTGTGTTTATTCAATGGTGACGTCCTGTGTGTAGATTCGATGGTGACGCCCTGCGGGTAGATTTGATGGTGACGTCCTGTAGGTAGATTTGATGGTTACGCCCTGTGTGTAGATTCAATGGAGACGCCCTGTGGGTAGATTCAGTGGTGACACCCTGTCTTTAGATTCAATGTTGACACCGTCTATTTACGCATGATGGGTAATGTCCTATGTTTAGATTTGATTGATGCCCTGTGTGTAGACTCGATGGTGATGCCCTGTATGTAGATTCAATGGTAAAGCCTTGTGTGTGGATTCTATGGTGCTGTCCTGCGGGTAGATTCGATGGTGACACCCTGTGTGTAGATTCGATTGTGATGCCCTGTGTGTAGACTCGATGGTGACGCCCTGTGTGTAGATTCAATGGTGACGCCCTGTGTGTAGATTCAATGGTGATGCCCTGTGTGTAGATTCGATGGTGACGCCCCATGTGTAGATTCGATGGTGACGCCCTGTGTGTAGATTCGATGGTGACGCCCTGTGTGTAGGTTCAATGGTGACGCCCTGTGTGTAGATTCAATGGTAATGCCCTGTGTGTAGATTCGATGGTGACGCCCTGTGTGTAGATTCAATGGTGACGCCCTGTGTGTAAAGTCGATGGTGACGCCCTGTGTGTAGATTCGATGGTGATGTCCTGTGTGTAGATTCAATGGTGCTGTCCTGTGTACAGATTTGATGGTGACGCCGTTTGGGTAGATTCAATGGTGACGCCCTGTGGGTAGATTCAATGGTGATGCCCTGCATGTAGATTCAATGGTGATGCCCTGCATGTAGATTCGATGATGACGCCCTGTGTGTAGATTCGATGGTTACACCCTACGGGTAGATTCAATGTTGACGCCCTGTGTGTTTATTCAATGGTGACGTCCTGTGTGTAGATTCGATGGTGATGCCCTGCGGGTAGATTCAATGGTGATGCCCTGTCGATAGATTCAATGGTGACGTCCTGTGTCTAGATTCGATGGTGACGCCCTGTGTGTAGATTCAATGGTTACGCCCTGTATTTAGATTCGATGGTGACGCCCTGTGTGTAGATTCTATGGTGCTGTCCTGCGGGTAGATTCGATGGTGACGCCCTGTGTGTAGATTCGATGGTGATGCCCTGTGTGTGGACTCGATGGTGATGCCCTGTGTGTAGATTCGATGGTGACATCCTGTGGGTAGATTCAATGGTGATGCCCTGTGTGTAGACTCGATGGTGACGCCCTGTGTGTAGATTCAATGGTGACGCCCTGTGTGTAAATTCAATGGTGATGCCCTCTGTGTAGATTCGATGGTAACGCCCTGTGTGTAGATTCGATGGTGACGCCCTGTGTGTAGAGTTGATGGTGTCACCCTATGTGTAGATTCGATGGTGATGCCCTGTGTGTAGATTCGATGGTGCTGTCCTGTGTATAGATTCAATGGTGACGCCCTGTGTGTAGATTCGATGGTGACGCCCTGTGGGTAGATTCGATGGTAACGTCCTGTTTGTAGAGTCAATGGTGACGTCCTGAGTGCAGATTCGATGGTGACTCCCTGCTGGTAGATTCGATGGTGACGCCCTGCGGGTAGATTCGATGGTGACGCCCTGTGTGTAGATTCAATGGTGACGCCGTGTATTTAGATTCGTTGGTGACGCCCTATGTGTAGATTCTATGGTGCTGTCCTGCGGGTAGATTCGATGGTGACACCCTGTGTGTAGATTTGATGGTGACGCCCTCTGTGTAGATTCGATGGTGACGCCCTGTGCGTAGACTCGATGGTGGCGCCCTGTGTGTAGATTCGATGGTGATGCCCTGTGTGTAGATTCGATGGGGACATCCTGTGGGTAGATTCAATGGTGATGCCCTGTGTGTAGACTCAATGGTGACGCCCTGTGTGTAGATTCAATGGTGACACCCTGTGTGTAGATTCAATGGTGATGGCTTGTGTGTAGATTCGATTGTGACGCCCTGTGTGTAGATTCGATGGTGATGCCCTGTGTGTAGATTCGATGGTGCTGTCCTGTGTATAGATTTGATGGTGACGCCCTGTGTTTAGATTCGATGGTGATGCCCTGTGGGTAGATTTGATGGTGACGTCCTGTTTGTAGAGTCAATGGTGACGTCCTGTGTGTAGATTCTATGGTGATGCCCTGCGGGTAGACTCAATGGTGATGCCCTGTCGGTAGATTCAATGGTGACGTCCTGTGTGTAGATTCGATGGTGTCGCCCTGTATTTCGATTCGTTGGTGACGTCCTCTGTGTAGATTCTATGGTGCTGTCCTGCGGGTAGATTCGATGGTGATGCCCTGTGTATAGATTTGATGGTGACGCCCTGTGTGTAGATTCGATGGTGACGCCCTGTGTGTAGACTCGATGGTGACGCCCTGTTTGTAGATTTGATGGTGATGCCCTGTGTGTAGATTCGATGGTGATGCCCTGTGTGTAGATTCGATGGTGACATCCTGTGGGTAGATTCAATGGTGATGCCCTGTGTGTAGACTCAATGGTGACGCCCTATGTGTAGATTCAATGGTGACACCCTGTGTGTAGATTCAATGGTGATGTCTTGTGTGTAGATTCGATGGTGACGCCCGGTGTGTAGATTTGATGGTGACGCCCTGTGTGTAGATTCGATGGTGACGCCATGTGTGTAGATACAATGGTGACGCCCTGTGTGCAGAGTCGATTATGACGCCCTGTGTGTAGATTCGAAGGTGATGCCCTGTGTGTAGATGCGATGGTGCTGACTTGTGTATAGATTCGATGGTGACGCCCTGTGTGTAGATTTGATGGTGATGCCCTGTGGGTAGATTCGATGGTGACTCCCTGTGGGTAGATTCGATGGTGACGCCCTGCGGGTAGATTTGATGGTGACGTCCTGTGGGTAGATTTGATGGTGACGCCCTTTGGGTAGATTCGATGGTGACGTCCTTTTTGTAGAGTCAATGGTAACGTCCTGTGTGTAGATTCGATGGTGACTCCCTGTGGGTAGATTCAATGGTGACGCCCTGTCGGTAGATTCGATGGTGACGCCCAGTGTGTAGATTCATAGTGACGCTCTCTGGGTAGACTCGATGGTGATGCCCTGTTCGTACATACGAAGGATGATGCCCTGCATGTAGTTTCGATGATGATGCCCTGTGTGTAGATTGGAGGGGTGATGTTCTGTTTATAAAAGGTACATTTGGGAGGAAGCCATCAGGGACGGCTCACTCCTCCTGTTCCCTCTTCTTTTTGTTAAGGTACAGACAATAATCAGTTCTCTAAGTACCTTGTTTACTCTATATTGATTTCTCTCCTTGCCTTACTCCATCAGTGACAAACAGAAGATGGAGGAATGGTGGGTACGAGGGTTCAGCCTTGTGATTGCATCAGAAGAGACGGTGAAGGGCGAGGAATGATGAGTACAAGGGTTCAGACTAGTGATGTCATCAGAAGGGATGGGTAATGGGTGAGGGAAAGTGAGTACGAGAGTTCAGCCTTGTGATGTCATCAGAAGAGACGGTGAAAGGGTGAGGAAGGGTGGGTAGGGTTCAGCCTAGTGATGTCATCAGAAGGGACGTTGAAAGAGTGAGGAACGGTGGGTACGAGGGTTCAGCCTTGTGATGTGATCAGAAGAGACAGTGAAAGTTGAGGAACATTGGGTACGAGGGTTCAACCTTGTGATGTGATCAGAAGAGACAGTGAAAGGTTGAGGAACGTTGGGTACGAGGGTTCAGCCTTGTGATGTCATCTGAAGGGACAGTGAAAGGATGAGGAACGGTGGGTACGAGGGTTCAGCCTTGTGATGTCATCAGTGGGACAGTGAAAGGGTGAGGAACGGTGCGTACGAGGGTTCAGCCATGTGATGTCATCAGAAGGGATGGTGAAGGGATGGTGAAAGGGTGAGGAACGGTGGGTATGAGGGGCCAGCCTTGTGATGTCATCAGAAGGGACAGGGAAAGGGTGAGGAACGGTGGGTACGAGGGTTCAGCCTTGTGATGTCATCAGAAGGGACAGTGAAAGGGTGAGGAATGGTGAGTACGAGGGTTCAGCCATGTGATGTCATCAGAAGGGACTGTGAAAGGGTGAGGAACGGTGGGTACGAGGGGCCAGCCTTGTGATGTCATCAGAAGGGACAGGGAAAGGGTGAGGAAGGGTGGGTACAAGGGTTCAGACTAGTGATGTCATCAGAAGGGATAGTGAATGGGTGAGGGACAGTGGGTACAAGAGTTCAGCCTTGTGATGTCATCAGAAGGGACGATGAAAGGGTGAAGAATGGTGGGTACGATGGTTCAGCCTTGTGATATGATCAGAAGGGATGGTGAGCGGGTGAGGAACGGTGGATACGAGGGTTCAGCCTAGTGATGTCATCAGAAGGGATGGTGATGTCATCAGAAGGGACGGTGAAAAGGTGAGGAACGGTGGTTTCGAGGTTTCAGCCTTGTGATGTCATCAGAAGAGACGGTGAAAGGGTGAGGAACGGTGGGTATGAGGGTTCAGCCTTGTGATGTCATCAGAAGGTACTGTGAAAGGGAGAGGAACGGTGGGTACGAGGGGCCAGCCTTGTGATGTCATCAGAAGGGACGGTGAAAGGGTGAGGAACGGTGGGTACGAGGGGCCAGCCTTGTGATGTCAACAGAAGGGACAGGGAAAGGGTGAGGAACGGTGGGTATGAGGGTTCAGCCTTGTGATGTCATCAGAAGGTACTGTGAAAGGGTGAGGAACGGTGGGTACGAGGGGCCAGCCTTGTGATGTCATCAGAAGGGACGGTGAAAGGGTGAGGAACGGTGGGTACGAGGGGCCAGCCTTGTGATGTCATCAGAAGGGACGGTGAAAGGGTGAGGAACGGTGGGTACGAGGGGCCAGCCTTGTGATGTCATCAGAAGGGACGGTGAAAGGGTGAGGAACGGTGGGTACGAGGGGCCAGCCTTGTGATGTCATCAGAAGGGACGGTGAAAGGGTGAGGAACGGTGGGTACGAGGGTCCAGCCGTGTGATGTCATCAGAAGGGACAGTGAAGGGATGCTGAAGTCACTTCTGCTACTACTGGCATTTTGGTGAATTGACGCTAATGGTTTAGCGGGCTGGAGGTGTTGGGATTTTCGAATCTGCTGACTCGATGTCATCACTGCTCCCTGCACCCCCCTCCCCCATGCCAGCTCCACACACCGTCAACTCCAACTGCCCCGGAAAAAGCTGAAAAAGCTGAAGGTTGGAGCGAGACGAGCAGGATAAAGATTTTCCGGCTCCTTGAAGTGCAGTTCTCCGATGGCTCGATAGCTCCTCTTTGAAGCGCCTCGCCTCCTCGGGCAGGTGTAATGAGCTCCCATCGCACCACTAAGTGGCCAGATGAGCCTCCCTCCCTCTGCATACAGAGATGGAGTGAGGGTCAAAGGTGAGAGGGAGTGACACTGGCAAGTGAGGGAGGAGGCAGGGGTCCGAGAGGTGGGAACCAGACCACACCTGGGTGTATCCATCGCCTGTTAGTGGCGTCTCAAAACAAAAACGTGATAGGTGGAATTCTTGAATGAATCTCAGTCAGTGGCAATTTCTCTGGGCCGCATTCCAGTCCATTGTTTTTTTGCTCAGGGTGCCAAAGCAGACAGGGACAAAGTCCTTAGGCACATCAGCCCCTATCCTGCCCCAGTAGCAGCAGGCTAGTCTGAACTGCCCGGCCTGGCCCTTTCTGAACGGAAACAAGAGGGGAATGGGGACTGTTCTCGGCCTAGTTGAGCCTCATCAGCTGGGTGCTGTTTGAGTCCGGTGCCACAGGGCACGCAGGGCACACATCTGGGCTCACCCACCACACACAGGCCGTCTCACTGACAAAAACACAGCAGATGGCCAAATGAGCCCCCACCCCTATCTTCAAATGTGACGTGTGCAAGGGGTGAAAGGAGGCTACAATGCCAGGGGAGGGTGAGGCATTGAGAAAGGAGGGGGCATGCAGGCATAGCTGCCAAGTGCTTTCATGCCATGTGAGTCACCGCCAGCAAGCCCTGGCATTTACCAAACGCCTCTCAAAGCTGGGTTACTTCAGTCCACACGTGCAAACTTCAAAGGGAAACTTCAGGTCCCAGAATGCAATACTGATGGAGCAAGGACTCGTAAATGAGACTTGCTCGGAAGCAATCCTTTCGTTTTAACTCACTAACGAATTACTAACAACGTGTTTGTAATTAATAATTGCATTTAGAACAAGACACGCAGGACAAGGAAGCTTGCCTTTGTGTTTACTAACGGCAATAACATGAACGAAGGACTAAGAACGCACTTTAACAAGGGATCTTTACTGCGCATGCGTCTACTACATCTACGTAGTATGACGTACTAATGCTTGGAGGGAAAATCTTGCGCCTGCGCAATAAACGATAAAATGGCCGCTTGAAAGCTCAGATGCATGGCACCTGCGTAGCTGAAATAGAATATAAGTTTTATACTAACGCAAATGCAGAAAGGGTAATAATAAATGAAGTGGGTTAGAGTAGAGGTTGGTGGTGTACAGTGAAACCATTTATTTTTGAAAATAACATTTCTTCTTTTGACTTTATTATTAGTGCGCATTTGGGCCTATTATATTTTTCTGAATCGAGCTGACTGTTTTGACCCTACGCATGCGTACTGGCGAGAAAGTACGAAAAGATGACTAAGGACTTGTCACGCGTCCAAGGCCAGTGAAGATGTGCCCTGGGAACATGAGGGTGAAGAGTTCATATGAAGGAGCTTTATTCATCATATCGCAACATTAGTATTAATAAAGTTTGGAGATGTATGGGAAAGGAAGTGGTGTAATAAAGTTTGAGGGGAGGAGTTTTGAAACAATGGTTTAAAGAAATAAGTGAAATGTAAGCATGGTGTGACGATCATCCCCCTTGCCTGTCCAATCAGAGTTAGTAGTCTGTAAAATTGAAACATTAATGGGTGGTACATGACTATAGAAAGGTATAATTGAGGTAGGTTAGTTAGTTAGTTAGTTAGTTAGCGCGATGCTGGGAGTGACGTTTGGCGGAAGCATTGCAGAACTCGGGATGCTGTCGGTGTTGGGGTGGTGCTGATTAACCCTGGGCAAAGCACTACGCTACGCTCGCGTAGTTTGCGAAGTTTGCGCTACTTCGCACAACGCGAATTGCACGTAGCACAGTGCAAACACGCGTAGCGTAGCGTAGTGCAGCGGTCATTTTTGCTTGCTCGCGGTCCTCAACGTCAAGTTGGCGACCGCGAGCAAGCAAAATGACATCCCGGCGAGACTTTTTCCTCGTTCGCGATCAGCAACATCAAGTTGCCGATCGCGAGCGTGGAAAATAAACCTCCCGGCGAGATTCTCAACGCGGGAGGTCAGGTTTCTCATTGCGAGTGGTCGCGTATGCTCGCGACCTCTCGCGATGAGAACTACCAGTCCGCGTTGAGAAAGCTGCCGCTCGAGTAAAAATCTACTCGAGCGGCAGTAAAAGACAGCTCGCACTGTGCAAGGTGCCGTTTTCAATGATTGCACAGTGCGGATAAGCATCCGGCACTGTGCAATCATCGCGAACAGCGCACTACGCAGCTCGCGTAGTGCTACGCGTAGCTCGCGTAGTGCGAGCTGCACTTTGCGTAGCTTCGCGTAGTGCTACTTCGCGAACTACGCCCAGGCTTAGTGCTGATGCAGTGAGACGCTGATGAAGAAAATCGAATGCAGAACCATCTACTTAATTAATTGGGTTAGAAAGAAGATCGCGGAAGAACCATGAGGAGGAAGAGAGTGTCAGAGAGGGGTGCGACGCAGTCGTCGGTATTTAGAGAGGTGAAGTATCCTGTCCTGATTCCTGTCCTGAAGTCTTTGTCTCCCGATCTATCCCGGGGGACCCTTACCAGCCCTTTGGCCAGAGGGTTTGGTCTTCACACCATACTTGGTAATTATAAAATTCATCGTATTGATAGATGCTCTTCTCTCTCTGTCCTCATCTTTCTGAACATAGTTATTGTGTGAATCTGAATTACTAAATGCATATTTGAAACTTGATTGAATTGACACTCTTGAGAATGAGGGTGTTTGTACTGAAACGATTGAGATGGTTCACAAGCAACTAATTTAGATAAAGATTTTAAAACTTCCAGAGTCTGTGATTATTTCATTTTTAATCAAGAAATGTTTATGTTATGTTAATTGTCACCATCAACTAGTTCCAACTAATGGTCCATTGACCAGAGGAAAAGAACTAATTGATCAGTGAAAGGTTTAGTTAGGGAAAGAAATAACTAGACCTTGAAGTATGAGAAGCATAAACTAAACGTTCCGGCGGTCTACTTGCTGTTATTGTGGAAATAGTTATATGGGCCCAGGTATATATATGGTAGTGGAGTATCTGTTGTTAGTACACCGCTGGATCAATACCATGCTGGCGAAAGAACCAGGAATGTCTGAAGGTGCCACCCATGGCCTGGAGCCATTCTGTAGCTATCAATCAATCAATCAGGGGCTTGTATAGCGCAGCTACTCACCCGTGAGGGTCTCAAGGCGCTGGCAGAGGGAACAAATGACCCCTGGCATGTGTCAAACCTCAGGCTAGTCTGGTATCTTTCCTTTTGCCCCATTTTGTCGCTTAACCTACTGCCTTCTGCCTTTTGTAGTTTCACTTTTCTAAATTACAAGTATGGCCCCACAAATCCCAGCATGCAAAGATGTTGGTTATGAAGCTAGGACTCCTGCTTGAGTGATCATGTCTATTGTATTAGGGAAGTGCCGTCTCTGAAGCCATTTTCCTCTGATCTGTCTGCAGAGGTGCAGTGCGAAGAGAGCGTGAACTTTGTGCCCATTCAAGTAATGGACTCTCTGCAGGGAACATGTCTCGAGTGTTAGGGGAGTGCAGGGTCTAATTACATTCATCCCATGGTCTCTTTCTGCAGGCATCAGATTTAGTCTTGCTAATGACTTGCACTCACTTGTGTCTAGGGTGTTGTAGGGGTAGAGTCTCTGCTCATTCCGTTCCAGGCCTCTCTCTCAAAGCGCTGTGTTTAGAGCGAGCCATATAGGTGCATTATTAGGTCCCTTTAGTCCCTGGCCTCTCTCTACAGGCCTGGTGATTTTACTCTTATGCAATGCAGACTTTTTGCAAATTCAGGCCTAGGCCTCTCCCTGCAGGCATCAGGTCTTCAATGTTAGCTAATGCAGTCTGTGATCATTCATTCCACGGCCTCTCTGCAGGCACTCTATCTTTAGTGTCATCTGCATGGCACTTGTAAAACATGTACCTAGCTGGGAGGCAAAGCAGAGCAGACCATAGGAGAGAGCTCGTGGAACAATATAATTGTTGCAGAAGGCAGGCAACAGGTACGCTTTAAGGCAGTGGGGTAGTCTTTCATGGAGAGATGTGCTTTTGGGTTTCCTCTTGAAGTGCACGACAGCCGGACCAGACCTAAGGTCAAGTGGGATATTGTTTGAGATCCTGGGTGCATTGATGGAGAAGGCCTGTCTTCTTGTTTTTTCTTCTTGCACCTTTGGTGCTGTCTGCCGGAGGTGGTCAGTTTCTCGTCCGTTGCCTCCATCTAGAAGTGTTAGATAGTTCTGTCTCTGTGGCCATTCAGTTCTTGGCCTCTCACTGCAGGCCTCTTGTCTTTAATGTTAGGGGAGTGCAGTCGTTGTTCATTCAGTTCCTGGCCTTTCTCTGCAGGCTTTTTGTCATTAATGATAGGAGAGTACAGTGTGCCCAGTCACTTCCTGGCCTCTCTCTGCATGCGTCTTTAGTGTTAGGGAAGTGTAGTCTGTACGTATTCAGTTCCTGGCCTCATGCCTTAAGTGTTAGGAAGAGCAGTGTGTACCTAGTCAGACCTAGGCGTCTTTTTGTAAAGATCTTACGAGAATGAACCACTCTCTGTCCCCACGTGATATGTACCTTCATTGTGGCGGAGGACGCTATTAAGAGGCGAGACGAATATGCAATGGCCGCTCCGTGCCCATTCAATCCTTGGCCTCTCTTTAGAGAGCTTCTCTCTCATACTGGACCTGTAGTCCTGCATTTACCATGAGGTGAGAACTGCAAGTACCAGATTGCACTGGGATGCTTGGATGGCCTATTCACACGTGACCTTGGACAACTGCCTCTCTGCCTCAGCGGCGTCCTGCCTCAGAGTTGATTCATTGGGGGTACAGAAAAGCCTGGAACAGCTGGCGTCCCGCCTTCTAAGAGCCGGGGAGTGCCCCGCGAAGACAGCTCGTCTGGAGTGAGATGTGCGAGCATCTCCTGCAGCCGCCAAGACCAACAACATCTTGAAAGCCCAGTAATGTGCGGATCCTCCCCGCTTTGGCATCAAAAACACAGCCGCGTCCCCCGGGGGACCCGGAGACAGCCTGCTTTTGATGCGAGGGGTCACTTCCCCCCCTCTGCATATCTGATTTTTTTCCCTTTGTTGAAAGTGCCTTGGAAGTTGGCTGCTGTCTCACGCCTTCTTTCACCGATCCGAGGCCTTGCCGGCTCTGCCGACATCTGTTCGCTCCCGTCTCGGCCCGGCGCATCCCGCCATCAAGCCTTGGAAGTGTCCAGACGAAGACGAATCGCATTCGTGCCCTTTTTCTGGCCAGAAAGATGTTTTTGTGGGTTGGCGCGTTCCTGGCCTGCCTCTGAGCCCTCAGTTGTGTGCACTCCAAATCATATTTAATTATTTTTATTTCTGGTTTTCTATAGCGCGAGCGTAGTCTGATGGACGTCAGGGCGCTTAACAGATGGAGAAACCTTTATACAACATACAGAGGTAATGAGTACAGGAAGACGGTTTGGTTCAAGGGATGGGGTTCTAGGAGCTATATAAAATGCTTTAGGTCAACCCCCCTGGAAAGGTAAAGATGACACGAACTGCATTTGTGTGTCCCATGGAATGGACTTCACCTCAGCCAAAGGGGACCTGGAATCGATTCTGGGCCTAGAGTGATGAAGACCCCAACTGTACTTCTGTGACCCTTGGGATGCACTTGAGTTGCAGCCAAATTAAAGCTGGAGTGATGAAGACACGAACTGGACTCTGGTGTCCCATGGAATGGACTTCACCGGCAGCAAAAGGGAACCTGGACGGAATTCTGTGCATCTCGCATCACCTCTATGACTGGCACATCTGGTGAGCAGAGTTAACATGAGCAGAAAACATGGTAGTTACAAGCTACTGTAGTCAAGCACTAGTGTTTTATTTTTCTCAAATGGAATTCAGCTTGGAATGCGCATGTCAGGAAAACGTCAAACCTATTGTCTTTGCCACTGCTTGTCTGCCCAGTAGCACAAGGAAGTGAGCACAGACAAAAGGATGCTTCTGTAAATAAAGTAACTCTGTTTTCTGTAGCATCCTCTTTTAAGAAGCCTTTGTCACCTCTCACTTCCCAGTGCTACCTGGCCACTTAGCAACTAATAAATATTGTGGCCATTCTGGTACAGAAAAAATAATAACAGACATTTGTAGAAGACCATTCCAAGATGGCAACCATCTTATGATCAGTTGGTGGTGGCATAACAGCACTAGGGAACGAATTCTGACACAAGCAGCTGAAAAATTGATTCTACACAAAATAAAGCAACATTTGTTTCCTGACACATACATTTTTCAGATGGTTTTCTCAGCGCTTGCTCCTCAGTGCTAGAAGGTGCTCACCAACTGATTTTAGCTGAAAAATAGCCCCTCACATTCAAATGAAGGTATTCAAATGGAAGGAAAAGAACACATCAAAACAGCCAATAGAAAAACAGTGAAACAACAATTGTCCTGTAGGCTGATCCAAGATGTGGTTGGCAAAGTCTCAGCAACGACTGGAGGTGCTGGAGCAAAATAACCCATTGGTTGAAGAAGGTTGACCCAAAGCCCCTTCAAGTATAGTATACAGTACGTCTGCCATGAATGCTGCCTTCATTAGCTCCCCGTCTTGGAGAACTGCCCTTGATGAATCCCTCTTTGATGCATTTCAGGGTTCCTGGTGCCTGATGGCATTGCCATAGAATGAGCATAATGCCCTATTGTTAGTTTAAAACACATGCTATGGTGGGGGTGGGGGGGTCTTTCCAGACGTCCTCCTTCCTTGCTATCTGAACTCCGTCCCTCCTGGTAAGAACTAGGTCTAAAAAAGTCCTCACTGTAGTGCTCAAGCACTCCTGTTCTCTCCTGACACAGACCCAAAACCCATTACACATTACCACAACCAAGTGGGCCGACTGACTGCATATAGACCTGTTGAAGCACCTTAGCTTTTTCTTTAGTGCGATAGAAGAGACCTCACCTGCTTGCATCTCACAGAACCTCTCCAGGTGTGCTCCGTCACGATCATGGTGATGTGACAACACCAACCACCTTTAAACCATCCTCCTTCACATCCTGGTTCAAGGTTGCCAAGCCGCGGGGACTCCTCTCCTGCAAAATCCTCTGTTGAGAACTTGGGGCAAGACTTCCCTTCCTGCATTCAAGCCCGCCCCTAAAGCTTACTGTCGAAGCCTTGAGTAGCCACACACCTGGCCCTGCCCTACTACTTCCTCTGTCGCCTAATATTATAGTGTAAATACAAACATGTGATCGGCAGATCAGAATTTACTGTACATTCTGTCAGTGACCTACAGGGACTTTGTGAGAAGATCCCTCCATGCTCAAGGCTCCTCCCTGTGGAACGCTCTACTGCTCCATCTCAGAGTTGAAGAAGGTCTTGAGGTACACACTTGTTTACCCTGGTGCATGGTTTACATGCCTCTTATCAATATCTCAATGGCTGCCATCCAGCTAAGTGGTCCTGCTGGTCGGACACCTAAAACCAACCATCACCTTCAACATCTCAGGCCCTAGACATCGCTGAGTCCTCTACGGCTTTATCATGCCACCTCAACGTTTGCGCGAGGGATCTCACCAGCAGATACTGTCTCAGTGCTGGCTGTGTTATTGTCCCTCTCCGTCAGGACCTTCACCTCTTCCACCACTCTGCGTCCACCACACTACATCCACCACCCTGCTTCTCTCCCCAAAGAATACTTTAACACTACTATAAGGTGATTTGCAGAGCTTTACAAAAATTGAAAAAAATTAAAATAACTAATATATCTTCACCACCTTTCTGTTATCACTTTTCTACGTATAGACTTATCTACTGCCATGTTATTAGGCCCAGTGTTTCTGTTCCAAAGGTTTCGCTGCATATACATAATATACGAAACATAAATACATACAAAAGACAGGGCACACGCCGTCCCACCGTTGAGGGGGGGGGGGGAAGGTGAGACTGCAAAACTCTTTGAAAGTATATATATATATATATATATATATATATGAATCAATTTCAAGGAATGTGATGGCACTCCCGGGTTACTCAGGAGTTGACCCACAATGGCAAGGTTCTGGCGCTGGGAGTCTGTCCTTTATGTTTTATGTCCACCAATGAATGATGTGAGAAGTGATTAAATTACAGCGTATAACTAAAGTTGCTGACACTGATAAAGGTGCAATGCCGAAACGTGTCTGTTTTGATTTCTGTGGTGTTCTGAATAAAGAACACTCCTGAGTATCCCGTGAGTGTCGTCACATTCTTTGAAATTATCCATGACCCACCATCACGAATGACGGGCACCTGCCCACAAGTGCAGGTGGTTACGGTGGCCGTTTGGAAGAACATATATATATATTTGTGTACAACGGAGCCGCAATATATATATATATATATATATATATATATATATATATATATATTACATAGGTATTGGTGTGAGCTTATGTGTATGTGTGTATACCCAAATAGCCATGCTCTCTACTCTTCATCAAATTCCTACTGGATGCACCATGTGACAACACCAATGGACACTGGACAGAAGAAGTGGCCCAGTTGAAGGCGGAAGCCAAAACGCGTAGGCGTCCTGTACCGGGTGTTGCGGCACATTTGTTTGAAATTGGAATAAACCTTTCATGTTTGACGAGAACAGAAAATCCTGGCGTTTTATTTGCTGCTTGCTGGAGTTGGTGCGGCTGTACCATTGGAAACAAGTGGTCATTGTGGAGAAATATATATATATTCCAATCCCAAAAATAAGTTGCTTGAGCCCAAGCCGCTTCTTACGGTGAGCCACGCGGCGGGGTAGCAAACCCCTAATATCACCAAAAAAAAAAACCTGTAGGTGCGGCCGGATCCTCCTCTGTTCCAGCTCAATAAACCACAGTACTGCAGCTCCAATGTGATCAAGGAGTGGAAGGCTTCGAAACGTGTTGGGACCTTGTTGCCGGTGTTTGCTAAATAAACACGCTGTCACATTGGAGCCGCGGTACTGTGGTTTTATGAGCTTGAACAGAGGAGGATCCGGCCGCACCTACAGGTTTTTTTTTGGGTGAGATATATATATATATATATATTGTTGGCTTCGTCTCGACAACCTCCAGTTTCCCCTGGAAAAGACGAACACGGACCCAAAGGTTTCTGGTGCTAAGATAAGTTTATTTTGCTGCCACGCATCACCGCCATAACGCGTTTCGGCCTTCCAAAGGCCTTGATCACATGACCATATATGTATTGGTGTGTGCTTACGTGTATGTGTGTATATCCAAATAGCCATGCTCTCTACTCTTCATCAAATTCCCACTGAATGCACCTTGTGACCACGCCAATGGACACTGGACAGAAGGAGTGGCTTTTAGATATGCCTGTTCCCAGCCCCTCTGCCTCCAGTGCTTGTTAGGAGCAGCCTATGAGTGGCCAAGACCGGTAGGACTCTAGAAAAAGGATACGCCAATAGCCTTTATCTGGGGATATCTGCATACCTAGCCCGCAGGCTACAGATCACTCACAATGCTGCGGCTAGACTGATTCGGCGGGTACACCTCCGACATTATATCTCCCGTCATCTGAGACAGCTCTATTGGCTTCCTGTTACCGGGAGGATAGAGTTCAAGTCTTTGATCTTGGCTTTTAGAGTCACCAGAGAATTAGGCCCTGGCTATCTCAGGCAGAGGCTGCAGTTATATCATCAGGAACGGGCCCTGAGATCCAACCATCTGCGATTCCTTCAGGGTCCAAGATTTTTCAAAGCCCGGCAAGGTGGCAGATCCTTTGCAGTAAAAACACGGAAACTGTGGAACTCTTTGCCGACCTATCTCCGCCTGATTGAAACAAAACCTGAACTCAGGAAAGCGTTAAAAACCTGGCTCTTTATCCAGTCATAAGGGCCGGCTCGAACCTCTCACTAGTGTGAGAAGTTGGCCTGGCATATGCTGTCCACTAATTATAGTGGGCACCTTGCACCAGTCCAAACAACCCCTTATTGGAGATAGGTTAAAGACAACCTTATTGAAAGCTATCCTAGTGGTAGCTATGGAGAGCAGCCTTCAGGCTAAGTCTTGAAGGAATGTAAAGCAGCTTGTTTTACCAGTCTATAATCTCTTGAGTGATCAAATGAAAGAGCACCACACCAGGTATATATTCAAAATATATGTATTTATTGCTAAACACACCCCTCTAGTCTCTTTATGAGGCTAGAGTTCGAAATACATAAGTTAGAAGTTATTTAAACACAGTAATAGCACAAATACACGTTTGGGCCCTAGGGGCGTACCAAACCATATACCAATAAAGTGGTATGCGAACCACGACTGAACTAGACACTAGGCCTAGAGCCTTTAGAAGTGCTTGGACCACAAGGAACCACCCAAGGTAGTGACACAGGGGACCCACGGGAGACAGCGTGCAGTGTAAATACACAACCGCGATACGCCGTTGACTTCTATGGAGAAAGTCGGGATCGGGAAATTAGAGAAAAGGGACACTTAAAAGAGGACTAGGACAAAACCCTTTGAGATCTAGGACTTTGAAGAGTCTCTACCCACGGGAGCACCGGAGTACTCGTGTTACCTCACCCAGGGAAGCCGGGTGCATAGGTGCCTTTCGGTGTCGGGTTTCGTCGTCGATTCGAATGGCGATCTGCTGCAAAGTGCTGCTGGCGGCCAAGAGAAAAGTGTCCGGGTGGATCCAAGAGTGGATCGGAGTTCTGAAGTACCTGAAAGCAGAGGGGACAGAGTCTGGGTCACTAGCCAGTGACCAGGAAGGCGATGGACAGATGCCCACCGATGTCGAGTGCTTCAGGTGTGTTGACGGTCGTCTTGACTCTTCAGCCACGAGGTCCAGGAGGCGTTGTCGGCGACCAGGAGCAGGATTCGGGCTGGTACACGATGTTTGTCGAGTGCTGAGGTGTCGGCGACCGGATTGGACCCAACAAGCCTTGGCAACGGCAAGTCTTGATGCAGAGGAAGATCGTCGATGGTGCAGACCAGCAAGGTCTGGAGAACTCACCCAGTGAGGGTAAGTGAGGGCAGGCCTGGAGCAACCAGGATGCCAAGTTAGGAAAAGATTGGCCTTCGTTAAGGGCTACTAGCCAACGGGCTAGCGACCACGAAGGAGCCTCGTGACGCCGCACGTGGAGCTGGCTTACAGGACACTCGTGGAGTGAGGGCCAGTGATCTTCGGTGCAGGTGGTGCTGGAGGCTAGGGCTACTCGGAGCCCAAAGCACGACTTCTTGGGAGACCCAGAAGATGATGCACTTGCAAATGTGCTCGGTGTCCAGGGGTCACGGTCTCAAGTCACCCACGATAGCCACGGGCCTCAGCTTTGCTGGGGACTCAGGGTAGCCTCGGGGAAGTCTGAGAATCTACCTCTGGTGATGCGATGACTTCGGCGTCCGACGGGAGCTTCAGAAATGCGAACCGGACAGATGCTTCTTTGGTGCCTGCCAAGCAGGGAGTCACTCCTTGACCCCAAGGGAGATTCTTCTGTCCTCTAATCGTGAGTAGAGCGTCGAAGGTCCAGGATTCAGTTTCAGAGTTTCGTCCAGGGATAATCTAAAGTCCTAAGGACTGGGTTCCTATCTTTATACTAAAGATAGGGGTTGGACTACTCTGTGGCCCCACCTATGGGTGGGTCAGGGCAGAGGGGTGGCTACACCCCTTTCCCTTTGTCCAGTTCGCGCCAAAGCAGGGGCTGCAAGCCCTGATCCGGTTTGAACTGGGGTATGCACAGGAACACCAAATGTGCCCCCAGTGCAGGACTTCAAAGCACCCGAAAGTGCTCCCGCCCAGCCCCAATACACATTATCCTGTCTGGGGAGGTGGTCACACCTCCCTGGGACAGGAAACCTATTGTCCAGGCCTCCCCTGCCGGAGTTTCGTCCAGCAGCAGGAGGCCAGACTCGTGTCTGTGGCAGCAGCATCCATTTTGTGATGCCAGGGCTTTAGAAAGAAGTTACCGGGCTAGCCAGAGTTAACATGTCTTTCCCTCTAGAAGGGTGGAATGCTACCTCCGCCGCCAGAATTGGCGGGGGGGGGTAGTATTCCAAGATGTTTGACACCAAACACGACATGTTTAGGTGCAGCCATTCCAAAGTTAGCATTTAACGCGAGGTTATAATGCGCTTAAGAGTATATGGTCAGGCTGCACTACAAACAGCATCAGAGAGGGGTCTCCGAACGCTGCAGAGGGGCCCTGATCATGCAGGGGCACCCTCTCACATAGGAACCACGCACTCTGCCTTCAGGATTAATAAGGCCTGCCATAGGAGTGTGTTGTATTGCACTCACCAGTGCCTGCATTGTATGTATATGTGCTTGTTGCATCCCGATAAGAACCCCTGTGTGTTCCACTCCATTGTGGTTCTTATGGGGGTTCTAGGTCGGGCAGTTGGAGCCGGTAGCTGTTGGAGTGAGGAGCGGTGGCTCTCTTGTACCCACGAATAAAGTTATAAACTTACCTGCTGCAGTCTTCGTCTATTCCTAAGGTGGGAATACAACATCGTGACTTATAGGTTTATATGTGTGTATGTATTTAGTGATATAGGTAACCTATATCACAGTAAGGAGTGCATGCACCACCTTACCCAGGCTGCAGTAGCAGACCTGCGGTGTCAGTTTGGATGGCCTTCCAGGGGTGGCATAATACATGCTGCAGCCCCTGGTAGGCCTCTGAGGTACCTATGCCCTTGGTACATAGTATACCATATACTAGGGACTTATAAGGGCACTCCAGATTCCAATCAGAGATGTGCCTAAGGCACATGGAAACCTTTACAGAGAAAGCAGATAGACTGGGGCCCTGAATAGCAGGATCCCAGTCCAACTAAGTCATAAACCAGCAAAACACCATAAAAAAAGTGGGGGCAACCATATAGTCAGATTCCACCTTCCTACATAACCCCCAAACGAAAGGAGATAAGGCTAACCTTGACCAGTTGAGCCTTCATTGACTAAGTGGTCATATAAGGAAGCACCTGCACTAGCATGGTTGCCCCCTGTCTTATGGTCCACTAAGCAATCCCTCACCCTGAGGGTATGAGAGGGTCTCCACCATGGGGAATCACTACCTGTGGTGTGCTTAGGTAAAGTACAAGGCTGGTGAGGTGTCTGAGTAGGGAAGTGAGGCCCTAGGAATGTTGGCCTCAGCTTCCTCAGATCACTGGTCACCATGCATGCCTGTCTTTCCATGACTGAGTTGCACTTTGCTCTAAGGGTCAACCTTTGGCTGCCTACAGCTGGGGGTTGGGTCCCTTTGGATGGATTACTGGAGGGACATGGCAGGTTTGGAACCTTCAGGTCCCAGGTTTGCCCTTGCCTACCAGAGTCCTTCTGGGGGAGGTCCCTACATAAAGGCATGGGGGATCCCTCAGTGTGTAGAGGAGTTTTCACCTGGCTAGGGCTACTAGACTGGGTGCCCCTAATCTGCTGATGGGGGGTTCCTCTGGACAGGGGGCCCTGGGGGTCCACTGACCTCCCTGACCTCTGCAGCCCTGGGCTGGCTGAGGCAGGGTAGAGAGGGGCAGGTTACCTGCTCCAGACTGGGTACCACCTTGGAAGGGTCCTCTGCCATCAGGGGTGTGGCCAGGCCAGGCCTGACTACCTCTGGGGCAGTTCCTTCACTAGGGGTAGGGTCAGTTCCCTGAGGAGGCTGACCCTTACCTACTGTCTGGAGGGAAGAAGACTTTTCTTCAACCCTTGTGCTCTCTTTTGGGGGAGAGTGGGCCATTCTTTCAGGCTCCATCTCTCCAAATTCTTGGGCTGGGGCTGTGGCCATTACAGCCCCACTAACCTTACAGGGACGCCCAACATCCTAAGGTGGGTTTGGTGTTCAACTTCAGCCCAGGCTGAAATCTCCAGATCATTGCCCATCAGGCAATCTACAGGTAAGGTGGGGGACACTGCCACTCTCTTTGGGCCTGTGACCCCCTCCCAGCTGAGATTGACTATGGCCATGGGAGTGATCTGTTCTGACACCATCAATGTTGGTCACCTGGTATTTAAACTCAGGTAAAAGCTGGTGAGGGGGGACTAGTTTCCCTGCCACCATGGTGACACTAGCCCCTGTGTCCCTAAATGCCACAGCTTTCTGACCATTAATTATTGGCTCCAATCTGTACCTGCCCAATGCTATGGGACCCATGGTAAAGGTGGCAAATCCTATACCACCATCAGAGTCAGAGGAGTCTGTTGAGGGGTCCCTGTCTAAACTAGGGCCCACCTCCGTTCCTCTTGCAAAAGCACCTAACTTTTTGGGTGCACTACTCCCAACTGGAGGATTACTACTGGTAGTACCAGGAGGGGTGGTAGTAGTTGTGGGAGGAACATTTTCTTTATTGCCAATCCTGGGGCAACTGGGATCAGTTTTCCAGTGCCCAGGCTTTTTACAGACATGGCAATATGGTTTCTTTTCAGGAGAGGAAGGAGTTTGGGACCCACCCCCAGAAGAGGAATTTTGGGGCCCTGTAGGGGACTTATCCTTAGATTTATCCCCACCTTTCTCTTGGGACTTAGTAGAATCTTTCTTCTGGTCACCACCCTGATTTCTAGTTTTTACTCTGGTCCTGACCCATTTGTCTGCCTTCTTTCCCAATTCTTGGGGAGAGGTCAGATCAGAGTCCACCAGATACTGGTGCAAAAGCTGGTTTTGACAATTATTAAGGATCTGCTCCCTCATAATCAAATTGTACAATCCTAAAAAGTCATGCACCTTGTTGCCATGTATCCAACCTTCCAGAGCCTTTGTAGCACAATCTACAAAATCAACCCAGTCTTGAGTCTGAGCTTTTTGGGTGTCTCTGAACTTCAACCTATACTGTTCAGTGGTTAGGCCAAACCCATCTATCAGAGCACTCTTCAAGACTGTGTAATTGTCAGCATCCTCTTCTCTTACAGTGAGGAGCTTGTCTCTACCTTTGTCTGCAAAGGAGAGCCACAAGATTGCTGCCCACTGCCTCTGGGGGACCTTCTAGAACTTTACAGGCCCTCTCCAGTGCAGTTATCCATTTGTGGATGTCATCCCCACTCTGGTAGGGAGGGACAATCTTGTTTAGGTTTCTATGGTCATAAGACCTGTCCCTATCTCTAGGGATATTGCTGCCACCATGGGACTCTAGTCCCAACTTTCTTCTCTCTCTAAAGAGATCTAGGGATTTCCTATCTAAAGCCAATTGCTTTTTTTCTGATTTCCAGCTGAGTTTCCTCATACTGGACCAGTCTGTCTCTTCTCTCATGAGAGGATTCCCTCCTGTGAGAGGAGAAAGAGCTCCCTATGGAGGTGCCAGAGTGGTTAGACTCCTGAGAAGGAGATCTAGACTTCCTGGGCACACTCTTAATCCTTCCTGGGGGGACAAAGAGGGCATCATTCTGATCATCCTCATCATCTTCCACAGGAGGGATTGGGTTATCCAGGTCAGGGTCATTGTCACCCTCCTGGCCAGTCTCAGAGGGGGCTGGAGGTATTGGTACCCCTGGCCTCCTCCTCTTCCTCTGCCCCACCCTCAGCTCCTACCCCTTCAGTCCCCAAGGGCTTACTAAGGTCATAAGCCACCAACAACTCCTTGAGGTGTTGGGTGGTGGAGCTTTGGCCTGTCCTTATTTTTCTCAAGTTGCATAAAGCTCTCAATTCCAAGAATGGGAGTGTATCATACTTGGAGGGTGGAAGCTCAATGGCTTCCTGCAAGGATTCTTTAGATCCTACCCTTAAAGACATTACTAGTGTGGTGTGGTGTATGCACTACCTACTCTAGTGTGGCCTACTAAACTCTCTTGAATTGTAGAATGGGTTGTGCTATCCCTTAACACACAACTCTAAGTTCAGTAGAACTTACTGTATTCTAAGCTTAAATTATATGTACCTTAGGTACCTTTGGTAGTTTTCAATTGATCAATTCAATTGAGATTATCTAGTAAAACAATAGCAAGCTGGAATCCCACACGCTGCACACCAATGTGAGAAGTTGGCCTGGCATATGCTGTCCACTAATTATAGTGGGCACCTTGCACCAGTCCAAACAACCCCTTATTGGAGATAGGTTAAAGACAACCTTATTGAAAGCTATCCTAGTGGTAGCTATGGAGAGCAGCCTTCAGGCTAAGTCTTGAAGGAATGTAAAGCAGCTTGTTTTACCAGTCTATAATCTCTTGAGTGATCAAATGAAAGAGCACCACACCAGGTATATATTCAAAATATATGTATTTATTGCTAAACACACCCCTCTAGTCTCTTTATGAGGCTAGAGTTCGAAGTACATAAGTTAGAAGTTATTTAAACACAGTAATAGCACAAATACACGTTTGGGCCCTAGGGGCGTACCAAAACATATACCAATAAAGTGGTATGCGAACCACGACTGAACTAGACACTAGGCCTAGAGCCTTTAGAAGTGCTTGGACCACAAGGAACCACCCAAGGTAGTGACACAGGGGACCCACGGGAGACGCGTGCAGTGTAAATACACAACCGCGATACGCCGTTGACTTCTATGGAGAAAGTCGGGATCGGGAAATTAGAGAAAAGGGACACTTAAAAGAGGACTAGGACAAAACCCTTTGAGATCTAGGACTTTGAAGAGTCTCTACCCACGGGAGCACCGGAGTACTCGTGTTACCTCACCCAGGGAAGCCGGGTGCATAGGTGCCTTTCGGGGTCGGGTTTCGTCGTCGATTCGAATGGCGATCTGCTGCAAAGTGCTGCTGGCGGCCAAGAGAAAAGTGTCCGGGTGGATCCAAGAGTGGATCGGAGTTCTAGAAGAACCTGAAAGCAGAGGGGACAGAGTCTGGGTCACTAGCCAGTGACCAGGAAGGCGATGGACAGATGCCCACCGATGTCGAGTGCTTCAGGTGCGTTGATGGTCGTCTTGACTCTTCAGCCACGAGGTCCAGGAGGCGTTGTCGGCGACCAGGAGCAGGATTCGGGCTGGTACACGATGTCTGTCGAGTGCTGAGGTGTCGGCGACCGGATTGGACCCAACAAGCCTTGGCAACGGCAAGTCTCGATGTAGAGGAAGATCGTCGATGGTGCAGACCAGCAAGATCTGAGGAACTCACCCAGCGAGAGTAACTGAGGGCAGGCCTGGAGCAACCAGGATGCCAAGTTAGGAAAAGATTGGCCTTCGTTAAGGGCTACTAGCCAACGGGCTAGCGACCGCGAAGGAGCCTCGTGACGCCGCACGTGGAGCTGGCTTACAGGACACTCGTGGAGTGGGGGCCAGTGATCTTCAGTGCAGATGGTGCTGGAGGCTAGGGTTACTCTGAGCCCAAAGCACGACTTCTTGGGAGACCCAGAAGATGATACACTTGCAAATGTGCTCGGTGTCCAGGGGTCACGGTCTCAAGTCACCCACGATAGCCACGGGCCTCAACTTTGCTGGGGACTCAGGGTAGCCTCGGGAAAATCTGAGAATCCACCTCTGGTGATGCGATGACTTCGGCGTCCGATGGGAGCTTCAGAAATGCGAACCGGACAGATGCTTCTTTGGTGCCTGCCAAGCAGGGGAGTCACTCCTTGACCCCAAGGGAGATTCTTCTGTCCTCTAATCATGAGTAGAGCGTCGAAGGTCCAGGATTCAGTTTCAGAGTTTCGTCCAGGGATAATCTAAAGTCCTAAGGACTGGGTTCCTATCTTTATACTAAAGATAGGGGTTGGACTACTCTGTGGCCCCACCTATGGGTGGGTCAGGGCAGAGGGGTGGCTACACCCCTTTCCCTTTGTCCAGTTCGCGCCAAAGCAGGGGCTGCAAGCCCCTGATCCGGTTTGAACTGGGGTATGCACTAGGGACACCAAATGTGCCCCCAGTGCAGGACTTCAAAGCACCCGAAAGTGCTCCCGCCCAGCCCCAATACACATTATCCTGTCTGGGGAGGTGGTCACACCTCCCTGGGACAGGAAACCTATTGTCCAGGCCTCCCCTGCCGGAGTTTCGTCCAGCAGCAGGAGGCCAGACTCGTGTCTGTGGCAGCAGCATCCATTTTGTGATGCCAGGGCTTTAGAAAGAAGTTACCGGGCTAGCCAGAGTTAACATGTCTTTCCTCTAGAAGGGTGGAATGCTACCCCCGCCGCCAGGATTGGCGGGGGGTAGTATTCCAAGATGTTTGACACCAAACACGACATGTTTAGGTGCAGCCATTCCAAAGTTAGCATTTAACGCGAGGTTATAATGCGCTTAAGAGTATATGGTCAGGCTGCACTACAAACAGCATCAGAGAGGGGTCTCCGAACGCTGCAGAGGGGCCCTGCTCATGCAGGGGCACCCTCTCACATAGGAACCACGCACTCTGCCTTCAGGATTGATAAGGCCTGCCATAGGAGTGACTTATAGGTTTATATGTGTGTATGTATTTAGTGATATAGGTAACCTATATCACAGTAAGGAGTGCATGCACCACCTTACCCAGGCTGCAGTAGCAGACCTGCGGTGTCAGTTTGGATGGCCTTCCAGGGGTGGCATAATACATGCTGCAGCCCCTGGTAGGCCTCTGAGGTACCTATGCCCTTGGTACATAGTATACCATATACTAGGGACTTATAAGGGCACTCAGATTCCAATCAGAGATGTGCCTAAGGCACATGGAAACCTTTTACAGAGAAAGCAGATAGACTGGGGCCCTGAATAGCAGGATCCCAGTCCAACTAAGTCATAAACCAGCAAAACACCATAAAAAAAGTGGGGGCAACCATATAGTCAGATTCCACCTTCCTACAACTAGTCTGCTATTAGCTCCGGGACACCTCTTCTGAGGTAGCCGTGCGCTCTAGAAATGGCTATTATTATTATTATTAATATTATTACCACCTTAAAACATGCCCAGCAGGGGGGTGGCCTTTAGCCCTGACCTGTTCTGCCTCATGCCTGTCAACACTGAGCACTTGAACAGGGCTTGCCTTAGGCCACATTCTTTGCCCAGAGGCCTCCCTGCAGTGTCTAGCAAGCTTTGGCTTAGATTACCATTTTTCCATTGCCCCGCCCTAATATTGCTTTGGGAACACCAGTCATATTTTGAATGGTTGGCACCACAATAATGCCCTTGCCCAATCTGCTTGCAACATTTTAAGGTCAACCTTAAGTGGACATATTTAGTGTTTTGTGGACAATTTTGTGCAGTTTCATTTTTGCAGGGTCAAAAAACCGGTTGCGTCCAGTACTGTGGGCTCTGCTAGCATGTACCAGTATCCGCTGGTACTGTGGGGAAGATATGGTGGACCATGATATGTGCACAAGGCATACACAGGGGAGAAAAGGTTATTTTCCGATGGACAAGCCAACTTTATCATGAGCAAATAGAAATATTTTCCATAAATCTCTGACATGACTTCATACTTGTGAATGATGGATTTCATCCAATGGAAGGCTGGCATCAGGTTGATTTTGGATTTCATCCAATGGAAGGCTGGCATCAGGTTGATTTTGGATTTCATCCAATGGAAGGCTGGCATCAGGTTGATTTTGGATTTCATCCAATGGAAGGCTGGCATCAGGTTGATTTTTGCCCCTATTGCTAATTGTGCGTTAAGCTTGACATTGCATTTAGATAGTGAGGGTGCCCAAACAAGCTATGGATCACCGCAATTGTGTTGTGTTTAATTAGCATCTTCTTCATGAAAGGTAAACAAAACCTGAATATTTTAATTGCAATTAGGGCCCATTTTTACTTAAACATGGCAGAGCTTTTTTTTTTACAGATGAAATGCTCCTCTTAGACCAGCAAAAAACGTGTTCACTAAAACCCACCCCAGGAGCAACATAATCGTTTCTTTTTACTGTAGGCACTGATTAATGTGTTGGGATGCATACGAGCAAACATCAGAAATGGTGGGTCACAGGTAACTTGTCATGTCAAAGGGAAGAGCTGGTTTGACTCAGTCTGTCAGCAAATGACATGCCTGGTGAGGAGGACAAGCAAACAAGCCAGGCTACAGCCAGGTGGTGGTTTAAATCAGGAGCCGGCCAGGCTCAAGAGTCAACACAGGCAACTGATTAAAGAGAAAAAGGCCTCTTTCTATCATAGCAAGTACGATGAGATGCTGACGATTGTTCAATCAGGGGGTCAACAAGTCTTCTGGGCGAAAATAAATGAATCCAGCAGCCCTAATGGGGGACTCTAACATGTAGGATCCCTACGGATACATGGCAGCGAATCTGGCTGATCTGTATGGTAACCGGTCTACCTCATCTAGTTTTAAACTGATGCTGATAAGAATCACTCTCCCACCTGGTTTATAGTAAAAGAGGTGAGGGCGGTAATCGATCTCAGGCCCAACAATATCCCGGCAGTGATAATTAAATCTAATCGCGACTGGTGGGCAAGGGTGAACTCCCTCCTGTCCTGATGGATATCCTCAACGGGCCGCTACCCCTCCTCATGGAAGGGGTAAATAGTGGGACCCATATAGACAAGCATTGGCATAGCCAATAGGTCTCGCCTTTGGGACCTTATAAGTGTTTAGCCAGAGATATTGACTTTGATTATGTCTTTAAGCTTTGCTGTACAGAAGTCTGCAGCTTGCTGAAAAGTTATAAAAAAGAAGTGTCAGAAGCATTTTTGTTACCTTATATATGACCAAGAAAGCATTATGTACAACTGAACGACCATATTAAAAAAGTATTAACAATAAATAATGTCTTGAGTTTTTTTTGTTTTTTCAATGCTGGCAACTTCTATATGCCTGTCCCAATGGTTGCTTGTTATGGTTTTTTTTGTTATGGGGGGGGGCATAAATAACAGGAGGGTGAAGGTTGGGAAATAGTACCTGTGTAAGTCAGTGAGAGAGTCAGTCAGTTAGTCAGTCAGTCAGTGAGAGAGTCAGTTAGTTAGTCAGTCAGTGAGAGAGTCAGTCAGAGAGTCAGTGAGAGAGTCAATCAGTCAGTCAGTGAGAGAGTGAGACAGTCAGTCAGTCAGTGAGAGAGTCAGTCAGTCAGTGAGAGAGAGAGTGAGAGAGTCAGTTAGTCAATCAGTGAGAGAGTCAGTCAGTCAGTCAGTGAGAGAGAGAGAGTCAGTCAGTGAGAGAGAGAGTCAGTCAGTGAGAGAGAGTCAGTCAGTGAGAGAGAGTCAGTCAGTGAGAGAGAGTCAGTCAGTGAGAGAGAGTCAGAGAGTCAGTCAGTGAGAGAGAGAGTTAGAGAGTCAGTCAGTGAGAAAGAGTCAGAGAGTCAGTCAGTGAGAGAAAAAGAGAGTCAGTCAGTGAGAGAGACAGTCAGTGAGAGAGAGAGAGAGAGTGAGAGAGTCAGTCAGTCAGTTAGTGAGAGAGAGAGTGAGAGTCAGTCAGTTAGTCAGTCAGTTAGTGAGAGAGTGATAGAGTCAGTCAGTGAGTCAGTCAGTCAGTGAGAGAGTCAGTCAGTCAGTGAGAGAGTGAGAGAGTCAGTCAGTCAGTGAGAGAGTCAGTCAGTCAGTGAGAGAGAGAGTGAGAGAGTCAGTCAGTGAGAGAGAGAGTGAGAGAGTCAGTCAGTGAGAGAGTCAGTCAGTCAGTGAGAGAGTTAGTCAGTCAGTGAGAGAGTTAGTCAGTCAGTGAGAGAGAGAGAGTCAGTCAGAGAGTCAGTGAGAGTCAGTCAGTCACTCAGTGAGAGAGAGAGATTGAGAGAGTCAGTCAGTCAGTCAGTGAGAGAGAGAGAGTGAGAGAGTCAGTCAGTGAGAGAGAGAGTGAGAGAGTCAGTCAGTCAGTGAGAGAGAGAGTGCAAGAGTCAGTCAGTCAGTCAGTGAGAGAGAGAGTGAGAGAGTCAGTCAGTCAGTCAGTGAGAGAGTCAGTGAGTCAGTCAGTCAGCGAGAGAGTGAGGGAGTCAGTCAGTCAGCGAGTCAGTCAGTGAGAGAGTCAGTCAGTCAGTGAGAGAGAGAGTGAGAGTCAGTCAGTCAGTTAGTCAGTCAGTGAGAGAGAGAGTGATAGAGTCAGTCAGTGAGAGAGTCAGTCAGTCAGTGAGAGAGTCAGTCAGTGAGAGCGCGAGTGAGAGAGCCAGTCAGTCAGTCAGTGAGAGAGAGAGTGATAGAGTCAGTCAGTAGTGAAAGAGTCAGTCAGTCAGTCAGTGAGAGAGTCAGTCAGTCAGTGAGAGAGTCAGTCAGTCAGTGAGAGAGTCAGTCAATCAGTGAGAGAGTCAGTCAATCAAAGTCAGTCAGTCAGTGAGAGAGAGAGTGAGAGAGTCAGTCAGTCAGTCAGAGAGTCAGTGAGAGTCAGTCAGTCAGTGAGAGAGTCAGTGAGAGAGAGATTGAGAGAGTCAGTCAGTCAGTGAGAGAGAGAGTGCAAGAGTCAGTCAGTCAGTCAGTGAGAGAGAGAGAGAGTGAGAGAGTCAGTTAGTCAGAGAGAGAGAGTGAGAGTCAGTCAGTCAGTGAGAGAGTGAGAGAGTCAGTCAGTCAGTCAGTCAGTCAGTGAGAGAGGCAGTCAGTCAGTCAGTGAGAGAGTCAGTCAGTCAGTCAGGCAGTGAGAGAGTCAGTGAGTCAGTTAGTCAGTCAGTGAGAGAGAGAGTGAGTCAGTCAGTCAGTAAGTCAGTGAGAGAGTCAGTCAGTCAGTCAGTGAGAGAGAGAGTGAGAGAGTCAGTCAGTCAGTGAGAGAGTCAGTTAGTTAGTCAGTCAGTGAGAGAGTCAGTCAGAGAGTCAGTGAGAGAGTCAATCAGTCAGTCAGGCAGTGAGAGAGTCAGTGAGTCAGTTAGTCAGTCAGTGAGAGAGAGAGTGAGTCAGTCAGTCAGTCAGGCAGTGAGTGAGTCAGTTAGTCAGTCAGTGAGAGAGAGAGTGAGTCAGTCAGTCAGTAAGTCAGTGAGAGAGTCAGTCAGTCAGTCAGTGAGAGAGAGAGTGAGAGAGTCAGTCAGTCAGTGAGAGAGTCAGTGAGTCAGTCAGTGAGTGAGTCAGTCAGTCAGTGAGAGAGTCAGTCAGTCAGTGAAAGAGTCAGTCAGTCAGTGAGAGAGAGAGTCAGTCAGTCAGAGAGTCAGTGAATGTCAGTCAGTCAGTCAGTCGGTGAGAGAGTGAGAGAGTCAGTCAGTCAGTGAGAGAGAGATTGAGAGAGTCAGTCAGTCAGTCAGTGAGAGAGAGAGTGGGAGAGTCAGTCAGTCAGTGAGAGAGAATGAGAGAGTCAGTCAGTCAGTGAGAGAGTCAGTCAGTCAGTGAGAGAGTGAGAGAGTCAGTCAGTCAGTGAGTCAGTCAGTCAGTGAGAGAGTCAGTCAGTCAGGCAGTGAGAGAGAGAGTGAGAGAGTCAGTCAGTCAGTGAGAGAGAGAGTGAGTGAGTGAGAGAGTCAGTCAGTAAGTCAGTGAGAGAGTCAGTCAGTCAGTGAGAGAGAGAGTGAGAGAGTCAGTCAGTCAGTGAGAGAGTCAGTTAGTCAGTCAGTCAGTCAGTGAGAGAGTCAGTCAGTCAGTGAGAGAGTCAGTCAGTCAGTGAGAGAGAGAGTGAGAGAGTCAGTCAGTCAGAGAGTCAGTCAGTCAGTGAGAGAGAGATTGAGAGAGTCAGTCAGTCAGTGAGAGAGAGAGTGCGAGAGTCAGTCAGTCAGTGAGAGAGAGTGAGAGAGTCAGTCAGTCAGTGAGAGAGAGTGAGAGAGTCAGTCAGTCAGTCAGTGAGAGAGTCAGTCAGTGAGTCAGTCAGTGAGAGAGTCAGTCAGTCAGTGAGAGAGAGAGTGAGAGAGTCAGTCAGTTAGTCAGTCAGTGAGAGAGAGAGAGAGTCAGTCAGTCAGTCAGTGAGAGAGAGAGTGCGAGAGTCAGTCAGTCAGTGAGAGAAAGTGTGAGAGAGTCAGTTAGTCAGTAGGTCAGTGAGAGAGAGAGTGAGAGAGTCAGTCAATCAGTCAGCCAGTCAGTGAGAGAGTGAGAGTCAGTCAGTCAGTGAGTCAGTCAGTGAGAGAGTCAGTCAGTCAGTCAGTCAGTGAGAGAGTCAGCCAGTCAGGCATTGAGAGAGAGAGTGAGAGAGTCAGTCAGTCAGTGAGAGAGAGAGTGCGAGAGTCAGTCAGTCAGTCAGTGAGAGAAAGAGTGAGAGAGTCAGTTAGTCAGTCAGTGAGAGAGTCAGTCAGTCAGTGAGAGAGAGAGTGAGTGAGAGAGTCAGTCAGTCAGAGAGTCAGTGAGAGTCAGTCAGTCAGTCAGTGAGATAGTGAGAGAGTCAGTCAGTCAGTGAGAGAGAGATTGAGAGAGTCAGTCAGTCAGTCAGTGAGAGAGAGAGAGTCAGTCAGTCAGTGAAACAGAGTGAGAGAGTCAGTCAGTCAGTGAGAGAGAGAGTGAGTGAGAGAGTCAGTCAGTCAGAGAGTCAGTGAGAGTCAGTCAGTCAGTCAGTGAGATAGTGAGAGAGTCAGTCAGTCAGTGAGAGAGATTGAGAGAGTCAGTCAGTCAGTCAGTGAGAGAGAGAGAGTCAGTCAGTCAGTGAAACAGAGTGAGAGAGTCAGTCAGTGAGAGAGAGTCAGTCAGTGAGAGAGACTGAGAGAGTCAGTCAGTGAGAGAGAGTCAGTCAGTGAGAGAGAGAGAGAGAGAGAGAGTCAGAGAGTCAGTCAGTGAGAGAGAGAGAGAGAGTCAGAGAGTCAGTCAGTGAGAGAGTCAGTCAGTCAGTCAGTGAGAGAGAGAGAGTGAGAGAGAGAGTTAGTCAGTCAGTCAGTATGAGAGAGAGTGAGAGAGTCAGTCAGTCAATCAGTGAGAGAGTCAGTCAGTGAGTCAGTCAGTCAGTGAGAGAGTCAGTCAGTCAGTGAGAGAGCCAGTCAGTCAGTGAGAGAGAGAGTGAGAGTCAGTCAGTCAGTGAGAGAGAGAGTCAGTCAATCAGTCAGTCAGTCAGTGAGACAGAGTGAGAGAGTCAGTCAGTGAGAGAGAGAGAGAGTCAGTCAGTGAGAGAGAGAGAGAGAGAGAGTCAGAGTCAGTCAGTGAGGGAGAGAGTCAGAGAGTAAGTCAGTGAGAGAGAGAGAGTCAGACAGTCAGTCAGTCAGTGAGAGAGAGAGTCAATCAGTCAGTCAGTGAGAGAGATAGTGAGAGAGTTAGTCAGTCAGTCAGTGAGAGAGAGAGTCAGTCAGTGAGAGAGTGAGAGAGTCAGTCAGTGCGAGAGAGAGTGAGAGAGTCAGTCAGTCAGTCAGTCAGTGAGAGAGTCAGTCAGTCACTGAGAGAGTCAGTCAGTCAGTTAGTGAGAGAGAGAGTGAGAGAGTCAGTCAGTTAATCAGTCAGTCAGTCAGTCAGTTAGTGAGAGAGTCAGTCAGTCAGTGAGAGAGTCAGTCAGTCAGTCAGAGAGAGAGAGAGTCAGTCAGTCAGTGAGAGAGTCAGTCAGTCAGTGAGAGAGAGAGTCAGTCAGTCAGTCAGTGAGAGAGAGAGTGAGAGAGTCAGTCAGTCAGTGAGAGAGTCAGTCAGTCAGTGAGAGAGTCAGTCAGTCAGTGAGAGAGTCAGTCAGTCAGTGAGAGAGTCAGTCAGTCAGTGAGAGAGAGAGTTAGTCAGTCAGTCAGTGAGAGAGTGAGAGAGTCAGTCAGTCAGTCAGAGAGTCAGTGAGAGTCAGTCAGTGAGAGAGTGAGAGAGTCAGTCAGTCAGTGAGAGAGATTGAGAGAGTCAGTCAGTCAGTCAGTGAGAGAGTCAGTCAGTCAGTCAGTGAGAGAGTGAGAGAGTCAGTCAGTCAGTGAGTCAGCCAGTCAGTCAGTGAGAGAGAGAGTCAGTCAGTGAGAGAGAGAGTGAGAGAGTCAGTCAGTGAGTCAGTCAGTCAGTCAGTCAGTGAGAGAGTCAGTCAGTCAGTGAGAGAGAGAGTGAGAGAGTCAGTCAGAGAGTCAGTGAGAGTCAGTCAGTGAGATAGTGAGAGAGTCAGTCAGTCAGTGAGAGAGAGATTGAGAGAGTCAGTCAGTGAGAGAGAGAGTGAGTCAGTCAGTCAGTTAGTGAGACAGAGTGAGAGAGTCAGTCAGTGAGAGAGAGTCAGTCAGTGAGAGAGACTGAGAGAGTCAGTCAGTGAGAGAGAGTCAGAGAGTCAGTCAGTGAGAGAGAGTCAGTCAGTCAGTGAGAGAGAGAGAGTGAGAGAATTAGTCAGTCAGTCAGTGTGAGAGAGAGTCAGTCAGTCAGAGAGTCAGTCAGTCAGTGAGTCAGTCAGTCAGTGAGAGAGTCAGACAGTCAGTCAATCAGTGACAGAGCCAGTCAGTCAGTCAGTGAGAGAGAGAGTGAGAGTCAGTCAGTCAGTGAGAGAGTCAGTCAGTCAGTGTGAGAGAGAGTCAGTCAGTCAGTGAGAGAGTCCGTCAGTCAGTCAGTGAGTCAGTCAGTCAGTGAGAGAGTCAGTCAATCAGTGAGAGAGCAGTCAGTCAGTCAGTCAGTGAGAGAGAGAGTGAGAGTCAGTCAGTCAGTGAGAGAGTCAGTCAGTCAGTCAGTGAGACAGAGTGAGAGAGTCAGTCAGTAAGAGAGAGTCAGAGTCAGTCAGTGAGGGAGAGTGTCAGAGAGTCAGTCAGTGAGAGAGAGAGAGAGTCAGACAGGCAGTCAGTCAGTGAGAGAGTCAGTCAGTGAGAGAGAGAGTGAGAGAGTCAGTCAGTCAGTGAGAGAGTCAGTCAGTGAGTCAGTCAGTCAGTGAGAGAGTCAGTCAGTCAGTCAGTGAGAGAGCCATTCAGTCAGTCAGAGAGAGAGTGAGAGAGTCAGTCAGTCAGTGAGAGAGTGAGAGAGTCAGTGAGTCAGTGAGAGAGAGATTGAGAGAGTGAGTCAGTCAGTCAGTGAGAGAGAGAGTGGGAGAGTCAGTCAGTGAGAGAGTCAGTCAGTCAGTCAGTGAGAGAGAGAGTGAGAGAGTTAGTCATTCAGTCAGTCAGTGTGAGAGAGAGTGAGAGAGTCAGTCAGTCAGTCAGTGAGAGAGTCAGTCAGTCAGTCAGTGAGTCAGTCAGTCAGTGAGAGAGTCAGTCAGTCAATCAGTGAGAGAGCCAGTCAGTCAGTCAGTCAGTGAGAGAGAGAGTGAGAGTCAGTCAGTCAGTGACAGAGAGTGTGAGAGAGTCAGTCAGTGAGAGAGTGAGAGAGTCAGTCAGTCAGTCAGTGAGACAGTCAGTGAGTCAGTCAGTCAGTCAGTGAGAGAGAGAGTGAGAGTGAGATAGTCAGTCAGTCAGTTAGTCAGTCAGTGAGAGAGAGAGAGTGAGAGAGTCAGTCAGTCAGTGAGAGAGTCCGTCAGTGAGTCAGTCATTCAGTCAGTGAGAGAGTCAGTCAGTCAGTCAGTGAGAGAGAGTGAGAGAGTCAGTCAGTCAGTGAGAGAGAGAGTGAGAGAGTCAGTCAGCAGTGAGAGAGTGAGTCAGTCAGTCAGTGAGTCAGTCAGTCAGTCAGTGAGAGAGTCAGTCAGTCAGTGAGCGTCAGTCAGTCAGTGAGAGAGTAAGTCAGTCAGTGAGAGAGAGAGAGAGTGAGAGAGTCCATCAGTCAGTCAGAGAGTCAGTGAGAGTCAGTCAGTCAGTCAGTCAGTGAGAGAGTGAGAGAGTCAGTCAGTCAGTCAGTGAGAGAGAGAGTGCGAGAGTCAATCAGTCAGTGAGAGAGAGAGAGTGAGAGAGTCAGTCAGTCAGTGAGAGAGAGAGTGAGAGATTCAGTCAGTCAGTGAGAGAGTGAGAGAGTCAGTCAGTCAGTCAGTGAGTCAGTCAGTCAGTCAGTGAGAGAGTCAGTCAGTCAGTGAGAGAGAGAGTGAGAGAGTCAGTCAGTCAGAGAGTCAGTGAGAGTCAGTCAGTGAGATAGTGAGAGTCAGTCAGTCAGCCAGTGAGAGAGAGATTGAGAGAATCAGTCAGTCAGTGAGAGAGTGAGTGAGAGTCAGTCAGTCAGTCAGTGAGACAGAGTGAGAGAGTCAGTCAGTGAGAGAGAGAGTCAGTCAGTGAGAGAGAGAGACTGAGAGAGTCAGTCAGTGAGAGAGAGAGAGAGAGAGAGTCAGAGAGTCAGTCAGTGAGAGAGAGTGTCAGTCAGTCAGTCAGTGAGAGAGTCAGTCAGTCAGTGAGAGAGAGAGTGAGTCAGTCAGTCAGTGAGAGAGTCAGTCAGTCAGTCAGTGAGAGAGTCAGTCAGTCAGTCAATGAGTGAGAGAGCCAGTCAGTCAGTCAGTGAGAGAGAGAGAGTCAGTGAGAGAGTCAGTCAGTGTGAGAGAGAGTGAGAGAGTCAGTCAGTCAGTCAGTGAGAGAGTCAGTCAGTCAGTCAATCAGTGAGAGAGCCAGTCAGTCAGTCAGTCAGTGAGAGAGAGAGAGAGTGAGTCAGTCAGTCAGTGAGAGAGTCAGTCAGTCAGTCAGTGAGACAGAGTGAGAGAGTCAGTCAGTGAGAGAGAGAGTCAGTCAGTGAGAGAGTCAGTCAGTGAGAGAGAGAGAGTCAGAGTCAGTCAGTGAGGGAGAGTGTCAGAGAGTCAGTCAGTGAGAGAGAGTCAGTCAGTCAGTCAGTCAGTGAGAGAGTCAGTCAGTCAGTGAGAGAGAGAGTGAGAGAGTTAGTCAGTCAGTGAGAGAGAGAGTGAGAGAGTCCGTCAGTCAGTGAGAGAGTCAGTCAGTCAGTGAGAGAGAGAGTGAGTGAGAGAGTCAGTCAGTCAGTGAGAGAGTCAGTCAGTCAGTGAGTCAGTCAGTCAGTGAGAGAGTCAGTCAATCAGTCAGTCAGTGAGAGAGCCATTCAGTCAGTCAGTCAGAGAGAGAGTGAGAGAGTCAGTCAGTCAGAGAGTCAGTGAGAGAGTCAGTCAGTCAGTGAGAGAGTGAGAGAGTCAGTCAGTCAGTGAGAGAGATTGAGAGAGTGAGTCAGTCAGTCACTTTCAGCAAGCACGGTCCTCGGTCCCTAAAGTGGAACCGGACCGTGCTACAAAGAACAAACAAAGAAGAGTGGGAGGGTTGCAAACATGGAGCGCAGGCTGCTAATTAGTAACCTGATCCATGAGGAGGGAGGAATGCAGCTGACAGCCTGCGCGCCGCTGCTCGCTCCCAAGAGCAAAACGCCTTGGGAGTGAACATTTGAAGAAGAGGTGGGACATGCACCCACCTTTGGCCTTTTGCGTGCTTTCATTATTGAAAGACACACGCAAAGGCCAATCAGATGTGTGGGAGGAGTCCGACCCACACGGAGAAGTTTTGAGCCCTCACAAGAAGCCTCGCAAAAGGCAGCGCATGCGCGCTGCACTAGGCTCGACCTAAAAAAGGGGAAAGATTCCGACCCTTCACACTATAGACTAATCAGCCTTTTATATATTTCGGTTAAGGCATTTTCAAAAATCATTTTGTGAAGGCTGAAGGATTGGGCTTCTGAGCACAGCATTTTACCAATTAAGCAGGATGGGTTTGGGAGGGTTACTCAACCATAGACCACTGCTTTGCTCTCTGGGCCATCATTCGGAAGGCCCTGGAAGTGAACCAGAGGCTATGTTGTTGTTCTATTGATTTTCGGACAGCCTTCGACTCGGTCGACAGGGGGCTCCTATGGGAGAAGCTTCTCGTCTGGAAGCTTCCAACCTTTCTCCTTAGCGTGTTACGTGCTTTACACACTGACAATCGGGCACAGGTCGAACTAGATAAATCAGGTAGGCCAAGTCAAAAAATTCCCATCAAGAATGGTCTTCGGAAAGGGTGTGTTTTAGCTTCCCTGCTTTTTAGTTTATTTCTAGCAGCCCTCCCGGCATCTACATCCCAAGCAAAGTCATTTTCCCCCAAAGCTGGGATACAGCGCATTCCCTGCCTGGTATATGCAGATGATCTGGTTCTGCTTGATTATACTCCAATCGGTTTTTCAGGGAAAACTAGATTCCCTTGAAGCATACAGTAGGCAGAATATGTTGAAAATCAATCTGGAGAAAACCAAGGTGTTGGTCTTTGGGAAAAAGGTAAAAAGCTTCAAACGGTACTTGTATGGTCAAGAGGTGGAAACAGTGAACTCTTATAAATACTTAGTCTGTCTTTTACTAGGAAATTGAAATGGGACACACATTTGGGTTTTATTAAGCAGAGGTCTATGCTGCAAGCTGGCTGTCTGTGCAGATTCAATTGGAAATATGGTGCCTGGGCCTTACCCCTATAATGATGGCTTATGTAGGGATAATACCCCCTTTGGAGTTGTATGGAGCTGAGGTACTTGCCCTCAATCCATCTTGCGATTGGGACCAGTTGGAGGGGCAATTCTCAGAAGGTTCTTGTCGTTACCCCAGGTATAATGGTCCAAGACATAGGGAGGGGACTGCATCTGATCTCCTGGAGCCTGTTGACGCACTCCCGGGTCCTTAGATTTCTCAATAAGCTTTTGATGGACACTGAAGCTTTAAAGACGTCTATCATTTGTTGGGATGAGATCCAAGGCAGTGAAAGGAGGTGGGCAAGGGAAGCAAGGAAGTGGCTAAGCTACCTTGAAAATATGCATTCTGAGTGGGGTACAATCATAGCCTGGTCCCCTTTTCCTATTAAACAAGCGCAGAAAGAATCTGGGGGACAGGGTGCCGGGTCGCTCGACTTGGCCTATCTGAGGAAGAAGCCTTCCATTAGCTTCTCACTAAACACACTTGGCCTTGGCACCGGTCTTCCTCTGTCAGGCCCAGATATCTGATCCCCATTTGCGGAACAAAATTTTAAATGTGAGAGTGGGATGTACCCCCATTTACTCGTCCCACAACTGGTGTAATGTGAACCGGGATAGCAATGGTTTCTGCAAGTGCCCACTGAACGCTAAACGCTCTTTGTCTCATGCACTCATGGGCTGTGTTTTTTATATTCCTATTTGTATTACGTTTTTAAGACCCTTGTTCTTAAAATACAGAACACTGCAAAGGTTGGAGGCGATTGAGCCATTGTCTGAAATGCGCCACCTTGATGTTGCAGTAGGAATCGCACGTTACATATTACTGTTGAGCAGAGTTTCAAGGATGGGTTTGAGAAGGGTCTGTTCATGGGGCAGGGGCTGGCGGGCTTTAAGCCAACTTTATATTGTAGAGGTGTTTTTATTGTTTTAGAATGTTTTTATGGATAATTGTCCCAATAAACTTTGTTTTACTACAACAAATTTTACTGTAGGCAAACAAACTGTCCAGTCCAGTATTTAATTCTCCTTAAGAGAACATTTTTTTATAAACACGCCTCTTTTGTGCTCACAGCGTCAAATAAACATGAAGGGGCAGATTTACTAACAGTTTTCACCGGGTTTGCATCATAAAAGTGACGCAAACGTGCACAAAATGTTTGTTTGGGATTTATTTTGCAGCACAAAGGTGCAAAGCTGAGTGCTTGGCACTAGGCAGCCGGATAGTGTCCCAGCTCTAGAAAAGAGAGCGCGAGCGACAAATCTTTATAGATGTCAAAGGAACTATGGTCAGAAGGAGTAAACATGGCCTTGGTTGAACGTACTAGTGACATCTCTAATTAAACACATTAATAGCAGAAATTACAAATTATCCATATAATAGGGTCTCTTAAATGCGGTCAGTTACATCCCGAATTCTGTGACACACTATCAATGTTGCAATAATAAAGTCATAGTCATTAGGATCTCATCCACAAGGCGTTCAGGGCGTGCACTTCACATGATTTCATAGGCCACACCAGGGGAAAAGGCAATGCAAGTGTGATGAGGACCCGCCCAGATCTAACTCTCCAAAAATAAAACCATTTGCAAAGCTTTTGCCACACCTGGGTGGACCACGTTTATCTGATGAGGTCTGTGCATAAAAGAGAACCAAAATTCTGTAGTTTTGAGGGAAGGGAAGGAAAGTTTTGATGTTTTTTTTTTTCCATACAAAGAAAAATGGGAAATATGTTTTAAATGGCTCTAATTTCCTAATTCCAGTCCTTTCTGTGTGAAGTCTCTACAGAGTGAGGTTCAAGAAACTGTAAAGGTTTGTCAGAAACGTAAACCAACACCCTGCATTTGCTAGCATTAATTCTGAAGCTTTGATGACACTTTCACATACAATACACTTGGAAGTTTGGTAAATCAGGAGAGAACTTGTAAATCTCTTCAACCCCTTTGTGTGAGGCCCACTCTACTGAGTACAAATAATTCCCCTCTCTCTCTTCATGTTTCTGCCTATAACTTGAGGTCTTTCCCTTGTAGCCCACACATTACTTCAAGTTTCACCCATAACCTGAAGTCTTTCCCTGGTAACATCACCCATAACGTGAAGTATTTCCCTGTTTCCTGTTTCAGAACCTGAAGTCTTTCCCCGGTATCCTCAACTATAACCTGAAGTCTCACCCATAACCTGAAGTGTTTCCCCGGTATCCTCACCTATAACCTGAAGTCTCACCCATAACCTGAAGTCTTTCTCCGGTATCCTCAACTATAACCTGAAGTCTCACCCATAACCTGAAGTCTTTCACCAGTATCCTCACCTATAACCTGAAGTCTCACCCATAACCTGAAGTCTTTCACCGGTATCCTCACCTATAACCTGAAGTCTCACCCATAACCTGAAGTGTTTCCCCGGTATCCTCAACTATAACCTGAAGTCTCACCTATAACCTGAAGTGTTTCCCCGGTATCCTCAACTATAACCTGAAGTCTCACCCATAACCTGAAGTGTTTCCCCGGTATCCTCACCTATAACCGAAGTCTCACCGTTACCTGAAGTCTTTCACCGGTATCCTCAACTATAACCTGAAGTCTCACTCATAACCTGAAGTGTTTCCGCGGTATCCTCAACTATAACCTGAAGTCTCACCCATAACCTGAAGTGTTTCCCCGGTATCCTCACCTATAACCTGAAGTCTCACCCATAACCTGAAGTGTTTCCCCGGTATCCTCACCTATAACCCGAAGTCTCACCCATAACCTGAAGTGTTTCCCCGGTATCCTCACCTATAACCTGAAGTCTCACCCATAACCTGAAGTGTTTCCCGGTATCCTCAACTATAACCTGAAGTCTCACCCATAACCTGAAGTGTTTCCCCGGTATCCTCACCTATAACCCGAAGTCTCACCCATAACCTGAAGTGTTTCCCCGGTATCCTCAACTATAACCTGAAGTCTCACCCATAACCTGAAGTGTTTCCCCGGTATCCTCACCTATAACCTGAAGTCTCACCCATAACCTGAAGTGTTTCCCCGGTATCCTCACCTATAACCTGAAGTCTCACCCATAACCTGAAGTGTTTCCCCGGTATCCTCAACTATAACCTGAAGTCTCACCCATAACCTGAAGTGTTTCCCCGGTATCCTCACCTATAAGCCGAAGTCTCACCCATAACCTGAAGTGTTTCCCCGGTATCCTCACCTATAACCCGAAGTCTCACCCATAACCTGGAAGTGTTTCCCCGGTATCCTCAACTATAACCCGAAGTCTCACCCATAACCTGAAGTCTTTCTCCGGTATCCTCACCTATAACCTGAAGTCTCAACTATAACCTGAAGTCTTTCCCCGGTATCCTCAACTATAACCTGAAGTCTCACCCATAACCTGAAGTGTTTCCGCGGTATCCTCAACTATAACCTGAAGTCTCACCCATAACCTGAAGTGTTTCCGGGGTATCCTCAACTATAACCTGAAGTCTCACTCATAACCTGAAGTGTTTCCGCGGTATCCTCAACTATAACCTGAAGTCTCACCCATAACCTGAAGTGTTTCCCCGGTATCCTCACCTATAAGCCGAAGTCTCACCCATAACCTGAAGTGTTTCCGCGGTATCCTCAACTATAACCTGAAGTCTCAATCATAACCTGAAGTGTTTCCGCGGTATCCTCAACTATAACCTGAAGTCTCACCCATAACCTGAAGTGTTTCCGCGGTATCCTCAACTATAACCTGAAGTCTCACCCATAACCTGAATTCTTTCACTAGTATCCTCACCTATAACCTGAAGTCTCACCCATAACCTGAAGTCTTTCCCCGGTATCCTCACCTATAACCTGAAGTCTCACCCATAACCTGAAGTGTTTACCCGGTATCCTCACCTATAACCTGAAGTCTCACCCATAACCTGAAGTGTTTCCCGGTATCCTCAACTATAACCTGAAGTCTCACCCATAACCTGAAGTGTTTCCCCGGTATCCTCACCTATAAGCCGAAGTCTCACCCATAACCTGAAGTGTTTCCCCGGTATCCTCACCTATAACCCGAAGTCTCACCCATAACCTGAAGTGTTTCCCCGGTATCCTCAACTATAACCCGAAGTCTCACCCATAACCTGAAGTCTTTCTCCGGTATCCTCACCTATAACCTGAAGTCTCAACTATAACCTGAAGTCTTTCCCCGGTATCCTCAACTATAACCTGAAGTCTCACCCATAACCTGAAGTGTTTCCGCGGTATCCTCAACAATAACCTGAAGTCTCACCCATAACCTGAAGTGTTTCCGGGGTATCCTCAACTATAACCTGAAGTCTCACTCATAACCTGAAGTGTTTCCGCGGTATCCTCAACTATAACCTGAAGTCTCACCCATAACCTGAAGTGTTTCCCCGGTATCCTCACCTATAAGCCGAAGTCTCACCCATAACCTGAAGTGTTTCCGCGGTATCCTCAACTATAACCTGAAGTCTCAATCATAACCTGAAGTGTTTCCGCGGTATCCTCAACTATAACCTGAAGTCTCACCCATAACCTGAAGTGTTTCCGCGGTATCCTCAACTATAACCTGAAGTCTCACCCATAACCTGAATTCTTTCACTAGTATCCTCACCTATAACCTGAAGTCTCACCCATAACCTGAAGTCTTTCCCCGGTATCCTCACCTATAACCTGAAGTCTCACCCATAACCTGAAGTGTTTACCCGGTATCCTCACCTATAACCTGAAGTCTCACCTATAACCTGAAGTCTTTCCCCGGTATCCTCAACTATAACCTGAAGTCTCACCTGTAGGAAGGTGGAATCCGACTATATGGTTGCCCCCACTTTTTGTTATGGTGTTTTGCTGGTTTATGACTTAGTTGGACTGGGATCCTGCTATTCAGGGCCCCAGTCTATCTGCTTTCTCTGTAAAAAGGTTTCCATGTGCCTTAGGCACATCTCTGATTGGAATCTGAAGTGCCCTTATAAGTCCCTAGTATATGGTATACTATGTACCAAGGGCATAGGTACCTCAGAGGCCTACCAGGGGCTGCAGCATGTATTATGCCACCCCTGGAAGGCCATCCAAACTGACACCACAGGTCTGCTACTGCAGCCTGGGTAAGGTGGTGCATGCACCTCTTACTGTGATATAGGTTACCTATATCACTAAATACATACACACATATAAACCTATAAGTCACTCCTAAGGCAGGCCTTATCAATCCTAAAGGCAGAGTGCATGGTTCCTATGTGAGAGGGTGCCCCTGCATGAGCAGGGCCCCTCTGCAGCGTTCGGAGACCCTTCTCTGATGCTGTTTGTAGTGCAGCCTGACCATATACTCTTAAGCGCATTATAACCTCGCGTTAAATGCTAACTTTGGAATGGCTGCACCTAAACATGTCGTGTTTGGTGTCAAACATCTTGGAATACTACCCCCCGCCAATTCTGGCGGCGGGGGTAGCATTCCACCCTTCTAGAGGGAAAGACATGTTAACTCTGGCTAGCCCGGTAACTTCTTTCCAAAGCCCTGGCATCACAAAATGGATGCTGCTGCCACAGACACGAGTCTGGCCTCCTGCTGCTGGACGAAACTCCGGCAGGGGAGGCCTGGACAATAGGTTTCCTGTCCCAGGGAGGTGTGACCACCTCCCCAGACAGGATAATGTGTATTGGGGCTGGGCGGGAGCACTTTCGGGTGCTTTGAAGTCCTGCACTGGGGGCACACTTGGTGTCCCTAGTGCATACCCCAGTTCAAACCGGATCAGGGGCTTGCAGCCCCTGCTTTGGCGCGAACTGGACAAAGGGAAAGGGTGTAGCCACCCTCTGCCCTGACCCACCCATAGGTGGGGCCACAGAGTAGTCCAACCCCTATCCTTAGTATAAGTATAGGAACCCAGTCCTTAGGACTTTAGATTATCCCTGGACGAAACTCTGAAACTGAATCCTGGACCTTCGACGCTCTACTCACGATTAGAGGACAGAAGAATCTCCCTTGGGGTTAAGGAGTGACTCCCCTGCTTGGCAGGCACCAAAGAAGCATCTGTCCGGTTCGCATTCTGAAGCTCCCGTCGGACGCCGAAGTCATCGCATCACCAGAGGTGGATTCTCAGACTTCCCCGAGGCTACCCTGAGTCCCCAGCAAAGCTGAGGCCCGTGGCTATCGTGGGTGACTTGAGACCATGACCCCTGGACACCGAGCACATTTGCAAGTGCATCCTCTTCTGGGTCTCCCCCGAAGTCGTGCTTTGGGCTCCGAGTAGCCCTAGGCTCCAGCACCAACTGCACCAAAGATCACTGGCCTCCACTCCACGAGTGTCCTGTGAGCCAGATCTACGTGCGGCGTCACGAGGCTCCTTCGCGGTCGCTAGCCCGTTGGCTAGTAGCCCTTAACAAAGGCCAATCTTTTTCTAACTTGGCATCCTGGTTGCTCCAGGCCTGCCTTCACTTACCCTTGCTGGGTGAGTTCCCCAGACCTTGCCGGTCTGCACCAATTGACGATCTTCCTCTGCATCGAGACTTGCCGTTGCCAAGGCTTGTTGGGTCCAATCCGGTCGCCGACACCTCAGCACTCGACAGACATCGTGTACCAGCCCGAATCCTACTCCTGGTCACCGACAACGCCTCCTGGACCTCGTGGCTGAAGAGTCAAGATGACCGTCAACGCACCTGAAGCACTCGACATCGGTGGGCATCTGTCCATCGCCTTCCTGGTCACTGGCTAGTGACCCAGACTCTGTCCCCTCTGCTTTCAGGTTCTTCAGAACTCCGATCCACCCTTGGATCCACCCGGACACTTTTCACTTGGTCGCCAGCAGCACTTTGCAGCAGATCGCCATTCAAATCGACGACGAAACCCGACCCCGAAAGGCACCTATGCACCTGGCTTCCCTGGGTGAGGTAACACGAGTACTCCGGTGCTCCCGTGGGTAGAGACTCTTCAAAGTCCTAGATCTCAAAGGGTTTGGTCCAAGTCCTCTTTTAAGTGTCCCTTTTCTCTAATTTCCCGATCACGACTTTCTCCATAGAAGTCAACGGCGTATCGCGGTTGTGTAATTACACTGCACTAGTCTCCCGTGGGTCCCCTGTGTCACTACCTTGGGTGGGTCCTTGTGGTCCAAGCACTTCTAGAGGCTCTAGGCCTAGTGTCTAGTTCAGTCGTGGTTCTTATACCACTTTATTGGTATATGGTTTGGTACGCCCCTAGGGCCCAAACGTGTATTTGTGCTATTACTGTGTTTAAATAACTTCTAACTTATGTACTTCGAACTCTAGCCTCATAAAGAGACTAGAGGGGTGGGTTTAGCAATAAATACATATATTTTGAATATATACCTGGTGTGGTGCTCTTTCATTTGATCACTCAAGAGATTATAGACTGGTAAAACAAGCTGCTTTACATTCCTTCAAGACTTAGCCTGAAGGCTGCTCTCCATAGCTACCACTAGGATAGCTTTCAATAAGGTTGTCTTTAACCTATCTCCAATAAGGGGTTGTTTGGACTGGTGCAAGGTGCCCACTATAATTAGTGGACAGCATATACCAGGCCAACTTCTCACATCACCCATAACCTGAAGTGTTTCTCCGGTATCCTCAACTATAACCTGAAGTCTCACCCATAACCAGAAGTCTGTCCCCGGTATCCTCAACTTTAACCTGAAGTCTCACCCATAACCTGAAGTCTTTCCCCGGTATCCTCACCTATAACCTGAAGTCTCACCCATAACCTGAAGTCTTTCTCCGGTATCCTCAACTATAACCTGAAGTCTCGCCCATAACCTGAAGTCTTTCTCCGGTATCCTCAACTATAACCTGAAGTCTCACCCATAACCTGAAGTGTTTCCCCGGTATCCTCACCTATAAGCCGAAGTCTCACCCATAACCTGAAGTGTTTCCCCGGTATCCTCACCTACAACCCGAAGTCTCACCCATAACCTGAAGTGTTTCCCCGGTATCCTCAACTATAACCTGAAGTCTCACCCATAACCTGAAGTCTTTCTCCTGTATCCTCACCTATAACCTGAAGTCTCACCCATAACCTGAAGTGTTTCCCCGGTATCCTCACCTATAACCCGAAGTCTCACCCATAACCTGAAGTGTTTCTCCGGTATCCTCAACTATAACCTGAAGTCTCACCCATAACCTGAAGTCTTTTCCCGGTATCCTCACCTATAACCTGAAGTCTCACCCATAACCTGAAGTGTTTCCCCGGTATCCTCACCTATAACCTGAAGTCTCACCCATAACCTGAAGTCTTTCCCCGGTATCCTCACCTATAACCTGAAGTCTCACCCATAACCTGAAGTCTTTCTCCGGTATGCTCAACTATAACCTGAAGTCTCACCCATAACCTGAAGTCTTTCTCCGGTATCCTCAACTATAACCTGAAGTCTCACCCATAACCTGAAGTGTTTCCCGGTATCCTCACCTATAAGCCGAAGTCTCACCCATAACCTGAAGTGTTTCCCCGGTATCCTCACCTATAACCCGAAGTCTCACCCATAACCTCAAGTGTTTCCCCGGTATTCTCAACTATAACTTGAAGTCTCACCCATAACCTGAAGTCTTTATCCGGTATCCTCACCTATAACCTGAAGTCTCATCCATAACCTGAAGTGTTTCCCCGGTATCCTCACCTATAAGCCGAAGTCTCACCCATAACCTGAAGTGTTTCCCCGGTATCCTCACCTATAACCCGAAGTCTCACCCATAACCTGAAGTGTTTCCCCGGTATCCTCACCTATAACCCGAAGTCTCACCCATAACCTGAAGTCTTTCCCCGGTATCCTCACCTATAAGCCGAAGTCTCACCCATAACCTGAAGTCTTTCCCCGGTATCCTCACCTATAAGCCGAAGTCTTTCCCATAACCTGAAGTCTTTCCCCGGTATCCTCACCTATAACCTAAAGTCTCACCCATAACCTGAAGTCTTTCACCGGTATCCTCACCTATAACCTGAAGTCTTACCCATAACTCTTGCCCCGGTATCCTCACCTATAACCTGAAGCCTCACCCATAACCTGAAGTGTTTCCCCGGTATCCTCACCTATAACCCGAAGTCTCACCCATAACCTGAAGTGTTTCCCCGGTATCCTCACCTATAAGCCGAAGTCTCACCCATAACCTTAAGTCTTTCCCCGGTATCCTCACCTATAAGCCGAAGTCTCACCCATAACTGAAGTCTTTCTCCGGTATCCTCACCTATAACCTGAAGTCTCACCCATAACCTGAAGTCATTTCCTGGTATCCTCACCTATAACCCGAAGTCTCACCCATAACCTGAAGTGTTTCCCCGGTATCCTCACCTATAAGCCGAAGTCTCACCCATAACCTGAAGTCTTTCCCCGGTATCCTCACATATAACTTAAAGTCTCACCCATAACCTGAAGTCTTTCACCGGTATCCTCACCTATAACCTGAAGTCTTACCCATAACTCTTGCCCCGGTATCCTCACCTATAACCTGAAGTCTCACCCATAACCTGAAGTGTTTCCCGGTATCCTCACCTATAACCCGAAGTCTCACCCATAACCTGAAGTGTTTCCCCGGTATCCTCACCTATAACCCGAAGTCTCACCCATAACCTGAAGTCTTTCCCCGGTATCCTCACCTATAAGCCGAAGTCTCACCCATAACTGAAGTCTTTCTCCGGTATCCTCACCTATAAGCCGAAGTCTCACCCATAACTGAAGTCTTTCTCCGGTATCCTCACCTATAACCCGAAGTCTCACCCATAACCTGAAGTGTTTCCCCGGTATCCTCACCTATAAGCCGAAGTCTCACCCATAACTGAAGTCTTTCTCTGGTATCCTCACCTATAAGCCGAAGTCTCACCCATAACTGAAGTCTTTATCCGGTATCCTCACCTATAACCAGAAGTCTCACCCATAACCTGAAGTCTTTCCCCGTTATCCTCACATATAACTTAAAGTCTCACCCATAACCTGAAGTCTTTCACCGGTATCCTCACCTATAACCTGAAGTCTTACCCATAACTCTTGCCCCGGTATCCTCACCTATAACCTGAAGTCTCACCCATAACCTGAAGTGTTTCCCCGGTATCCTCACCTATAACCTGAAGTCTCACCCATAACCTGAAGTGTTTCCCCGGTATCCTCACCTATAAGCCGAAGTCTCACCCATAACCTGAAGTCTTTCCCCGGTATCCTCACCTATAAGCCGAAGTCTCACCCATAACTGAAGTCTTTCTCGGGTATCCTCACCTATAAGCCGAAGTCTCACCCATAACTGAAGTCTTTCACCGGTATCCTCACCTATAACCTGAAGTCTTACCCATAACTCTTGCCCCGGTATCCTCACCTATAACCCGAAGTCTCATCCATAACCTGAATTCTTTCACTAGTATCCTCACCTATAACCTGAAGTCTCACCCATAACCTGAAGTCTTTCCCCGGTATCCTCACCTATAACCTGAAGTCTCACCCATAACCTGAAGTGTTTACCCGGTATCCTCACCTATAACCTGAAGTCTCACCTATAACCTGAAGTCTTTCCCCGGTATCCTCAACTATAACCTGAAGTCTCACCTGTAGGAAGGTGGAATCCGACTATATGGTTGCCCCCACTTTTGTTATGGTGTTTTGCTGGTTTATGACTTAGTTGGACTGGGATCCTGCTATTCAGGGCCCCAGTCTATCTGCTTTCTCTGTAAAAGGTTTCCATGTGCCTTAGGCACATCTCTGATTGGAATCTGGAGTGCCCTTATAAGTCCCTAGTATATGGTATACTATGTACCAAGGGCATAGGTACCTCAGAGGCCTACCAGGGGCTGCAGCATGTATTATGCCACCCCTGGAAGGCCATCCAAACTGACACCACAGGTCTGCTACTGCAGCCTGGGTAAGGTGGTGCATGCACCCCTTACTGTGAATTAGGTTACCTATATCACTAAATACATACACACATATAAACCTATAAGTCACTCCTAAGGCAGGCCTTATCAATCCTAAAGGCAGAGTGCATGGTTCCTATGTGAGAGGGTGCCCTGCATGAGCAGGGCCCCTCTGCAGCGTTCGGAGACCCTTCTCTGATGCTGTTTGTAGTGCAGCCTGACCATATACTCTTAAGCGCATTATAACCTCGCGTTAAATGCTAACTTTGGAATGGCTGCACCTAAACATGTCGTGTTTGGTGTCAAACATCTTGGAATACTACCCCCGCCAACCCTGGCGGCGGGGGTAGCATTCCACCCTTCTAGAGGGAAAGACATGTTAACTCTGGCTAGCCCGGTAACTTCTTTCCAAAGCCCTGGCATCACAAAATGGATGCTGCTGCCACAGACACGAGTCTGGCCTCCTGCTGCTGGACGAAACTCCGGCAGGGGAGGCCTGGACAATAGGTTTCCTGTCCCAGGGAGGTGTGACCACCTCCCCAGACAGGATAATGTGTATTGGGGCTGGGCGGGAGCACTTTCGGGTGCTTTGAAGTCCTGCACTGGGGGCACACTTGGTGTCCCTAGTGCATACCCCAGTTCAAACCGGATCAGGGGCTTGCAGCCCCTGCTTTGGCGTGAACTGGACAAAGGGAAAGGGGTGTAGCCACCCCTCTGCCCTGACCCACCCATAGGTGGGGCCACAGAGTAGTCCAACCCCTATCCTTAGTATAAGTATAGGAACCCAGTCCTTAGGACTTTAGATTATCCCTGGACGAAACTCTGAAACTGAATCCTGGACCTTCGACGCTCTACTCACGATTAGAGGACAGAAGAATCTCCCTTGGGGTTAAGGAGTGACTCCCCTGCTTGGCAGGCACCAAAGAAGCATCTGTCCGGTTCGCATTTCTGAAGCTCCCGTCGGACGCCGAAGTCATCGCATCACCAGAGGTGGATTCTCAGACTTCCCCGAGGCTACCCTGAGTCCCCAGCAAAGCTGAGGCCCGTGGCTATCGTGGGTGACTTGAGACCATGACCCCTGGACACCGAGCACATTTGCAAGTGCATCCTCTTCTGGGTCTCTCCCGGAGTCGTGCTTTGGGCTCCGAGTAGCCCTAGGCTCCAGCACCAACTGCACCAAAGATCACTGGCCTCCACTCCACGAGTGTCCTGTGAGCCAGATCTACGTGCGGCGTCACGAGGCTCCTTCGCGGTCGCTAGCCCGTTGGCTAGTAGCCCTTAACAAAGGCCAATCTTTTTCTAACTTGGCATCCTGGTTGCTCCAGGACTGCCTTCACTTACCCTCGCTGGGTGAGTTCCCCAGACCTTGCTGGTCTGCACCAATCGACGATCTTCCTCTGCATCGAGACTTGCCGTTGCCAAGGCTTGTTGGGTCCAATCCGGTCGCCGACACCTCAGCACTCGACAGACATCGTGTACCAGCCCGAATCCTACTCCTGGTCACCGACAACGCCTCCTGGACCTCGTGGCTGAAGAGTCAAGATGACCGTCAACGCACCTGAAGCACTCGACATCGGTGGGCATCTGTCCATCGCCTTCCTGGTCACTGGCTAGTGACCCAGACTCTGTCCCCTCTGCTTTCAGGTTCTTCAGAACTCCGATCCACCCTTGGATCCACCCGGACACTTTTCACTTGGTCGCCAGCAGCACTTTGCAGCAGATCGCCATTCAAATCGATGACGAAACCCGACCCCGAAAGGCACCTATGCACCCGGCTTCCCTGGGTGAGGTAACACGAGTACTCCGGTGCTCCCGTGGGTAGAGACTCTTCAAAGTCCTAGATCTCAAAGGGTTTGGTCCAAGTCCTCTTTAAGTGTCCCTTTTCTCTAATTTCCCGATCACGACTTTCTCCATAGAAGTCAACGGCGTATCGCGGTTGTGTAATTACACTGCACTAGTCTCCCGTGGGTCCCCTGTGTCACTACCTTGGGTGGTTCCTTGTGGTCCAAGCACTTCTAGAGGCTCTAGGCCTAGTGTCTAGTTCAGTCGTGGTTCTTATACCACTTTATTGGTATATGGTTTGGTACGCCCCTAGGGCCCAAACGTGTATTTGTGCTATTACTGTGTTTAAATAACTTCTAACTTATGTATTTCGAACTCTAGCCTCACAAAGAGACTAGAGGGGTGTGTTTAGCAATAAATACATATATTTTGAATATATACCTGGTGTGGTGCTCTTTCATTTGATCACTCAAGAGATTATAGACTGGTAAAACAAGCTGCTTTACATTCCTTCAAGACTTAGCCTGAAGGCTGCTCTCCATAGCTACCACTAGGATAGCTTTCAATAAGGTTGTCTTTAACCTATCTCCAATAAGGGGTTGTTTGGACTGGTGCAAGGTGCCCACTATAATTAGTGGACAGCATATACCAGGCCAACTTCTCACATCACCCATAACCTGAAGTGTTTCTCCGGTATCCTCAACTATAACCTGAATTCTCACCCATAACCTGAAGTCTGTCCCCGGTATCCTCAACTATAACCTGAAGTCTCACCCATAACCTGAAGTCTTTCCCCGGTATCCTCACCTATAACCTGAAGTCTCACCCATAACCTGAAGTCTTTCTCCGGTATCCTCAACTATAACCTGAAGTCTCACCCATAACCTGAAGTCTTTCTCCGGTATCCTCAACTATAACCTGAAGTCTCACCCATAACCTGAAGTGTTTCCCCGGTATCCTCACCTATAAGCCGAAGTCTCACCCATAACCTGAAGTGTTTCCCCGGTATCCTCACCTACAACCCGAAGTCTCACCCATAACCTGAAGTGTTTCCCCGGTATCCTCAACTATAACCTGAAGTCTCACCCATAACCTGAAGTCTTTCTCCTGTATCCTTACCTATAACCTGAAGTCTCACCCATAACCTGAAGTGTTTCCCCGGTATCCTCACCTATAACCCGAAGTCTCACCCATAACCTGAAGTGTTTCTCCGGTATCCTCAACTATAACCTGAAGTCTCACCCATAACCTGGAAGTCTTTTCCCGGTATCCTCACCTATAACCTGAAGTCTCACCCATAACCTGAAGTGTTTCCCCGGTATCCTCACCTATAACCTGAAGTCTCACCCATAACCTGAAGTCTTTCCCCGGTATCCTCACCTATAACCTGAAGTCTCACCCATAACCTGAAGTCTTTCTCCGGTATGCTCAACTATAACCTGAAGTCTCACCCATAACCTGAAGTCTTTCTCCGGTATCCTCAACTATAACCTGAAGTCTCACCCATAACCTGAAGTGTTTCCCCGGTATCCTCACCTATAAGCCGAAGTCTCACCCATAACCTGAAGTGTTTCCCCGGTATCCTCACCTATAACCCGAAGTCTCACCCATAACCTGAAGTGTTTCCCCGGTATTCTCAACTATAACCTGAAGTCTCACCCATAACCTGAAGTCTTTCTCCGGTATCCTCACCTATAACCTGAAGTCTCATACATAACCTGAAGTGTTTCCCCGGTATCCTCACCTATAAGCCGAAGTCTCACCCATAACCTGAAGTGTTTCCCCGGTATCCTCACCTATAACCCGAAGTCTCACCCATAACCTGAAGTGTTTCCCGGTATCCTCACCTATAACCCGAAGTCTCACCCATAACCTGAAGTCTTTCCCCGGTATCCTCACCTATAAGCCGAAGTCTCACCCATAACCTGAAGTCTTTCCCCGGTATCCTCACCTGTAAGCCGAAGTCTCACCCATAACCTGAAGTCTTTCCCCGGTATCCTCACCTATAACCTAAAGTCTCACCCATAACCTGAAGTCTTTCACCGGTATCCTCACCTATAACCTGAAGTCTTACCCATAACTCTTGCCCCGGTATCCTCACCTATAACCTGAAGCCTCACCCATAACCTGAAGTGTTTCCCCGGTATCCTCACCTATAACCCGAAGTCTCACCCATAACCTGAAGTGTTTCCCCGGTATCCTCACCTATAAGCCGAAGTCTCACCCATAACCTTAAGTCTTTCCCCGGTATCCTCACCTATAAGCCGAAGTCTCACCCATAACTGAAGTCTTTCTCCGGTATCCTCACCTATAACCTGAAGTCTCACCCATAACCTGAAGTCATTTCCTGGTATCCTCACCTATAACCCGAAGTCTCACCCATAACCTGAAGTGTTTCCCCGGTATCCTCACCTATAAGCTGAAGTCTCACCCATAACCTGAAGTCTTTCCCCGGTATCCTCACATATAACTTAAAGTCTCACCCATAACCTGAATTCTTTCACCGGTATCCTCACCTATAACCTGAAGTCTTACCCATAACTCTTGCCCCGGTATCCTCACCTATAACCTGAAGTCTCACCCATAACCTGAAGTGTTTCCCCGGTATCCTCACCTATAACCCGAAGTCTCACCCATAACCTGAAGTGTTTCCCCGGTATCCTCACCTATAAGCCGAAGTCTCACCCAAAACCTGAAGTCTTTCCCCGGTATCCTCACCTATAAGCCGAAGTCTCACCCATAACTGAAGTCTTTCTCCGGTATCCTCACCTATAAGCCGAAGTCTCACCCATAACTGAAGTCTTTCTCCGGTATCCTCACCTATAACCCGAAGTCTCACCCATAACCTGAAGTGTTTCCCCGGTATCCTCACCTATAAGCCGAAGTCTCACCCATAACTGAAGTCTTTCTCTGGTATCCTCACCTATAAGCCGAAGTCTCACCCATAACTGAAGTCTTTATCCGGTATCCTCACCTATAACCCGAAGTCTCACCCATAACCTGAAGTCTTTCCCCGGTATCCTCACATATAACTTAAAGTCTCACCCATAACCTGAAGTCTTTCACCGGTATCCTCACCTATAACCTGAAGTCTTACCCATAACTCTTGCCCCGGTATCCTCACCTATAACCTGAAGTCTCACCCATAACCTGAAGTGTTTCCCGGTATCCTCACCTATAACCTGAAGTCTCACCCATAACCTGAAGTGTTTCCCCGGTATCCTCACCTATAAGCCGAAGTCTCACCCATAACCTGAAGTCTTTCCCCGGTATCCTCACCTATAAGCCGAAGTCTCACCCATAACTGAAGTCTTTCTCCGGTATCCTCACCTATAAGCCGAAGTCTCACCCATAACTGAAGTCTTTCACCGGTATCCTCACCTATAACCTGAAGTCTTACCCATAACTCTTGCCCCGGTATCCTCACCTATAACCCGAAGTCTCACCCATAACCTGAAGTGTTTCCCCGGTATCCTCACCTATAAGCCGAAGTCTCACCCATAACTGAAGTCTTTCTCCGTTATCCTCACCTATAAGCCGAAGTCTCACCCATAACTGAAGTCTTTCTTCGGTATCCTCACCTATAACCCGAAGTCTCACCCATAACCTGAAGTCTTTCCCCGGTATCCTCACATATAACTTAAAGTCTCACCCATAACCTGAAGTCTTTCACCGGTATCCTCACCTATAACCTGAAGTCTTACCCATAACTCTTGCCCCGGTATCCTCACCTATAACCTGAAGTCTCACCCATAACCTGAAGTGTTTCCCCGGTATCCTCACCTATAACCTGAAGTCTCACCCATAACCTGAAGTGTTTCCCCGGTATCCTCACCTATAAGCCGAAGTCTCACCCATAACTGAAGTCTTTCTCCGGTATCCTCACCTATAAGCCGAAGTCTCACCCATAACTGAAGTCTTTCACCGGTATCCTCACCTATAAGCCGAAGTCTCACCCATAACTGAAGTCTTTCTCCGGTATCCTCACCTATAAGCCGAAGTCTCACCCATAACTGAAGTCTTTCACCGGTATCCTCACCTATAAGCCGAAGTCTCACCCATAACTGAAGTCTTTCACCGGTATCCTCACCTATAACCTGAAATCTTACCCATAACTCTTGCCCCGGTATCCTCACCTATAACCTGAAGTCTCACCCATAACCTGAAGTGTTTCCCCGGTATCCTCACCTATAAGCCGAAGTCTCACCCATAACCTGAAGTGTTTCCCCGGTATCCTCACCTATAACCCAAAGTCTCACCCATAACTGAAGTCTTTCTCCGGTATCCTCACCTATAACCTGAAGTCTCACCCATAACCTGAAGTCATTTCCTGGTATACTCAATCATTACCTGAAGTCTCACCCATAACCTGAATATTTCCCCCTTGCACATAAGCTGAAGCCTTTTCCTGGTACCCTCACTCATCACTGGAAGTCATTCCCCAGTGCCATCACCTATGGCCTAAAGTCCCACCCTGTACCTTCTCCCAAACCTGAAGTCTCCCCCCAGGACACTCACCCATAGGAAAACACTTGGAGCTAAAGAAAATAGTGAAATAAACATTGGTGCCAACAAGAGATGCTCCTATTTCTATTGTTCATGTTGTTTCCAAGCTTTAGTGCTGTGCGTTTGTCATGGATGGTACCATGATTACACAACGTGCATAATGGTGTAGTATCGGGAGTTTTTTCTGTAATTAGCACAATGCTAATTTCAACAAATGATGCAAATTAGACCAGAGTAAGTTCAATTTGGTGCATGCCTCATCTTACCCCACATCCTGGAGTTGGGAGACAGTGTCTCTTCAGAAGCAGGTGGCTCTCAAGGCGCTAGCCCCCCTAAACTCTGGGAATATATAACGTGGGAGAGGTTGCTTTGGGTTACATTGTCAGCCATTCAACCTGCAGATGTGACTATTAATTCTGGACTCCCTATTCACTACTCTACTAAATTGTGTAATCCTCGACGAGCCGCACTGTGTGTGTTTCTTCCCCGAAATATCCAAATTGGGAGTGCTTCTAAGCAGACTTAACGGCACAACTATACATTGCGCTGGAGCAAGAGGTACGTGGCCAGACGTATGTAGACACACGCAGTCCTCAGTGTCCTCCGGCATCACCAATGGACTCCTTGTGGACCAGTCTGGATTGAATCCCAGTCATGGAAATAAGACAGGTGAACACTGCAAGGTATCACTTGACAATAAGCCTTCACAGGAGGGAGTTCTTGGTTTGTTGGTCAGTCATGCTCCTTCGGTGAGGTCTGATTTCCAGCTTTGAACATTTCGCCAGAGATGCCGTCAGGTACGCTTTCTAATGAAAGCAAACCCCTGTATCTTCTCTGAGTGGCACAGTCCAGTTGCACCATCTCCTGAGATCCTCGCTCACCGGCGTTTTGTTTTAAATCTTCCCTGGAGCCACAGAATGACCCCATTCGCCATCAAGGTGTTCATGTTTCACCTGACTGCTGATGACGCACGGATTTACCAGGGTGTTACTGCTGTCGGTGCTTCTAATGAGATGAAACTCAGTCCGGCGAGTTTCATCTCATTAGAAGCACCACAGCAGATTAGACGCCTCATTATGTGTTGTTAGTGGTGTGATACCACCAGAAGGGGGAAACTAATGCCGTGGCTTTAGAAAAAAGTAAGTAATTCGTAGTCACTGGCGGATATCGGTATTTTAAACAGCTGCCGCACTGGAGCTCAGGATCCACACTTCCTGGTTCATGCACATTTACCGCCTTTACCAAGAGGCTGGAACCCATCGCGAGCACAGTTACCCCGGCTGTGGCTGGGCTGCTCCAAGTAGCAATGACCTAGGTGACGCTACTCCTCAATGCATGGAAAACCACAGAATCAATACAAATAGTCAGGGGCGTAGCTTTGGGGGAGGGAGGGGGTTACACCCCATAATAAATGTATTTTGTAATAAATAGTTGGGTGCAGGTGCGTTCAGTCGGCTATGGTGAGGTGTCTGTGGGATTACACCAGGAAGTTTTACAAACACAGACACAAATGCACATGCACCCTCTCCCCTCTCTCTGTTTGGGAACCTTTAAAAATGTTGGTTATTTCACATAGTAATGTTCTTTCTCTCACTTAGTACCCCGAACAATCCGCATTCCTCATCCTTTCCGCTGCCCCTTAAGCCCCTCCCATGCGCCCTGCTCGACGTATAATGTATTTTAACATTATGTGTCATCGAGATTGTTGGGTTCTGTAGCTCACAGCCCCCCACCCCCCGATCTTACTTACTGAGCTAAGCCCCTGCATATAGTGAGTCTCAGAAAGACAGGAGCAGGACAGCCAGGGAGCTGACATGCAGTATCACCTAAGTGAGTAAGGTGACAGAACTCAAATATTCACTCAATCATCCACCTATACATTCCTCTCAGTGGGTCAAGCACTGTCTGTAGCCTACACCTCTCTCGTGCCATAACTGTGCCTGTTCTGAGAGCGATGAATGCTTGTACCAGTCTGCCTGTTGGATCCGTTCTACAGCGAATGAAAGATTGCACTCGCTGCCTTCTATAAGGGAGGAAAGCCTGCTTTGCTACTGCCATGCTGTTCCTGTTCTGTGAGACAGCAAAGCTTGCATTGCTGCCACGTGATTTGTGCATGTCGGGTGAGGAGGGAAGCTTGCGTTGCTGCTGTGAATGTAGCTGTCCTAGGAGAGAAGCTTGCCCTGTTTCTATCTAAGGTCTACCTGTTCTCTGAGGAAGGGGTCTCTGCTGTTGTTGCCCATTTTATGAAAGAACAAAAGATATATTGGATGTTCTATCTGAACATGCTCTATGAACAAGGGACAGTTTCACACATTTTTATGTGATATACGGATACCTATTGATCAGAGGAAGGTGCCTGAACCCATAGGGGCAATATTTGAGCGCTGAAACGTGTTAAGGAGAAAAAGAAAAGCAGGGTCAGTTGCTTGACCCTCCTGTTTTCAATCTTGCGGTAGTGAGACACCAATAAAAAACATTTTAGCTCTCACACATATCATTTTAATATTTATCTGGCAATTTACCTAAGGGAGAACATAAGTGTTGCCATAAGAGACATAACTTCATCCAAACTAGGGAACCCATAACAAGGAGACTGTAAAAGCAGTGAAGAGCCGTACATGCAAATGCTTGCCAGTGCTAGATGGGAGCCCACTGATGAAGCACAGCACACTAGGTAGGTCAGTGTTCATCATTCTCAGTGAGTATATGAATGTAAAGTAATTCCACAAGAGGTGTGGCTGTTTCTTCCAGAAGTTACGTACTTCTTGTATACGTATATCTGTTTGCGGAGAGCACACAACACTCCTTTAACTCCTCTCTCCCTCTTCAGTGTGTTAGCTGCCTGTGTTGTACCTGTGTTGTACGTGTGAGAATCATGTGCTGTTCCTCTCCACACTTGTCCTTCACTTATTCTTTGTGTTGGGGGGAGTGCTGCTGCTGCTGTCCATGTTATACCTTTGTTGTGAAACTCTGTATACACTTTTCCACTACGCAGAAGACAAAACTATTTGCACAGCCAATGCATGCTTTAATGCGTGATGTGAATAAAACTGTGAACCCTCACAAAATATGTGAGCAGAGTTTACTTTTGGTTTTACACGTAAAGCAATTCGTTTTTTAAACGGGCTACGCAACTTTATAAAACTTTCAAGCATAGCTGACAAAGGACATGACGTCATTGACAACACCTTTGGCTTATTCTGGCAGGTTAGCCAACAGCACTTTGCCTGCTGGTGCTGTCGGCACACAAGGACAGCGCTAAAAGCAAAATTACAAGCCCCACAATGCAACAAGCTATCAGCTTAAAAGCCAGAAATGGCTGATGGTATCAAGTGTCACTTGACAGACTTGCAATGCATAATGAAATCTAGTTTTTTACTTTCTCCCTTTGTCCTGCAGGCAATCAAGGGCTAAATAGCCCATTGGGTGAGAGGTCACAGACAGCCTTTCAAGTGCAGACTCCAGCATCTCACTGCTAATGTGCTAACAGTAAAACACTTGTATACCAGACAATGTAAACAGCAGCAGGTGAATGTGTCCAAAGAGGCATTGAGAAAGGAAAAGCAAGGTGCTGACGCCCCTTATCCAGAGCCCATCCTGAGCCGAGAGATTGGTGTGATTTCGCTGGAGCGTCTGCAATGGCACCGTAACGCGCCCAGCCTTGAACAGGTGCAGCACGTGCTGCTGGTGCTGTCCCATGAGCGCTGTTAGTACTCATACTGCCAACGATTGTGGCACTGTAGCCAGTGGGCCACTCTTCTGCTGCCAAGGCCGGACGGGCCATTCTGCCACTCTGGCATTTCCCCCGCAGGCTGCAGGCTAGTGGGCGGCTTTCAGAGCTGGATGGGCTACTATGAGGCCGCATTCTAGTTGTGCCCACCTGCAGGGTGGGTCTGGCTTCTATGTTTTTGCTAGAGCTGTTTCTTTTGATTTCCAGTTTGGCCTTGCCTGGTGCTCTCAAAAGGACTGGCAAAGGTTTTCCCCTAAAGTTAGTAGGGGTTGTCCCCACCTGCAGTGCTAACTGTTATGACAAACTATTATACCAAAGCGGTAAACTTTTGATATTTACTAAGGCTGGTCCAATGGGAACAAACTCTGGGGGATATTCTCAAGAACGTGCGATAATCATCGCCAAAAAAGGCTAACGCACGTTTTCATATCGCCATCTATTTCGGGAAAATAACACTGTGTTAACGTCGTATTCTCAACACGGCGGTAACATGCGATAGTCTCCCGATAACTCGTCAAATGGCCGCGATAACATCACCAGGACGGCGATAAAAATCCAAACCCGAACTCGGAAAAAGCCCAACCGCGATACCAAACCAGCGCTAAGCTGCGCCAGCCTGCAAGTCCCACAAGTCAGGCGGCCAAAATCACTATAAAAGCGGCAACCAAAAACACAAACAAGACCCAAACAACTGTGAAGCACCATGGAGGTAGCAGGAGCAAGAACAGAGGACAACCAGAACCCCACAAGCCCCACGGAGGACCAGCCTGGGACCATCATTGGGGAGACGGTGGCAGGAGTCGGGGGACCGGACACTGCACAACATGACCTGACCCAACAGCAACAGGGTGAGTAACGACCAGGGACTGGGGGGACGGAGGGAGATGGGCACAATGGCACACATGCACAAGTAAGTATAGCACATCTGCGGACAAACCATGCCCAAGAGTCACAACTCCGACCAAGGGCCCAATTTACCCAAGTCTGCAACAGCTCAGCACTGCATAAGCACAGAAGTGAAAGGCACACCGCCTGAAAGGGATAAGGGTCAGCAAAATCAGACCGAAGGGGCAAATCACCCACAATGCAGCACACACACAAGATGCAGAGCACCCCAACATTGACAACAATGTGGTACAAACTGCAACACTTTCACAACAGAACAGAGGACACAACTGCTGCCGCCTGTGTTTAGAAAATGGCCATTCGCATTTGGCATAGCAGGAAACTGTGAGATGACAATGTACAAGTACAACCTCACATCCCTGATGGTGTAGAAATGCCAAGTGTCCCGCTTCAAATAGGCGTCTCCTCATACACAGTCACAATGTACATTGCCATGCAGTCTGACAGTAAACTTGCACAATGCGTGAACATACATGTGAACACAATGTCAATCTGCATTTCCCTTCACATTGCAGAGGGAGAATCAACACCTCCTGCAGAGCAGACCCAACAACACAGCACTGATGATGAAGAGGACCTCCCCCAACATCTACACTGACGCCCTCCAACAGCTCAGGGACAGCTCCGGCACACCACCTTCAGGAGCAGGGCAGCCCAGCTGCATCCAAGAGACCCCACCCCCTGCACAGGCCACACAGCAGGAAGCACCCACCACCACGGCTGTCTCCCAGGACCCCCACGACCAACATATGGCCTCCCAACGCCGTGTGTTAGGGTGCCAGGAGGAAATGTATGACCAGCTGCGGGTGGGGTTCGACCTCATGGCAGCCAAACTGGATGCCATACGTGGGTGTCTAAGTCCCATCAGGGACCACTTACAGTCCCTAACGGACACCCACTGTCCGCTCCTTGCTCTACAGCAAACCATGGCTGACATCGCTGGAGTCATGACTCTGAGACAGGAACAACTGTCCAGTCAGAGTGGCCCCAGCGATGTCATCCGTGAGTAGGGGCACATAAGGAGAATGATGGAGAGCTTGGAGTGGATGCAGGCGGAAAGAATGTGTGCCACGGCTGCACACAAGCGAGATGTAGCTGTGATCTTCCATGCCCTGCAGATCCTCGTCATGGCATTGCCACCACAAGGCCTGGCGCGGATGGATGCTGCTGCTACTACTACTACATCCACATCTCCTCCCCCTGAAGTGTCAGTGCCACACAGTGCGGCAGATTTCCCACCTCCGGCCCCTGATGTGTCAGTGCCACACAGTGATGCAGACTAAACCACCACCCACATGTGAGGCACCTGACACATCAGAGGACGAAGATGATGATGAATCTGGCTTTGTGGCTAGAATCAAGTGTTGGCATTCATCTCCGCCATATGGCCGTGTTCAGCTTGGTTCTACCCTCTGCATCATGCCCTGGAATAACACCTCCCACTGTCCCCCCCATACACCGAGCGACACTCACCTTGGACCTCGACATGGACTGCCACATTTGGTGTGGTTACCAATGACACAGCAATCACACTGCGGACTGTAGTCTCCCACTTCCTATGAGCTTGTCAATCCCGAAAGGACTCTTGCTGGCCCTCCACGGGGCAACAATGTAAAGTGGGGTTTGCATGGCCCTGTACTGGCCCAGCTTCAACACTCCACTGAATGTGAATAAAACATCCCAATTCACACTGATGTGTCATGGCTATGACCATTTAAGAATGAAAGTATGGATGAATGTAGGGACAGTGGTTCCACAAAAGAGGCACTCCCTGGGTAATGCTATCAATGCGCATGTATGGCCGTGACCCAGATAGGCAGTGAGATACAAATTGTCATTCAAATCAACACTCATCACAGTTGAATACAAGTGAAGGTGCGTAGACTTTATTAGCATATGCGTGTCAGTACCGGCAAGATAAGTGCCACAACATGCAGACCAATGCATCAGTATGTCAGAATGAGGAACTTTGCCAAGCGCCGCTGTCCACTCCGGGGGGGTGCCTCACCTTTCACAGGTGTGTGTTAACACGCGTTGTTGTCCGCTCATGTATTCGGAGTCCAGGCGAATGCAGCCATGTCCACTGTTGTCGTGGGATATGTGACCAGATCTCCAAGATGCAACAAGGTGTCGGGACATGTGCAATGTGTTCCAATCAGTTGTGGCTGCAGGTACGCAGTTACTCGTCCATGAAAGCGATTGCAGCTTCGTAGGCTAACATTTCCAACATGAGGTCGGTGTCGACTTCATCAAACAGGACGGCGAGGCAATCCATTAGCAGGTCCGGACAGATGTGCTGCATCCACCCACTTTCACCAATTAGCACTACAGCCCAATATGGGAGCGGTTCAATGTGGTCACTGCACACGAGGATTTGTGCAATCTCCCAGTTCCAGCTGCCAGCATGTATGCCAAGTATCAAGGCATCCCATAAACGGGTATCACGGTGACACTCCTGGTCCAACAGGGGGCGCACACACTTGTCAAAATCCAGTTCAGCTACCGTCCTGTTGGATAGGCAGACATCCATGGACCACTCGAACATGCACGATCGACAATGCAACACAGGCTGAACGCAGGTGACGTTGGCAAGGCGGAAGCTTAGCCGGTAACTGATCCGCAGCAGTGCCAATGGCAGTGCCCCCAGTGAATGCAGCATTCGTGCACGGTACAGTTCCACGTGACAGGGGTTGTGCATGTGTCCGGGATGTTCGGCCATTGCATTAGTGGCTCTTGTGGAAGCGGCACTGTTCTGACCTGCGCCAGTTCTGTGGATGAAATGCCACATCTCGTATCAATGAGTTGTTATAGTGTGTACCGGTTGTACGCCTGGGATGTTGTGGGAGTAAGTGTGAAGGCCATTCCATGCAAGATAACTTCGAGCAAGGACTTCTGTGTGTGGGGTGTGTATACGTTGGTCTTTCATCTGGCTGTGCGTAGTGTGGGAGTCGTCATCAGCTGCTATAGTATCTGTCAGGGGGTGCCGGGCACATGCAATTCCGATGTCGGAGGTGCAGATGTGCTTCCGCCTGATAGTTCAGACAAAGGAGCTTTCATCGCTAGTGTAAGTTTGTAATCTGCTTGCATTCATGGGATGTGAAGTGGCTTGTTGGGGGTGGGGTGGGATGAGTGGGACTTTGTGATTCATTATTGACATGACTTGCATGTGGCATATGAGCGGCATCACTGTGTGTTACGTTGCCTCACAGCTGCTCCTCCCTCCCCTGTACCCATTTACTTATGTGCGCTGCGCGATTGCATCACTTGCACTCCTACGGCACAGTATTGTCATGCCTGTCTGCGCATGTCCACAAGCCTGACAACGACACTGTGATGTTGGCCGTTGAAGGTGGTGGGCCACGTGAGTGTAGGCCTATGTAAAGGATAGGGCGGACACAGATGTAGAGTACATGCCTGGCTGAACTGGCGCTGCTAATGTGGCTGGGCATTTTACTCATGCTGCGGCAATACAGTTACACACAACACTTGGCATGTATGATCCTGGACCCCGAGCGGTCTTGCGCTCCTTCATTACTCCGTTCGTGCGAGCCCGCCCTCTGGGTGCATGCTACATTGCAACATTGTCGCTTACAGGGGGGGACGACTTAGTTACATGTCCAAGGTCTTACCCACTGCCTGAGGTGACATGGTTGCATCCACTGTCCACGACACTGCAAACACCTGCAGTATATGTCCATATGGATAGGTCTGTGCTCTGCATACTGAGGTCTGTCCAGCACATCACCGCCACACTTGGCATTGTGTGCATTCTTATTCATGGGTGACTTGCCTCCTTCACACATACTTGGTTTCCACCTCTCCCCACATTCTGCTATTGTGTGGCTGAGGGGCCATGCCGTTTTCGGAATGTCCGCTGTCCTGTTCTGCGCTGCCTCGGTGGTAGTGGGGGGAGGTGGGGGGAGGGGCTGGGGGTGGTGGCAGTGGGTGTTGTGGCCCTCTTGGGTCTCCGAGCTGCATGATCAGTGTCTCCATGACATCTGTTGGTCTTCAGATGTGTCTCTGGGCTGGGCTCCCTTTCTACTGCAGTTCGTCGTCCTGCTTAACACCAGTAAAAGGCAGGTGTTAAATCCCTGCTGCTAACGCGCCTTATCACCTGTTTTTGGATCGCATCGCAGATCTGGCTGGAAGTTGAGAATATCGCGAAGTGGTGTTTTCGTGTGTTTTTGCACGGGAACGCCTACTCTGCATATCATTAGCGTTAGTTGTCTCTCTCATCCGTGGCGATGTTTTTTGCGGCAGCTATCGCTGGTAAACTGGCGATGTGGGCAGTTTGCACCAGCTTGGGAATGGGGCGATAATTCTTTCGCCACTTTTGCTGCGCTAAAGTGCCGATAACTCGGCGATAAGTCCTTGAGAATATGCCCCTCTGTGCACTACAAGATGGCAGCAAGCCTAGGCATTAGCTATGCCACTCTTTCCATCATGGCCGCACTCTTACATCCAACTGCAGGAGCATTTGTGACTGCTGCCATGCGTTGTTATTAAACCCAAAAACAACTGCTATGCATAGCATCCCAGGGTAGCACATACTGGAGTATTCATTGATTATATGTATGTACTTACACATGTCCTATATGTGTGAGAAGCCTACACTCCTAACTATGCTGCATGTGGGAAGCTTGCACACCTGCTCTCCATCCTGCGCCTGTGCTGCTAGTAAATATTTATAAAGCCTTTTCACAATACAAATGCCAAGATAGTTGACTTGGTCAATGCTTGGGTTTGGAAACTCTCCTTCCTGTTCACAAGTGACATCAGAATCAGGCACCATCCAGTCATTAACCATTGGTTCCTACCTCGCTCCCTTCCAAATAAACTCATGCCTGTGGTCCAGGGTGCAACCATCTTACCTCCCTACTGGTTCTTGTGCCAACCCCAGGCTTTCTTCTTCTGGTTTGTTTAGTTCTACGGACCCAATGATTCATAAAGCCACCTCAAATCAATTCCCATGAAAAAATCAACCACAATTTGAAGCAGTTTTTGGGTGGCGTGAGCAATATGAAAATGAAAAATAAAATAACAGCTAAATCTTAGGAAAAATGGATGGTTACTCAGGAACCCGGTGGGACCACACATTATTCGGAAAGAGCGGTCTATGGAAGAAATGGATGCTGAAAAGAACCAATCCATGCAAGGAATCCGACCTTTAACCCCTCATGTGGGCAATGAACCAAATAATGCGCCCAGCTCAAATGTTGCAGCGTTGTCTGAGCCAGTGCTTGATTTAAAAAAATAATAAATGCATATGCCCAAACTTTTTCTCAGAAGCCACAACCGATGCAGTTGAATGTTAGAGCTGCCGAATACCCAGGTTGTTTAATCTTGATTTTACCTCATGCCTCTTTCGTCCACACTCTCCTTCCACCTTTATCTCACTATTGCGCGTTCTTTTTCATTCGTACTGTCTCCTCGCTGCTTTTTCATTACTGTTTTTCTGTCATTATCCTCTTTCTTTCCTCCTTTATACTTTTCTCTCTTTTTTTCTAATGATGGAAAAAAAAGTTCTGATCCCTAGGTAAGAGTTCCGGTGGGCACCACCTGCAACCAGCAGCTGAAATTAAGCACTGGTCTCAGCTGTGTGTGTCTTCTCCAACACAGAGTTATAGACGCTCAAGTGCTCACAGCTGTAAGCCACCTATCGACGTCACTTCCTGCCCGCCTGGTCGGAATGATAATCCTGGCAGCGTGGGGAGAGATTTCATCTAAAAGCTGAGAGGGGGTCAAAAGATTCAAAAGCGGTAGAATCTTTGGCCAGTAATCCCTGTGTCAAGGCATTTTAATTTCGTGCATTTGGCCGTTCCGGTCTGCTTTAAAAGGGCAATCGGCGCAGAGAGAAGCATGTGCCAAGGACTGGATTAGGCTGCAGCCCTGGGCATCATGCCAGCTCTCTTTTCTACCGAGAGGTTCCGGCCTTCTCTCCTCGGGATGGCTTGCAACAGCCAACTTTCGAGAGCCGGTCCCATTTTATTTGTCGCGAGGAGGTGGCGTCGTGGAAGCAGTGCCCGGGTGGCTGGCATTAAATCAGTGAAAGAGACATTCTGGTGTGGGATCTGCACCATGGGAGATTGGCGTCGAATGATCACGGGGGATGCTGGCGTCAAAATGGCGCCGATGGCTGGAGGGGGCGTGTTTGCCGCCAGGCGACCTTTCCACGTGATGGCCGTGCTCTGGGATCAGCGGCGGGGCCTTGAACTTCACACCTGCCGCCTCGGGGGCTGCTGCGGGGGGGCCCGGGGACTCGTTACCGCCGTCACCTTAGTTACACATGACTTGAGGGACTTAAGGGGGCCGGCGGGGCGCGCGGCGGTGTGAAAAGACGCAAAAAGCCCTTAAATACTTCCAAAGCTGTGATCCCCTCAGACTCGAGCCGGCGAGGAACTAATTGGTTTCAAAAGCGGGAAGAAAAATGCCTGGCTCCACGTAACTCCCTGGCTGCCACGCTCGATAAAACACAAAAAGAAAGTTTGCCTTCGTGCAGATCTTACGTTTCCCCCCTCATTTTTGGCAATGTTTCTTGTTTAATTTCTTCCCTTTTTACACCCTTTGTACTCGTGGCGTTCATTGCAATTTCATTTATCCGATCATTTTCCCAGAATGCTCCGCGAGAGTGGAACTGAATCATGGGCTTTGGGGGAAAGGGGTGTCTTAAGGCCCCCTCTCTTCTCTGAAATGAAGTACCTCTGTCTCACACAGTTACTTTCTATTTCTCTCTATTTCGTGGCTGCGTTTCCCTCTTTGACCTTCCACTAACCTTTTTGATCAGTCAAGTTCTTAAAAAATGCTAAGCAAAGTTGTGAGTGAACAAGCACTGCTACTTTTAATGGATTTTGGAATTACCTCTAAATAGTACAGGAAGCTCCTCCCACGATCCAGCGGAGGTCCAATCATTGGCAACACCAGAAGCTGTTCAGAAAGACGCCATGCCTGCTGTGGCACGGTCTCCTTATACTTCTGGCACAGCGCTTCAGACTGTACGCTGTGTGCAGTGCGCGGAGGGGTGGGTTTATCCAAAGCCTCAGAGTGCTGGAGCCAGATAGTTGAAGGAATTCAAGACGTGGGTTGGAAGCCTGGAGAGAACTTGTTACAGCCAAGGCCAAGGTTTTTCTTGTTTATTACTTTGAAAGAAAGTGTTCACAGCACAATGGAATGGTTCTTATACCTCCTGCAGGGGGTCATCTTCTCTTCCGCCACCCGCACAACCCACTATCTCCACCCACTCATTCTCTGCTAATAGTCCAAGATCTTGATACAGTAGAGTGGAACTTCATCGGTCTGCACCATGTGACCTTACCCTCATCCTGACCTCGCCCAAACATGAGCTTAGGCCTTAATGGGCCAAGAGCATTTGGGGTGCCAGATCAGCCATCGTGGCAACCCTGGGAGGGGCCCCTACTACGGTAGCCTAGTCCAGGCCACCTTAAGGTGTGCAAATGCCAGGGCGTGGCCTTCAACATCCTGAAGAGCAGGGCACGGCCTTCAGCATCTCGAAGAGCTGGGCACTGTCTTCAGCATCCCAAAAAAAAGGGCACGGCCTTCAGCATTTCAAGGAGAAGGGCACGGCCTTCAGCATCCTGAAGAGCAGGGCACGGCCTTCAGCATCCCAAAAAGAGGGGCACGGCCTTCAGCATTTCAAAGAGAAGGGCACGGCCTTTAGCATCCCGAAAATCAGGGAACGACCTTCAGCATCCCGAAGAGAAGGGCGCGGCCTTTAGCATCTCGAACAGAGGGGCACAACCTTCAGCATCCCGAAGAGCAGGACATGACCTTCAGCATCCCGAAGAGAAGGGCAAAGCCTCCAGCATCCTGAGAGGAGGGCACGGCCTTCAGCATCCCGAAGAAAACGGCACGGCCTTCAGCATCCCGAAGAGAAGGGCAAAGCCTTCAGCATCCCGAAGAGCAGGGCACGGCCTTCAGCATCCCGAAGAGCAGGGCACGGCCTTCAGCATCCCGAGAGGAGGGCACGGCCTTCAGCATCCCGAAGAAAACGGCACGGCCTTCAGCATCCCACAGAGAAGGGCACGGCCTTCAGCATCCCGAAGAGAAGGGCACAGCCTTCAGCATCCTAAAGAGCAGGGCACCACCTTCAGCATCCTAAAGAGCAGGGCACGGCCTTCAGTATCCCGAAGAGAAGGGCACGGCCTTCAGTATCCCGAAGAGAAGGGCACGGCCTTCAGTATCCCGAAGAGAAGGGCACGGCCTTCATCATCCCTAAGCAAAGGGCACGGCCTTCAGCATCCCGAAGCGAAGAGCACAGCCTTCCTCATCCCTAAGCAAAGGGCACGGCCTTCAGCATCCCGAAGCAAAGGGCAAAGCCTTTAGCATCCCGAAGAGCAGGGCACGGCCTTCAGCATCCCGAAGAAAAGGGCACGGCCTTCAGCATCCCACAGAGAAGGGCACGACCTTCAGCATCCAGAAGAGAAGGGCACAGCCTTCAGCATCCTAAAGAGCAGGGCACAGCCTTCAGCATCCTAAAGAGCAGGGCACCACCTTCAGCATCCTAAAGAGCAGGGCACGGCCTTCAGTATCCCGAAGAGAAGGGCACGACCTTCAGTATCCCGAAGAGAAGGGCACGGCCTTCATCATCCCTAAGCAAAGGGCACGGCCTTCAGCATCCCGAAGAGCTGGGCACGGCCTTCATCATCCCTAAGCAAAGGGCACGTCCTTCAGTATATCGAAGAGCAGGGCACGGCCTTCAGCATATCGAAGAGCAGGGCACGACCTTCAGCATCCCGAAGAGAAGGGCACGACCTTCAGCATCCCGAAGAGAAAGGCATGACACTTAGAATCCCGAAGAGAAGGGCACGACCTTCAGCATCCCGAAGAGAAGGGCATGACACTTAGAATCCCGAAGAGAAGGGCACGGCCTTCAGCATACTGAAGAGCAGGGCACGGCCTTCAGCATCCTAAAGAGCAGAGCACCGCCTTCGGCATCCCGAAAAAAAGGGCTCAGCCTTCAGCATCTCGAAGAGAAGGGCTCGGCCTTCAGCATCTCGAAGAGAAGGGCTCGGCCTTCAGCATCTCGAAGAGAAGGGCTCGGCCTTCAGCATCTCGAAGAGAAGGGCTCGGCCTTCAGCATCTCGAAGAGAAGGGCTCGGCCTTCAGTCTCGCGAAGAGAAGGGCATGGCCTTCAGCATCCCGAAGAGCTGGGCACGGCCTTCAGCATCCCGAAGAGAAGGGCATGGCCTTCGGCATCCCGAAGAGCAGGGCACGACCTTCAGCATCCCGAAGAGAAGGGCATGACACTTAGAATCCCGAAGAGAAGGTCACGGCCTTCGGCACCCGAAGAGCGGAGCACGGCCTTCAGCATCCTGAAGAGCAGGGCACAGCCTTCAGCATCCCGAAGAGCAGAGCACGGCCTTCAGCATATCGAAGAGCAGGGCACGACCTTCAGCATCCCGAAGAGCATGGCACGGCCTTCAGCATCCCAAAGAGAAGGGCACGGCCTTCAGCATCCCAAAGAGAAGGGCACGGCCTTCAGCATCCCGAAGAGCAGGGCACGGCCTTCAGCATCCCGAAGAGCAGGGCACGGCCTTCAGCATCCCGAAGAGCAGGGCACGGCCTTCAGCATCCCGAAGAGCAGGGCACGGCCTTCAGCATCCCGAAGAGCAGGGCACGGCCTTCAGCATCCCGAAGAGCAGGGCACGGCCTTCAGCATCCCGAAGAGCAGGGCACGGCCTTCAGCATCCCGAAGAGCAGGGCATTACACTTAGAATCCCGAAGAGAAGGGCACGGCCTTCAGCATCCCGAAGAGCAGGGCATTACACTTAGAATCCCGAAGAGAAGGGCACGGCCTTCAGCATCCCGAAGAGCAGGGCACGGCCTTCAGCATCCCGAAGAGCAGGGCATTACACTTAGAATCCCGAAGAGAAGGGCATGGCCTTCAGCATCCCGAAGAGCAGGGCATTACACTTAGAATCCCGAAGAGAAGGGCGCGGCCTTCGGCACCCAAAGAGCGGAGCACGGCCTTCAGCATCCTGAAGAGCAGGGCACAGCCTTCAGCATCCCGAAGAGCAGAGCACGGCCTTCGGCATATCGAAGAGCAGGGCACGACCTTCAGCATCCCGAAGAGCATGGCACGGCCTTCAGCATCCCAAAGAGAAGGGCACGGCCTTCAGCATCCCAAAGAGAAGGGCACGGCCTTCAGCATCCCAAAGAGAAGGGCACGGCCTTCAGCATCCCAAAGAGAAGGGCACGGCCTTCAGCATCCCGAAGAGCAGGGCACGGCCTTCTGCATCCCGAAGAGCAGGGCACGGCCTTCAGCATCCCGAAGAGCAGGGCATTACACTTAGAATCCCGAAGAGAAGGGCACGGCCTTCAGCATCCCGAAGAGCAGGGCATTACACTTAGAATCCCAAAGAGAAGGGCACGGCCTTCAGCATCCCGAAGAGCAGGGCACGGCCTTCAGCATCCCGAAGAGCAGGGCATTACACTTAGAATCCCGAAGAGAAGGGCATGGCCTTCAGCTTATCAAAGAGCAGGGCACAGCCTTCAGCATCCCGAAGAGCAGAGCACGGCCTTCGGCATATCGAAGAGCAGGGCACGACCTTCAGCATCCCGAAGAGCATGGCACGGCCTTCAGCATCCCAAAGAGAAGGGCACGCCCTTCAGCATATCGAAGAGCAGGGCACGGCCTTCAGCATATTGAAGAGCAGGGCTCGACCTTCAGCATCCCGAAGAGAAGGGCATGACACTTAGAATCCCGAAGAGAAGGGCACGGCTTTCAGCATCCCGAAGAGCAGGGCATTACACTTAGAATCCCGAAGAGAAGGGCACGGCCTTCAGCATACTGAAGAGCAGGGCACGGCCTTCAGCATCCCGAAGAGCAGAGCACGGCCGTCAGCATCCCGAAGAGCAGGGCACGACCTTCAGCATATCGAAGAGCAGGGCACGGCCTTCAGCATATCGAAGAGCAGGGCACGACCTTCAGCATCCCACAGAGAAGGGCATGACACTTAGAATCCCGAAGAGAAGGGCACGGCCTTCAGCATCCCGAAGAGCAGGGCATTACACTTAGAATCCCGAAGAGAAGGGCACGGCCTTCAGCATCCTGAAGAGCAGGGCACAGCCTTCAGCATCTCGAAGAGCAGGGCACGACCTTCAGCATATCGAAGAGCAGGGCACGGCCTTCAGCATCCCGAAGAGCAGGGCACGACCTTCAGCATCTCGAAGAGCTGGACACGGCCTTCAGCATCCCGAAGAGAAGGGCACGGCCTTCAGCATCCCGAAGAGCAGGGCATGGCCTTCAGCATCCCGAAGAGAAGGGCACGGCCTTCAGCATCCCGAAGAGCAGGGCATTACATTTAGAATCCCGAAGAGAAGGGCACGGCCTTCAGCATCCCGAAGAGCAGGGCATTACACTTAGAATCCCGAAGAGAAGGGCATGGCCTTCAGCATATCGAAGAGCAGGGCACAGCCTTCAGCATCCCGAAGAGCAGAGCACGGCCTTTGGCATATCGAAGAGCAGGGCACGACCTTCAGCATCCCAAAGAGAAGGACACGGCCTTCAGCATATCGAAGAGCAGGGCACGGCCTTCAGCATATCGAAGAGCAGGGCACGGCCTTCAGCATATCGAAGAGCAGGGCACGACCTTCAGCATCCCGAAGAGAAGGGCATGACACTTAGAATCCCGAAGAGAAGGGCACGGCTTTCAGCATCCCAAAGAGCAGGGCATTACACTTAGAATCCCGAAGAGAAGGGCACTGCCTTCAGCATATCGAAGAGCAGGGCACGGCCTTCAGCATATCGAAGAGCAGGGCACGACCTTCAGCATCCCGAAGAGAAGGGCATGACACTTAGAATCCCGAAGAGAAGGGCACAGCCTTCAGCATCTCGAAGAGCAGGGCACGACCTTCAGCATATCGAAGAGCAGGGCACGGCCTTCAGCATCCCGAAGAGCAGGGCACGACCTTCAGCATTTAACAGAGAAGGGCACGGCCTTCAACATCCCGAAGAGCAGGGCACGACCTTCAGCATCTCGAAGAGCTGGACACGGCCTTCAGCATCCCGAAGAGAAGGGCACGGCCTTCAGCATCCCGAAGAGCAGGGCATGGCCTTCAGCATCCCGAAGAGAAGGGCACGGCCTTCAGCATCTCGACGAGCTGGGCATGCCCTTCAGCATCCCGAAGAGAAGGGCACGGCCTTCAGCATCCCGAAGAGCAGGGCACGGCCTTCAGCATCCCGAAGAGCAGGGCATGGCCTTCAGCATCCCGAAGAGAAGGGCACGGCCTTCAGCATCCCGAAGAGCAGGGCATTACACTTAGAATCCCGAAGAGAAGGGCACGGCCTTCAGCATCCCGAAGAGAAGGGCACGGCCTTCAGCATCCCGAAGAGCAGGGCACGGCCTTCAGCATCCCGAAGAGCAGGGCACGGCCTTCAGCATCCCGAAGAGCAGGGCACGGCCTTCAGCATCCCGAAGAGCAGGGCATTACACTTAGAATCCCGAAGAGAAGGGCACGGCCTTCAGCATCCCGAAGAGCAGGGCATTACACTTAGAATCCCGAAGAGAAGGGCACGGCCTTCAGCATCCCGAAGAGCAGGGCACGGCCTTCAGCATCCCGAAGAGCAGGGCATTACACTTAGAATCCCGAAGAGAAGGGCACGGCCTTCGGCACCCGAAGAGCGGAGCACGGCCTTCAGCATCCTGAAGAGCAGGGCACAGCCTTCAGCATCCCGAAGAGCAGAGCACGGCCTTCGGCATATCGAAGAGCAGGGCACGACCTTCAGCATCCCGAAGAGCATGGCACGGCCTTCAGCATCCCAAAGAGAAGGGCACGGCCTTCAGCATCCCAAAGAGAAGGGCACGGCCTTCAGCATCCCGAAGAGCAGGGCACGGCCTTCAGCATCCCGAAGAGCAAGGCACGGCCTTCAGCATTCCGAAGAGCAGGGCACGGCCTTCAGCATCTCGAAGAGCAGGGCATTACACTTAGAATCCCGAAGAGAAGGGCACGGCCTTCAGCATCCCGAAGAGCAGGGCATTACACTTAGAATCCCAAAGAGAAGGGCACGGCCTTCAGCATCCCGAAGAGCAGGGCACGGCCTTCAGCATCCCGAGAGGAGGGCACGGCCTTCAGCATCCCGAAGAAAACGGCACGGCCTTCAGCATCCCACAGAGAAGGGCACGGCCTTCAGCATCCCGAAGAAAAGGGCAGAGCCTTCAGCATCCTAAAGAGCAGGGCACCACCTTCAGCATCCTAAAGAGCAGGGCACGGCCTTCAGTATCCCGAAGAGAAGGGCACGGCCTTCAGTATCCCGAAGAGAAGGGCACGGCCTTCATCATCCCTAAGCAAAGGGCACGGCCTTCAGCATCCCGAAGCGAAGAGCACAGCCTTCATCACCCCTAAGCAAAGGGCACGGCCTTCAGCATCCCGAAGCAAAGGGCAAAGCCTTTAGCATCCCGAAGAGCAGGGCACGGCCTTCAGCATCCCGAAGAAAAGGGCACGGCCTTCAGCATCCCACAGAGAAGGGCACGACCTTCAGCATCCAGAAGAGAAGGGCACAGCCTTCAGCATCCTAAAGAGCAGGGCACCACCTTCAGCATCCTAAAGAGCAGGGCACGGCCTTCAGTATCCCGAAGAGAAGGGCACGACCTTCAGTATCCCGAAGAGAAGGGCACGGCCTTCATCATCCCTAAGCAAAGGGCACGGCCTTCAGCATCCCGAAGAGCTGGGCACGGCCTTCATCATCCCTAAGCAAAGGGCACGTCCTTCAGTATATCGAAGAGCAGGGCACGGCCTTCAGCATATCGAAGAGCAGGGCACGACCTTCAGCATCCCGAAGAGAAGGGCACGACCTTCAGCATCCCGAAGAGAAAGGCATGACACTTAGAATCCCGAAGAGAAGGGCACGACCTTCAGCATCCCGAAGAGAAGGGCATGACACTTAGAATCCCGAAGAGAAGGGCACGGCCTTCAGCATACTGAAGAGCAGGGCACGGCCTTCAGCATCCTAAAGAGCAGAGCACCGCCTTCGGCATCCCGAAAAAGGGCTCAGCCTTCAGCATCTCGAAGAGAAGGGCTCGGCCTTCAGCATCTCGAAGAGAAGGGCTCGGCCTTCAGCATCTCGAAGAGAAGGGCTCGGCCTTCAGCATCTCGAAGAGAAGGGCTCGGCCTTCAGCATCTCGAAGAGAAGGGCTCGGCCTTCAGCATCTCGAAGAGAAGGGCTCGGCCTTCAGCATCTCGAAGAGAAGGGCTCGGCCTTCAGCATCTCGAAGAGAAGGGCTCGGCCTTCAGTCTCGCGAAGAGAAGGGCATGGCCTTCAGCATCCCGAAGAGCTGGGCACGGCCTTCAGCATCCCGAAGAGAGGGCATGGCCTTCGGCATCCCGAAGAGCAGGGCACGACCTTCAGCATCCCGAAGAGAAGGGCATGACACTTAGAATCCCGAAGAGAAGGGCACGGCCTTCGGCACCCGAAGAGCGGAGCACGGCCTTCAGCATCCTGAAGAGCAGGGCACAGCCTTCAGCATCCCGAAGAGCAGAGCACGGCCTTCAGCATATCGAAGAGCAGGGCACGACCTTCAGCATCCCGAAGAGCATGGCACGGCCTTCAGCATCCCAAAGAGAAGGGCACGGCCTTCAGCATCCCAAAGAGCAGGGCACGGCCTTCAGCATCCCGAAGAGCAGGGCACGGCCTTCAGCATCCCGAAGAGCAGGGCACGGCCTTCAGCATCCCGAAGAGCAGGGCACGGCCTTCAGCATCCCGAAGAGCAGGGCACGGCCTTCAGCATCCCGAAGAGCAGGGCATTACACTTAGAATCCCGAAGAGAAGGGCACGGCCTTCAGCATCCCGAAGAGCAGGGCATTACACTTAGAATCCCGAAGAGAAGGGCACGGCCTTCAGCATCCCGAAGAGCAGGGCACGGCCTTCAGCATCCCGAAGAGCAGGGCATTACACTTAGAATCCCGAAGAGAAGGGCATGGCCTTCAGCATCCCGAAGAGCAGGGCATTACACTTAGAATCCCGAAGAGAAGGGCACGGCCTTCGGCATCCCAAAGAGAAGGGCACGGCCTTCAGCATCCCAAAGAGCAGGGCACGGCCTTCAGCATCCCGAAGAGCAGGGCACGGCCTTCAGCATCCCGAAGAGCAGGACATTACACTTAGAATCCCAAAGAGAAGGGCACGGCCTTCAGCATCCCGAAGAGCAGGGCACGGCCTTCAGCATCCCGAAGAGCAGGGCATTACACTTAGAATCCCAAAGAGAAGGGCACGGCCTTCAGCATCCCGAAGAGCAGGGCACGGCCTTCAGCATCCCGAAGAGCAGGGCATTACACTTAGAATCCCGAAGAGAAGGGCATGGCCTTCAGCATCCCGAAGAGCAGGGCATTACACTTAGAATCCCGAAGAGAAGGGCATGGCCTTCAGCATATCAAAGAGCAGGGCACAGCCTTCAGCATCCCGAAGAGCAGAGCACGGCCTTCGGCATATCGAAGAGCTGGGCACGACCTTCAGCATCCCGAAGAGCATGGCACGGCCTTCAGCATCCCAAAGAGAAGGGCACGCCCTTCAGCATATCGAAGAGCAGGGCACGCCCTTCAGCATATCGAAGAGCAGGGCTCGACCTTCAGCATCCCGAAGAGAAGGGCATGACACTTAGAATCCCGAAGAGAAGGGCACGGCTTTCAGCATCCCGAAGAGCAGGGCATTACACTTAGAATCCCGAAGAGAAGGGCACGGCCTTCAGCATACTGAAGAGCAGGGCACGGCCTTCAGCATCCCGAAGAGCAGAGCACGGCCGTCAGCATCCCGAAGAGCAGGGCACGACCTTCAGCATATCGAAGAGCAGGGCACGGCCTTCAGCATATCGAAGAGCAGGGCACGACCTTCAGCATCCCACAGAGAAGGGCATGACACTTAGAATCCCGAAGAGAAGGGCACGGCCTTCAGCATCCCGAAGAGCAGGGCATTACACTTAGAATCCCGAAGAGAAGGGCACGGCCTTCAGCATCCTGAAGAGCAGGGCACAGCCTTCAGCATCTCGAAGAGCAGGGCACGACCTTCAGCATATCGAAGAGCAGGGCACGGCCTTCAGCATCCCGAAGAGCAGGGCACGACCTTCAGCATCTCGAAGAGCTGGACACGGCCTTCAGCATCCCGAAGAGAAGGGCACGGCCTTCAGCATCCCGAAGAGCAGGGCATGGCCTTCAGCATCCCGAAGAGAAGGGCACGGCCTTCAGCATCCCGAAGAGCAGGGCATTACATTTAGAATCCCGAAGAGAAGGGCACGGCCTTCAGCATCCCGAAGAGCAGGGCATTACACTTAGAATCCCGAAGAGAAGGGCATGGCCTTCAGCATATCGAAGAGCAGGGCACAGCCTTCAGCATCCCGAAGAGCAGAGCACGGCCTTTGGCATATCGAAGAGCAGGGCACGACCTTCAGCATCCCAAAGAGAAGGGCACGGCCTTCAGCATATCGAAGAGCAGGGCACGGCCTTCAGCATATCGAAGAGCAGGGCACGACCTTCAGCATCCCGAAGAGAAGGGCATGACACTTAGAATCCCGAAGAGAAGGGCACGGCTTTCAGCATCCCAAAGAGCAGGGCATTACACTTAGAATCCCGAAGAGAAGGGCACTGCCTTCAGCATATCGAAGAGCAGGGCACGGCCTTCAGCATATCGAAGAGCAGGGCACGACCTTCAGCATCCCGAAGAGAAGGGCATGACACTTAGAATCCCGAAGAGAAGGGCACAGCCTTCAGCATCTCGAAGAGCAGGGCACGACCTTCAGCATATCGAAGAGCAGGGCACGGCCTTCAGCATCCCGAAGAGCAGGGCACGACCTTCAGCATTTAACAGAGAAGGGCACGGCCTTCAACATCCCGAAGAGCAGGGCACGACCTTCAGCATCTCGAAGAGCTGGACACGGCCTTCAGCATCCCGAAGAGAAGGGCACGGCCTTCAGCATCCCGAAGAGCAGGGCATGGCCTTCAGCATCCCGAAGAGAAGGGCACGGCCTTCAGCATCTCGACGAGCTGGGCATGCCCTTCAGCATCCCGAAGAGAAGGGCACGGCCTTCAGCATCCCGAAGAGCAGGGCACGGCCTTCAGCATCCCGAAGAGCAGGGCATGGCCTTCAGCATCCCGAAGAGAAGGGCACGGCCTTCAGCATCCCGAAGAGCAGGGCATTACACTTAGAATCCCGAAGAGAAGGGCACGGCCTTCAGCATCCCGAAGAGAAGGGCACGGCCTTCAGCATCCCGAAGAGCAGGGCACGGCCTTCAGCATCCCGAAGAGCAGGGCACGGCCTTCAGCATCCCGAAGAGCAGGGCATTACACTTAGAATCCCGAAGAGAAGGGCACGGCCTTCAGCATCCCGAAGAGCAGGGCATTACACTTAGAATCCCGAAGAGAAGGGCACGGCCTTCAGCATCCCGAAGAGCAGGGCACGGCCTTCAGCATCCCGAAGAGCAGGGCATTACACTTAGAATCCCGAAGAGAAGGGCATGGCCTTCAGCATCCCGAAGAGCAGGGCATTACACTTAGAATCCCGAAGAGAAGGGCACGGCCTTCGGCACCCGAAGAGCGGAGCACGGCCTTCAGCATCCTGAAGAGCAGGGCACAGCCTTCAGCATCCCGAAGAGCAGAGCACGGCCTTCGGCATATCGAAGAGCAGGGCACGACCTTCAGCATCCCGAAGAGCATGGCACGGCCTTCAGCATCCCAAAGAGAAGGGCACGGCCTTCAGCATCCCAAAGAGAAGGGCACGGCCTTCAGCATCCCGAAGAGCAGGGCACGGCCTTCAGCATCCCGAAGAGCAGGGCACGGCCTTCAGCATCCCGAAGAGCAGGGCACGGCCTTCAGCATCTCGAAGAGCAGGGCATTACACTTAGAATCCCGAAGAGAAGGGCACGGCCTTCAGCATCCCGAAGAGCAGGGCATTACACTTAGAATCCCAAAGAGAAGGGCACGGCCTTCAGCATCCCGAAGAGCAGGGCACGGCCTTCAGCATCCCGAAGAGCAGGGCAATACACTTAGAATCCCGAAGAGAAGGGCATGGCCTTCTGCATCCCGAAGAGCAGGGCATTACACTTAGAATCCCGAAGAGAAGGGCATGGCCTTCAGCATATCAAAGAGCAGGGCACAGCCTTCAGCATCCCGAAGAGCAGAGCACGGCCTTCGGCATATCGAAGAGCAGGGCACGACCTTCAGCATCCCGAAGAGCATGGCACGGCCTTCAGCATCCCAAAGAGAAGGGCACGCCCTTCAGCATATCGAAGAGCAGGGCACGGCCTTCAGCATATCGAAGAGCAGGGCTCGACCTTCAGCATCCCGAAGAGAAGGGCATGACACTTAGAATCCCGAAGAGAAGGGCACGGCTTTCAGCATCCCGAAGAGCAGGGCATTACACTTAGAATCCCGAAGAGAAGGGCACGGCCTTCAGCATACTGAAGAGCAGGGCACGGCCTTCAGCATCCCGAAGAGCAGAGCACGGCCGTCAGCATCCCGAAGAGCAGAGCACGGCCGTCAGCATCCCGAAGAGCAGGGCACGACCTTCAGCATATCGAAGAGCAGGGCACGGCCTTCAGCATATCGAAGAGCAGGGCACGACCTTCAGCATCCCACAGAGAAGGGCATGACACTTAGAATCCCGAAGAGAAGGGCACGGCCTTCAGCATCCCGAAGAGCAGGGCATTACACTTAGAATCCCGAAGAGAAGGGCACGGCCTTCAGCATCCTGAAGAGCAGGGCACAGCCTTCAGCATCTCGAAGAGCAGGGCACGACCTTCAGCATATCGAAGAGCAGGGCACGGCCTTCAGCATCCCGAAGAGCAGGGCACGACCTTCAGCATCTCGAAGAGCTGGACACGGCCTTCAGCATCCCGAAGAGAAGGGCATGGCCTTCAGCATCCCGAAGAGCAGGGCATGGCCTTCAGCATCCCGAAGAGAAGGGCACGGCCTTCAGCATCCCGAAGAGCAGGGCATTACATTTAGAATCCCGAAGAGAAGGGCACGGCCTTCAGCATCCCGAAGAGCAGGGCATTACACTTAGAATCCCGAAGAGAAGGGCATGGCCTTCAGCATATCGAAGAGCAGGGCACAGCCTTCAGCATCCCGAAGAGCAGAGCACGGCCTTTGGCATATCGAAGAGCAGGGCACGACCTTCAGCATCCCAAAGAGAAGGGCACGGCCTTCAGCATATCGAAGAGCAGGGCACGGCCTTCAGCATATCGAAGAGCAGGGCACGACCTTCAGCATCCCGAAGAGAAGGGCATGACACTTAGAATCCCGAAGAGAAGGGCACGGCTTTCAGCATCCCAAAGAGCAGGGCATTACACTTAGAATCCCGAAGAGAAGGGCACTGCCTTCAGCATATCGAAGAGCAGGGCACGGCCTTCAGCATATCGAAGAGCAGGGCACGACCTTCAGCATCCCGAAGAGAAGGGCATGACACTTAGAATCCCGAAGAGAAGGGCACAGCCTTCAGCATCTCGAAGAGCAGGGCACGACCTTCAGCATATCGAAGAGCAGGGCACGGCCTTCAGCATCCCGAAGAGCAGGGCACGACCTTCAGCATTTAACAGAGAAGGGCACGGCCTTCAACATCCCGAAGAGCAGGGCACGACCTTCAGCATCTCGAAGAGCTGGACACGGCCTTCAGCATCCCGAAGAGAGGGCACGGCCTTCAGCATCCCGAAGAGCAGGGCATGGCCTTCAGCATCCCGAAGAGAAGGGCACGGCCTTCAGCATCTCGACGAGCTGGGCATGCCCTTCAGCATCCCGAAGAGAAGGGCACGGCCTTCAGCATCCCGAAGAGCAGGGCACGGCCTTCAGCATCCCGAAGAGCAGGGCATGGCCTTCAGCATCCCGAAGAGCAGGGCATTACACTTAGAATCCCGAAGAGAAGGGCACGGCCTTCAGCATCCCGAAGAGCAGGGCATTACACTTAGAATCCCGAAGAGAAGGGCACGGCCTTCAGCATCCCGAAGAGCAGGGCATTACACTTAGAATCCCGCAGAGAAGGGCACGGCCTTCAGCATCCAGAAGAGCAGGGCATTACACTTAGAATCCCGAAGAGAAGGGCAGGGCCTTCAGCATCTCGAAGAGCTGGGCACGACCTTCAGCCTCCCGAAGAGAAGGGCACGGCCTTCAGCATCCCGAAGAGCAGGGCACGACCTTCAGCATCCCGAAGAGAAGGGCACGGCCTTCAGCATCCTGAAGAGCAGGGCACGACCTTCAGCATCCCGAAGAGAAGGGCACGTCCTTCAGCACATCAAAGAGCAGGGCACGACCTTCGGCATCCCGCAGAGAAGGGCATGACACTTATAATCCCGAAGAGAAGGGCATGACACTTAGAATCCCGAAGAGAAGGGCATGACACTTAGAATCCCGAAGAGAAGGGCACGGCCTTCAGCATCCCGAAGAGCAGGGCACGACCTTCAGCATTTAACAGAGAAGGGCACGGCCTTCAACATCCCGAAGAGCAGGGCACGACCTTCAGCATCTCGAAGAGCTGGACACGGCCTTCAGCATCCCGAAGAGAAGGGCACGGCCTTCAGCATCCCGAAGAGCAGGGCATGGCCTTCAGCATCCCGAAGAGCAGGGCATGGCCTTCAGCATCCCGAAGAGAAGGGCACGGCCTTCAGCATCTCGAAGAGCTGGGTGTAGGAAGGTGGAATCTGACTATATGGTTGCCCCCACTTTTTTATGGTGTTTTGCTGGTTTATGACTTAGTTGGACTGGGATCCTGCTATTCAGGGCCCCAGTCTATCTGCTTTCTCTGTAAAAGGTTTCCATGTGCCTTAGGCACATCTCTGATTGGAATCTGGAGTGCCCTTATAAGTCCCTAGTATATGGTATACTATGTACCAAGGGCATAGGTACCTCAGAGGCCTACCAGGGGCTGCAGCATGTATTATGCCACCCCTGGAAGGCCATCCAAACTGACACCACAGGTCTGCTACTGCAGCCTGGGTAAGGTGGTGCATGCACCCTTACTGTGATATAGGTTACCTATATCACTAAATACATACACACATATAAACCTATAAGTCACTCCTAAGGCAGGCCTTATCAATCCTAAAGGCAGAGTGCATGGTTCCTATGTGAGAGGGTGCCCCTGCATGAGCAGGGCCCCTCTGCAGCGTTCGGAGACCATCTCTGATGCTGTTTGTAGTGCAGCCTGACCATATACTCTTAAGCGCATTATATCCTCGCGGTAAAATGCTAACTTTGGAATGGCTGCACCTAAACATGTCGTGTTTGGTGTCAAACATCTTGGAATACTACCCCCCCGCCAATTCTGGCAGCGGGGGTAGCATTCCACCCTTCTAGAGGGAAAGACATGTTAACTCTAACTAACCCGGTAACTTCTCTCCAAAGCCCTGGCATCACAAAATGGATGCTGCTGCCACAGACACGAGTCTGGCCTCCTGCTGCTGGACGAAACTCCGGCAGGGGAGGCCTGGACAATAGATTTCTTGTCCCAGGGAGGTGTGACCACCTCCCCAGACAGGATAATGTGTATTGGGGCTGGGCGGAGCACCATCTGTGTGCTTTGAAGTCCTGCACTGGGGGCACATTTGGTGTCCCTGTGCATACCCCAGTTCAAACCGGATCAGGGGCTTGCAGCCCCTGCTTTGGCGCGAACTGGACAAAGGAAAGGGGTGTAGCCACCCCTCTGCCCTGACCCACCCATAGGTGGGGCCACAGAGTAGTCCAACCCCTATCTTTAGTATAAAGATAGGAACCCAGTCCTTAGGACTTTAGATTATACCTGGACGAAACTCTGAAACTGAATCCTGGACCTTCGACGCTCTACGACAAGATTAGAGGACTGAAGAATCTCCCTTGGGGTCAAGGAGTGACTCCCCTGCTTGGCAGGCACCAAAGAAGCATCTGTCCGGTTCGCATTTCTGAAGCTCCCGTCGGACGCCGAAGTCATCGCATCACCAGAGGTGGATTCTCAGACTTCCCCAAGGCTACCCCTGAGTCCCCAGCAAAGCTGAGGCCCGTGGCTATCGTGGGTGACTTGAGACCGTGACCCCTGGACACCGAGCACATTTGCAAGTGCACCATCTTCTGGGTCTCCCAGAAGTCGTGCTTTGGGCTCCGAGTAGCCCTAGCCTCCAGCACCACCTGCACCAAAGATCACCGGCCCCCACTCCACGAGTGTCCTGTAAGCCAGCTCCACGTGCGGCGTCACGAGGCTCCTTCACGGTCGCTAGCCCGTTGGCTAGTAGCCCTTAACAAAGGCCAATCCTTTTCTTACTTGGCATCCTGGTTGCTCCAGGCCTGCCCTCACTTACCCTCGCTGGGTGAGTTCCACAGACCTTGCTGGTCTGCACCATCGACGATCTACATCTTCACCGAGACTTGCCGTTGCCAAGGCTTGTTGAGTCCAATCCGGTCGCCGACACCTCAGCACTCGACAGACATCGTGTACCAGCCCGAATCCTGCTCCTGGTCACCGACAACACCTCCTGGACCTCGTGGCTGAAGAGTCAAGACGACCATCAACGTACCTGAAGCACTCGACATCGGTGGGCATCTGTCCATCGCCTTCCTGGTCACTGGCTAGTGACCCAGACTCTGTCCCCTCTGCTTTCAGGTTCTTCAGAACTCCGATCCACTCTTGGATCCACCCAGACACTTTTCTCTTGGCCGCCAGCAGCACTTTGCAGCAGATCGCCATTCGAATCGACGACGAAACCCGACCCCGAAAGGCACCTATGCACCCGGCTCCCTGGGTGAGGTAACACGAGTACTCCGGTGCTCCCGTGGGTAGAGACTCTTCAAAGTCCTAGATCTCAAAGGGTTTTGTCCTAGTCCTCTTTTAAGTGTCCCTTTTCTATAATTTCCCGATCCCGACTTTCTCCATAGAAGTCAACGGCGTATCGCGGTTGTGTATTTACACTGCACGCGTCTCCCGTAGGTCCCCTGTGTCACTACCTTGGGTGGTTCCTTGTGGTCCAAGCACTTCTAGAGGCTCTAGGCCTAGTGTCTAGTTCAGTCGTGGTTCGCATACCACTTTATTGGTATATGGTTTGGTACGCCCCTAGGGCCCAAACGTGTATTTGTGCTATTACTGTGATTTAATAACTTCTAACTTATGTACTTCGAACTCTAGCCTCATAAAGAGACTAGAGGGGTGTGTTTAGCAATAAATACATATATTTTGAATATATACCTGGTGTGGTGCTCTTTCATTTGGTCACTCAAGAGATTATAGACTGGTAAAACAAGCTGCTTTACATTCCTTCAAGACTTAGCCTGAAGGCTGCTCTCCATAGCTACCACTAGGATAGCTTTCAATAAGGTTGTCTTTAACCTATCTCCAATAAGGGGTTGTTTGGACTGGTGCAAGGTGCCCACTATAATTAGTGGACAGCATATGCCAGGCCAACTTCTCACACTGGGCACGCCCTTCAGCATCCCGAAGAGAAGGGCACGGCCTTCAGCATCCCGAAGAGCAGGGCACGGCCTTCAGCATCCCGAAGAGCAGGGCATTACACTTAGAATCCCGAAGAGAAGGGCACGGCCTTCAGCATCCCGAAGAGCAGGGCACGGCCTTCAGCATCCCGAAGAGCAGGGCATTACGCTTAGAATCCCGAAGAGAAGGGCACGGCCTTCAGCATCCCGAAGAGCAGGGCATTACACTTAGAATCCCGAAGAGAAGGGCACGGCCTTCAGCATCCCGAAGAGCAGGGCATTACACTTAGAATCCCGCAGAGAAGGGCACGGCCTTCAGCATCCCGAAGAGCAGGGCATTACACTTAGAATCCCGAAGAGAAGGGCAGGGCCTTCAGCATCTCGAAGAGCTGGGCACAACCTTCAGCCTCCCGAAGAGAAGGGCACGGCCTTCAGCATCCCGAAGAGCAGGGCACGACCTTCAGCCTCCCGAAGAGCAGGGCACGACCTTCAGCATCCTGAAGAGCAGGGCACGACCTTCAGCATCCTGAAGAGAAGGGCACGTCCTTCAGGATATCAAAGAGCAGGGCACGACCTTCGGCATCCCGCAGAGAAGGGCATGACACTTAGAATCCCGAAGAGAAGGGCATGACACTTAGAATCCCGAAGAGAAGGGCATGACACTTAGAATCCCGAAGAGAAGGGGACGGCCTTCAGCATCCCGAAGAGCAGGGCACGACCTTCAGCATCCCAACGAGCTCTGTGAATCTGACAGCTCTGCTCTCCCAGGTGCCAGGGCACCTACATAAGTGAACAGGTGTATACATGTCAGACCTTGGGTGTAACTCCCGCCATCTCCGAGGGAGGAGGCATCAGAACCCCCGCCCTATCACAGCAGTCAGCTCTATCCTCAAATTCTGCAAGAAACTGAATCCCTAACTCTTCCAATAGGCCTCCCTCACACAGGCCTGCCTGCTCCCTTGCAGGCACCAGGGTTCCCTTTCGGGAAATATGTGTGCCCTTCAACTAAGAATAACATAACCTTACGTAGCATAGTATAACATAACATAGCATAACATAATGCAGCATAACATAACAGAACATAACACAGTACAGCATAACATAACAGCATAGCATAACACAGTACAGCATAACATAACAGCATAGCATAACAGAACATAACACAGTACAGCACAACAGAACATAACACAGTACAGCATAACATAATAGCATAGCATAATGTAGCATAACAGAACATAACACAGTATAGCATAGATTGGCATAACATAATATAGCATAACTTAATGTAGCATAGCATAACAGGACATAACATAGCATAACATACCGTAGCATAACATAACATGTAACACACCATCAGCTCCTTAAGCTCCTGGGATTCTGCAGGGTTTGGTGTCCCTCTACCAGACTACATTTAATTTGTAACCCCAGGATAGGCCTCGTTTCTGCCACCAGACAGTCAGACATACACAAGCACAGACACACCCCTGGTTCCATTCCTGTCTCTGGGCGGGTGGATGCACTGGTAGAGGGAAGAGAGGGCCCACTTTCACTGGTGGATAGACGTCCCAAGGGCCCCCATGTGACACGGCAGGCCCCGGTGAGGCTTAAGCTCTCTGGGTGTTGGTGCTGGTAACGCCCCAGACAGATGAGTAGATATGGGTGGGCCTGGGCCACCTAGACGGGGCTGGTAGGCGCATAGCGCTATGCGTAAATTACGTGGTGCACGTGCCCGCCTGATTCCCACATCAGGGGTTGGGGGCCTAGATATACCCACTTGGCAGAGTGTGGAAGGAGGAGTCCACATGGTGAAATGTGGGAGCGCGCTCCCTGGAGAGGCTGCGGGGGCACCAGCGTCGTCACGTGTGTTCACGTAGTTGATGTCCATAGTTAGGCCTTTGTAAGCCCACCTCCGGTGACATTAAACATGTAATGGCTGGCAGACGTGGCCTGGAATGTCGGTGGATTTCCGACTCTTAGCACATTGTGGGTTGAGGTCTCCTCCCGGGGGTGGGCAGCCACCAAGGTCCGGGGGTCGGATCGTTTTACGAGCCAGCAATGCCCCCAGCTTCCTGTATTCATCCGGTAATGTTGACCCTAGCACGCATGCGCACACACACGCACACTCTCTCTTGGCACTTCGGATGTGCGTTATTGCCCCATATTTAGCGCTCTTTGGATGTAACTTGGAAAGGGGAGGGCAGCTTCTGTAGGATCTGAACCTACCGCCTGGAGGCGTGGCCTCTATAGGTCTCCAGAGCATCTACCATGTCCATGGGCCCACGTGATTGGCTGCTCGGGCACATGTGATGTGCTCTGTTGGCACCATGGGGCGTGGGCAGAAAAGTGGCCTGCTGCGAGAACACGAGGGGAAAATCGCACACATGGAGGCAGACACCCCCCATCTCCCCCAAAAGATGCCCCAAACATGGAGGTTAAAGCTACCTCAGGATGGAGTTAGGGGACCATCTCAGTGATCGACTGAGGTGTCACCGAATCCGTCGATCAGGGGATCCAATGCAAGGGATTGAGTCATGTTTCTGACCCCTGGGGTCAAGTGAGACTCCTCTACCCCCAGGAATGGGACAGGGGCTCCCCTACCCCGGGGACGAGTGCGAGGGGCCCGCTCCAGCAGAGGGGGAAGAAGGGGCCCGCGCCGTGGGACGGAGTGAGTGAAAGTTAACAGGCGTTCAGTCGAGGGACCCTGCAGGGAAGGCGTCGGGGAGGGATACAGGAATCGAGTGAGGCGCCCACCCCCCCCCCAGGGATTTAAGGGGGTCTCCGTGCAGGTAGGATTCCATCGAGTGAGGGTCTCAGTGGGGAGAGCCCCCGGATGGCTCGAGTGGAGGGGGGGCGCTTCAAGTATCAAGTGCACCCTGGGAGATCAGGTGTGTGGGGACCCACAGAGGCATGGGGTGAGAGGACCCAAGCAGATCGATTGAGGGAACCCTCGAAGGGATGAATGAGGGGGGCGTTGTGGGGATCGAGTTGTGGGTCTAGTGCAGGGATTGGGGGATGGGTCCAGTGCGGGGATTGGTCCAGTGCGGGGATTGGGGGATGGTTCCAGTGCAGGATTTGAGTGATGGGTCCCAAGCGGGGATCGAGTGATGGGTTCAAAGCAGGGATATAGTGGTGGATCCTTGCTGGGATCGAATGATGGGTCCAGTGTAGGGATTGAGTGATGGGTCCTAAGCAGGGATCGAGTGATGGGTCCAGTGCAGAGATTGAGCTATAGTTCCAGTGCAGGGATTGGAGGGATGGGTCCAGTCCAGTGCAGGGATCTAGTGGTGCATCCTTGCTGTGATCGAATGATGGGTCCACTGCAGGGATTGAGTGATGGGTCCTAAGCAGGGATCGAGCAATGGGTCCCAAGCAGGGATCAAGTGATGGGTCCCAAGCAGGGATCGAGACGAGTGATATGCATAGTGCTGGAATCGAGTGATGGGTAACAAGCAGGGATCGAGTGATGGGTCCAGTGCTGGAATCAAGTGATGGGTCCCAAGCATGGATCTTGTGATGGGTCCAGTGCAGGGATCGAGTGATGAATCCAGTGCTAGAATCGAGTGATGGGTTCCAAGCAGGGATCGAGTGATGGGCCCAGTGCTGGGATCTGGTGATGGGCCCAGTGCTGGGATCTGGTGATGGGCCCAGTGCTGGGATCTGGTGATGGGCCCAGTGCAGGGATCGAGTGATGGGCCCAGTGCAGGGATCGAGTGATGGGCCCAGTGCAGGGATCGAGTGATGGGCCCAGTGCAGGGATCGAGTGATGGGCCCAGTGCAGGGATCGAGTGATGGGCCCAGTGCAGGGATCTGGTGAAGGGCCCAGTGCAGGGATCGAGTGATGGGCACAGTGCAGGGATCTGGTGATGGGCCCAGTGCAGGGGTCGAGTGATGGGCCCAGTGCAGGAATCTAGTGATGGGCCCAGTGCAGGGATCTGGTGATGGGCCCAGTACAGGGATCGAGTGATGGGCCCAGTGCAGGGATCTAGTGATGGGCCCAGTGCAGGGGATTTAGTGATGGGCCCAGTGCAGGGGATTTAGTGATGGGCCCAGTACAGGGATCGAGTGATGGGCCCAGTGCAGGGATCTAGTGATGGGCCCAGTGCAGGGGATTTAGTGATGGGCCCAGTACAGGGATCGAGTGATGGGCCCAGTGCAGGGATCGAGTGATGGGCCCAGTGCAGGGATCGAGTGATGGGCCCAGTGCAGGGATCGAGTGATGGGCCCAGTGCAGGGGATTTAGTGATGTGCCCAGTACAGTGATCGAGTGATGGGCCCAGTACAGGGATCGAGTGATGGGCCCAGTGCAGGGATCTAGTAATGGGCCCAGTGCATGGGATTTAGCCAGGGCACAAGTCCTAAAAAAAGAAGTGGGGGGACGCACCAAGTTAGGTGGTGTCACCGGAAGTGACGTCACGAAATTTGCCGGTCTCCGTCTGAAATGCGTGAATACATACAAGATACAAGTAGAGGTATAATACTGCAATAAGTGGCAGTCACTCAAAACACAAGAACGCACTATACACAGGACTCATTCCTCGGATTACACGGTTATTACAGACTCGGAACGTAGGCACTACGGGCATCTGTCGGGGTCCCTGGAAGTGACATGCTCGGCAGTGTTGACAGCGCAGCTCCTTGAAGCCTTGGCGCCTCGGCTGTGCTCTGAGAAAGGCTGGCAAGGGGAGGGCGCAAGGTGAAAGGGGAGATTAGTCTGAGCCTCGGGTGCATTTGAAAGGCTATCATTCGCGCGCAGGTGCAGACTCGGGTACCGGCTCCATCTTTTGGGCAGGGGGGACGGCGTCCACCCGGTAAAAACCCGGTAAAATAAGTGGGGGGACGCCGTCCACCAGCGTGGTACCCCGACTCGAGCCCTGGATTTAGCGATGGGCCCAGTGCAGCGATCGAGTGATGGGCCCAGTGCAGGGATCGAGATCGCTGTGTTCTTGTTTGCACGCCTCTGCACATGACCTTCTCACACACCAGGTCAGAAGGCAGCACGGATCCGGGCTGTGATTGCAGCAGGGTCATGAGGCAGGACTTGGACAAAGACGGAATGTGAGAGGAAAAACAAAAATCTGGCACGTGCTGCACATGTTTTTGAGGAAACTGGGCGAGTGATGTCAGTGGGGACGTGGGAACAGAGTTTGGTGTGAAAATTTGGGGATTTCTCACTCTATCGTTGACTTTAATTTGATGTTTTAGGAGTGAGAACGATGGGAAAAATAACTTTTATACAAAAAATATAGTTTTGAGCCAAAAAAAGTGGAGGCTTCTTCTGAACTGGCGTTGGCCAGAATGCGGTAGGCCAAAATCCATCCCAGGTACCGGGCTCAGGGGTCCACTGAGAGTCCAGAGGGCACCGGGAACATGCAGGCCTGGTTTATCCGGTGCCAGGTGGCACACTCAGAGAGCAGGCCAAAGGGTACAGAACCCCCGCCTAACGCACCTTTCAGAGACATACCTTTCCGCCCCCCCCGTGCCCTGTCCCCAGCAGCCCCCCAAGAGATCAGCTCTGACATGTGACAGACTCTGCTTCAACCTAATGTACCTTCAAGGTGACCCACCCTGTGCCGCGTCCCCAGCAGCCTCCCAAGAGAGATCAGCTCTGATATGTGACTGACTCTACTCCAACCCAATGCACACTCAGAAGCGCCCCGCCACCTGCATGACTCCCTCCTCCCGGGACCCAGCAGCCTTTGATAAATCTGTTCTGACATGTGACTGACTGCACTTAAACCTAATGCACCTTTCATAGGCACCCTTCTCTCCCCCCGGATCAATGACACAATATTGCCTCACACATTATCGACTACATTATTATCGCCAAAATAATAAAATAAATAAATTACAACTAAAAAACATAAAAACAACTTTTTACACTAAACAAAATATGAAAATAACACATTAAACTACATATAAACATATTTTACCAACATAGTAAACAAATCACATTACTAAAATAAATATAAATCACATAAAATCAAAATAAAGCTAAATACATCACAAAAACAATAAAAAAAATTCTTTCCTACGTGTGCATCGAGACAACTGTAGAATAATATACTGTTATGTAAAATCTGTTTGCTTTAATAATTTGTTATCCTCCAGCATAATTGACTGTCACATAGTCCGACACACAGATTTGTATATCGGTGACAATAATAGCACTCTCGGTTGTATGTGTATTGAATACAGTGTTATTATTTGGATACAAGAATCTTTTCATGGGCTATTTACCAGCTCTTAACTTTCAATACTTATGTATGTTATTATTTTTACTGTAGCACGCAATATGTTACAAGATGGCCGAAACAAGTTTTACCATTTGTGATGTTCTTAATCCTTCTTCTCTTTCTACACTCACAATTGTTTTCTTAAAAAGGTGCTGGAAATACAGCTAGCTCACCCATGATCAAGGCGTGTTCACACCGAAATGCGTTGGGTTTTGTTTTTGCATGTTTGCACCTAATTAAAACATTGCTTTTCAAGCTACGATTTGGTGGATTTTATGGCACAGGAGTGCTCCTGTGCCATAAAATCCACCAAATATATATATATATAAAAAATACCCTTTCAGGCTTAGAGTGCCGAATAAATTATGCAAAGTAGGAAGCAGAGAACTCTGGATAGTTCCCAATTTTAGGTGGAGAGCAGCTCCTATATAGAGCACCCTGCAAAAAGGCTTTGTCCCTTTCTAGCTCGGTGTGGATGACACTGTGCTAATCCTATGCTTAAAAACTTCTAGAAAAACAGACATTTGAGGTGAGCTGATTCAGAGAGTCGCTGGTGTTGCAGAGTGCTGTATAAAGGAGCTGCACTCCACCTAAATTTGGGAACAACCCAGAGTTCTGTGCTTCCTATTTTGCATATATATATATATATATATACACACTTAGAAATCCTTGCTGACACAGCCGCGCCGCGCCAGAAGAAAAGTGCCCGCACTCCAGGTAAATCCAGAAACAGTTTATTTTAGTTAAGCTGACGCGTTTCGACCGAGAGGTCTTTGTCAAAGCTATATATATATATATATATATATATATATATATATATATATATATATATATATATATATATATATAATAAAAGCAAAATTACCTACATAGATATTAAGCATTACAAAACAAACATTAATCAGCTTTCATAATAAAAGGGCATAACTGAAAAAAATTCAAACCTAAAGAAAACTAACCACTAACTAACCATAAACAAACAAACAATAAAATCACACAAATAATTAAACCAACAATATAAAAAGCACACAATTGTTATCACCTTACTACTTAAAAAAACTACAAATGCTGCAAGTAGAGGAGACTCTGATGCATTTTCTAACCAGAACCTGAAAACAGAAGTGGAGATATATATACACAACTACCTTGCAAAGTAAGAAAAACATATATTTCAGTATATTCAAGCTAAACATAAAAGTAATTAAAGTGAAAAATTTCAAATAACAAATATTTAACAAAACACTCTACTACTTCTATTTCTTTACATTTAGTTACTATATAGAAACTATTACAGCATCGAGAAACTGCTAATCTACCGAAAAACAAAACCAGTCACATACGTGGCAAAAGAAAATACCAAAAGTAAGCAAATTAAATGTATTACAAAACAGGAGCTCACCCTAAAAGAGGTAAAAAATAAAGTATAACTAACTCAGCCCCCACTACCTACCAACAAACAAACATTTAAAATGAAAAAAATGCACTTAATAAAAAACAACAATAAAAAACCACTTGCTCCACATTATGAGACCCCAAATGGAAATTCTGCAAAGAAAGTGTGCACCATCCAGCAAGAACATACATGTAAGTGTAAAACAGAAAAAGTTATACATAATTTTGCATATGAATAACAAACTTATTATACATTTGAAATTTGTAACTATTTATACCATTACACTATTTTTAGACATAATGACAGAAAGAAAAAGATACAGCACGTCACAGAAAGGAAACAATTTATTGTCTCACATTGGCTACACTTACAACCAAGAAAGTACAACGATGGAACCTGTCAATTGGAAATGTGGTAAATATTACTCTAATGCTTACTATGGGAGGGTCACAAAAGATGATGTTGTAATTAATGTAAGGGAACACAACCACCCCCAAATGTGACAGAAATAGATGACACGTATTGCAACATATAAGAAAAGCAAGCAGTTGTTCCCAAGAGCCCAAAACTAAAATACTAAAAGATATACTCCTTATAGTCCCCGAACACATCACAGGCCAACTACCAGCTATACCCACTTTAAAACGCTTAACTATACAAACTAAAAAAGCCACCAGCGATACCTCTCCTTCCCCTAGAAGATACCAAGATATCCAAATACCTGAACACCTTACAACCACACTTAGGGCCTCATTAGAATGTCGAGCAGACCGCCACCGACAGGCCATTGGTGGTGGTCCGCCCCACATCCAGAGAAACGGTCCGACTGCCGGTTTAAGATACCGGTGGTTGGAGCGGAGCGGGCGTGGAGAATGACTGCCGCCTGTGACAGGCTCAAGGAGCCCGTTGGGCGTCAGTCAGACAGTAATACCTAAAATGAAGGCGGTGCCTGTGCAGGCATCACCACAGGGATTATAATGTCCATTTCCCATTGCCTTTTCATGGCAGTCCCACCACAATGGAAAGGCTGTCAGAAAGGGACTTTGGGGGCCCCTAGCAAGGCCCCTGGCCGACGTGGGCGTCTGCTTTGTGGCCAGGGGGGCACATGTGGTGCCCCCCCAAACATCCATGCACAGTGTGCCAGGCACAACATGGTGCCTGGTACATGGATGACTGAAAACATGCCTTTTACTACTGCAGCTTGTTCTGCTGCCCTTTGTTTTCGATCGCCTAAACGGCAGTCGCATCATAATATAGCGGGTGGAGCCACCGACTACTTGCCGGCCGGTCTTCATCCTGCTACGATGGCAGTCGGACGCTTGTGTGATCACCATCGTAATGAGGCCCATAATGAGGAACCCTTACTCTTACATGATAACCTAAACAATGATAAATGAATCCTAATATTTTCTACAACTGATAACTTACTGAAACTCAGTCTTTGTCAAACATGGATGATGTATGGAACCTTCAAAATGTGCCCCAAACCATTCACTCAGACATACACCATACATGGTGAATATCAAAACGCAACTATACTGTTTGTATATGCCCTACTACCTAATAAACAAAGTAGCACTTACTCCAAAGTATTAAACCATATTAAAATGAAAACAAACAACTACTGCCCACAAATATAATAATTGATTTTGAACAAGACATGATTCAAACCACTTTAAAATCTACACACACACAGCCATACAAGGCTGTTACTACGGGCCCGATTACGAGTTTGGCTGTGCGGGAGTGCGACCGCCATGCCACTGACTCGCTCCCACACCACCAAACCTGTGTGCACACCGCACGTCAGATTACGTTTTTTTTGTCACTGGCGAGCGGTTCTTTGGTGGTCCCAGCGCGGTGCCTGTGAAATAGACACCACAATGGGAACATCAAAGGCAGTACCCTCACGCATGGACTGGTGCAGTCCATGCCGTGCAGGTACTTGGGGTGCATGCACACAGGGGGGCACAACATGCCCCCCATGCATGCACCCTTGGGAAACAGGGGCCCTATAGGGCCCCTTTGTTTCCTCTCCTCCACGGTTTTCATGTAGTAGGAACTGCCATGAAAGCCATGGCGGAGAGGAAACTCGTAATATACTTGGTGGGACCGCGTCAGTCCCACCAAGCATATTGCACCTCAAGACCACAGTGCCACCACCAGGGATCTCAGATCCCTGGCGGTTGTGGCAGTGCAAAGGCGGTCCGACCACCCTAGTCGTAATAGGGCAGTTCCACCGCCAGTGTGGCGGTGGCCGGACCGCCACTGCCACACCACTCTGAGTCTTGCAGTCCGTGAACCGCCAGACTCATAATAAGGCCCTAAGTGTAGAATATGCTACAAGCTGTCAATTTGCAGTTGAAATCAAAAAATTATTGTATTAGCCTATATCCCTGTCACATAGGTAGCTAACCACTACAATTTACTTACATAAAGTCCATTCTATCAACAGAATGAACATGAACAAAGCCCCCTAATGGATTATTTTGAAGACACTTGGGGCCAGATTACTACATTTGGTGGTGCGGGGGCGGGCGGCCTGCCACCACCACGCCCTTGCACCGCCAAGAGTCGCTGCCGCCCGCCTGCCAAATTCCACGTTTTTTTGTAGTCTGGCTGGCGGGCAGCGGTTCCCACTGCTGTGCCTCTTTCAAAGACACAGTGCCTTTGAAAAAGGCACAGCAATGGGAACGCCTCACAAAGTTCCTGCATGGCATAGACTGTAAAGTCCACGCCGTGCAGGAACTTGTGTGCATACACAGGGCAGAGAGGCACAAAGGGGCCCGGTGGAGCCGCCATGATAAGCCTGGCGGAGAGGAAACTCGTAATATGCTTGGGGGAACCACTGCAGTACCCGCCAAGCAAATAGTGGCCTCTGAGTGCCATGCCACCACCAGGAAACAGTGGTTCCCTGGTGGCGTCGACTATCCCAGGGCAGTCCGACTGCCCAAGTCGTAATGGGGCAGTTGGACCGCCAGTGCAGCAGTGGCTGGACCACCACTGCCTCGTCACCACGAGTCTGGCGATCCTCAAACCGCCAGACTCGTAATTTGGCCTTTAGGTTTGCAGACTGCATTGCTCTGGAAACAGACGCCAACCCAAATTCCAAATACTATGGTGAAATGTCTATGACAGCACCTTGGCACAGGAAGCCAAAACAAAGCTAACAATAACTATGAATGGAACAATCAGTAACACAAATTCAACCAAAAATTAGCAAATAAACCAATAGAATGTACGACATGCTATAAGGTAAGGTAAACCTCTTTATAAACAACAAAGGAGGACACTACTTAGAATCAATAGCTAAAACCCTATTATATATTAAATAACCTAGAAAAAACCCAGATAATGAAAAACATATTCCAAACCAGCATAACTAAATTATTTTTAGACAAATAATATACATATTATATTTTACATCAGTAAAAAATAAATACAACTAAAATGTCAAATAAGACAGAAGAATACAAATATTATGTAAGTAATTTACATTAAAAAATATGAATCTCAGCAACCACAAACCTCAAATAGCATATAAAATGTAAGGATTAATTACAACACATAAAATATATTTTAACAATATCAATCACATAAAACTGACATAATTCAGAAATTATAACATTTCTCACCCAGAACAAATAATCTAAATATTACTCCTGTGCTGTAGCTGCAAATACTCTTGCGTATCCATGTCTTCAAAAAGTATAATCCACCAAAAATGGAAAAAGAAACTCCAGAAGCCTCAGAAATGCAGAAATAAACTAGACCAATAGAGATCCATTGAAGCATTCCAAAGTCTTCAGAAACCATTAAAAAAACTCTAAAAAGCATCTAAAAAAAGAAACACTCCTGAAAAAAACAAAAAAGGGAATCAAAGTAAATAAAATATTGGTTTACTGCAAATAAAAATGTTTTTTTTTTTTTTTTTTAAACGCTAACTCGCAATGTCCATAATAGATATTGGCAATCGAAAACCTGCAAAGTAAAACACAATTCCCACCCGCAAAAAAACAGTAACTTAAAAAAATAGCATATACATCACACTTAGGGCCAAATTACGAGTCCGAGGACCACCAGACTGGTAGGGGCGTGGCGGTCCAGCCACCATCGCACAGGTGGTCTGATCGCCCCATTACGACTTGGGCATTCGGACCCCCCTGGGACCGCCACCAGGGAACCGCTGTTCCCTTGCGGTGGTCAGAGGCCAAAATATGCTCGGCGGGACCACCGTGGTCCTGCCAAGCATATTACGAGTTTCCTCTCTGCCAGGGTTGTGAGGAAACAAAGGGGGCCCCACTGGGCCCGCTTGTACCTCTGTCACAACATGTGCCCCCCTGTGTGCATTAACACAAGTTCCTGCACAGCATGGGCATTACAGTCCATGCCTTGCAGGAATCTTGTGAGGCGTTCCCATTGCGGTGCCTTTTTCAAAGGCACTGTGCCTTTGAAAGAGGCACCACAGTGGGAACCACCACGCTGTATGCCCACCAGACTATAAAAAACGTGTAATCTGGCGGGCATTTGACAGCGACTTTTGGCGGTGCTTGGGTTGCCCGCCCCGCACTGCCAAAAGTAGTAATAAGGCCCCCAGTCATCAAAAAGCACATAACAAAAAATAATGTAGTGTAACAATACATTACTAACAAACTCTACCTACACCTATGCCAACACACTAGTGAACAACACTACAATAAATACAACTAAATATAGGATGAAAAAAAAAACAGCACTATAATTAAAGTCTACAACTCCCTCTTATATCCCCCCTACCCTCAAAACCCAATAAAAACCTTTAAAAAGGTCTTACCCGTTCCAACGAACAGCAGCACCTTCCCACGACCTCCTTTCAGGAAAATAGACTAAAAATGAGACGAATAGACCACAAAATAGAAGGTAGTGAAAAAAGACTGATAAATGAAACTAAAAAAAGACTATCTTCCCATGGAAAATAAAAGTATTTAAAAATATACAATAATTTTATATATACTAAACAAATTACGTATGTTTACAAATGTACTTAAAATAACTTATTAATGTTGTAAAAATGTAAAACAATGTAAAAAATACAAAAAATTTACAAAATACAAAACTGTTCAAATATAATTTATGTGGTTTATTTAATAGTAAAATCATATTAAAATGTTTATATATAAATAAGAAAATGTTTTTGTATAAGTACAATTATATATGTTAAACAATGTAAATATATAAATTAAATAAGTATGAGGAAAAAAATTACAAACTGTATTACGTACCTCTAATGTAATAAAGAAATATAAATATGGTAAATTACAAATGCACAACCAACTCCTATGAGAATTGTTTTTCTGAAAATCATGGAAACAAATTAGATAACATTAACTACTCCTACTGCATACAAAACCCTTTTAACAAAAGTATTGGACACTAAAACGCAGTAGCGGCCGGTGGTGGGAGTGCTGCCGGGTGGTGACGCGGGGCGGGTGGTAGTAAACTACGGATTTCGGCCGCACTGAGGTAAGTAAACAAAAAAAAGAATTTTGTTGCGCGCGCTGCATCGCCAAATGCGATGCAGCGCGCGCAACGAAATTTGTTTTATTTATTTTTTGTTTACTTACCTCAGTGCGGCCGTATTCGTAGTTTACTACCCCCAGCCCTGCCCCTCCCCCGCCCCGCGTCACCGCCCGGCAGCACTCCCACCACCGGCCGCTACTGCTAAAACGGTTGCATTAACTATTCCCACTTCAAATTAAACCATTTTGGAGAAGGTGTTGGACACTAAAGGGGTCACATTTACTACTCCCACTCCAATCTAAACAATTTTAGGGAAAATGTTGGACACTAGAGGGGTTAAATTAACTATTCCCACTCCAATAAAAACTATTTTGGGGAAGGTGTTGGACCCTGAAGAGCTAACCTTTATTATTCCCACTCTAATCAAAACCAAATAAAGAAGGTAGTGGGCACTAAAAGAGTAACATACAAAATGCATACTCCACAGTAAAACATAATTTATTAAATAAGTAAATAAAACATCACTTATAACAGCATTACCATAACAAAAATCTATATATTTAACATGAACATATTAAGTAATTAAAACATCCCTCTATTAACACAATAACATAATTAATTATGCACAATAATAAAACTTAAAATAAAAAATCCACAATTTACATGAATAAATTATTGTATTAAACACACTATTCAAAAAATTGACAAACTAAAATAAAATAAAAATACAATAAAATACATATAAAAACACATAAAAACGATATTCTACCCAGTGATATTTTATCCAATGATATTTTTTACGATATTAAAAACAACACTTAAAACTGTCTTCTTACTTCCGATATACTGTCCATGATATTTTTGACATCCTGATATTCTTGACACGATATTTTGGTGTCACAATATTTTTATTTGATTTTTTTCTTCGAAACAACCCCACGTTCTCTGTCCCCAGCAGCCTCCCAAGAGATCAGTTCTGACATGTGACTGACTCTGCTCCAACCCAATGCACCTTCAGAAGCACCCTGCCTCCCGTGAGACCCCCCTCCGTGCCCTGTCCCTAGCAGACACCCGAGATCAGCTCTGACATGCGACTGACTCTTCTGCAACCCAACGCACCATCAGAATCACCCCACCTCCCGTGTGACTCCCTCCTCCCTGTCAACAGCAGACTCCCAAGAGATCAGCTCTGACATGCGACTGACTCTACTCCAACCCAAAGCACCTTAAGAAGCACCCCACCTCCCTTGAGACCCCCTCCTCCCTGTCCCCAGAAGACTCCCAAGAGATCATCTCTGAAATGCGACTGACTATACTCCAACCCAACGCACCATCAGAAGCACCCTGCCTCCCGTGTGACCTCTCTGTGCCCTGTCCCCAGCAGCCTCACAAGAGATCTGTACTGACATGTGACTGACTCTACTCCAACCCAACGCACCATCAGAAGCACCCCGCCTCCCTTGAGACCCCCCTCCTCCCTGTCCCCAGCAGACTCCCAAGAGTTCTGTACTGACATGTGACTGACTACTCCAACCCAATGCACCTTCAGAAGCACCCTGCCTCCCGTGTGACCTCTGCGTGCCCTGTCCCCAGCAGCCTCCCAAGAGATCTGTACTGACATGTGACTGACTCTACTCCAACCCAATGCACCTTCAGAAGCACCCTGCCTCCCGTGTGACCTCTGCGTGCCCTGTCCCCAGCAGCCTCCCAAGAGATCTGTACTGACATGTGACTGACTCTACTCCAACCCAATGCACCTTCAGAAGCACCCTGCCTCCCGTGTGACCTCTGCGTGCCCTGTCCCCAGCAGCCTCCCAAGAGATCTGTACTGACATGTGACTGACTCTACTCCAAACCAATGCACCTTCAGAAGCACGAGCACCCTGCCTCCTGTGTGACCTCTGCGTGCCCTGTCCCCAGCAGCCTCCCAAGAGATCTGTACTGACATGTGACTGACTCTACTCCAAACCAATGCACCTTCAGAAGCACGAGCACCCTGCCTCCTGTGTGACCTCTGCGTGCCCTGTCCCCAGCAGCCTCCCAAGAGATCTGTACTGACATGTGACTGACTACTCCAACCCAATGCACCTTCAGAAGCACCCTGCCTCCCGTGTGACCTCTGCGTGCCCTGTCCCCAGCAGCCTCCCAAGAGATCTGTACTGACATGTGACTGACTCTGCTCCCGCCTAATGATCCTCCATAGTGTCACTTGTGACTGTCTCTGTCAGATTCCCTACCAGTCTTTCAGGAGACCAGCGCCGTCTTGTGACTGACTGACCTAGTCTTAGTGACCATTCAATGCCAGCCGGACTGACACGTGCCTGACTGATGGCTTTCCGCAGCCTGCGGCAGCCTAGTATGTCGCTGGATTGGCCTCATCCATTCCAACGTTTAAGAGGCACCGCTGGCCTCTCTGGCGACTGACTGTGCCCCTACCACCAGCCTTTGAATGACAGTAATTCTTGAAGTTTTCCATAGATGCCAGTCCCCCACCACCGGCCTTGGAAAGAACAGAAACTCGAAGTTTTCCATAAATGCCAGCCCGCCCCTGCTGCCGACCTTGGAAGATGGTAACTCACGCTGTTTCCATAAAGGCCAGTGCGCCCCCTGCTGCTGACAGGTTGTGTCTGCAGTCTCTTTCACTGCCAGGGTGCTTGCTTCCATTGGCCTTTCAGCGGCTCCTTTCCCATGTTAAGGTTAGAGGGTTTGTTTCTGACCGTGCACTGACATCTAGTGGCGAAATGAGGCCATGGCATTCGATAACACACTAATATCAACATTTAATCGTCTCCTTTTAAACCAAAGGGTCTTTGCAGATGTTATTAATACCCATTTCAATAGTACTCGTCATATCAACCTCAGAAGGTTTAACAGCGGAGTTATCCCTGTGGGGAGTCGAACCTCTGATCTACAGATGATGCATACATGTTTTTCAGAGCTGTTTTGCCCCATGCAGATTCCTCCGTTCTTTGCAGCCCTGGGGGTCCCTTGCACTCTGGTCTGATGTTGCTCTGGGGTGACTACCTCACTCCAGGTCATCAAAGACACTGTCTCCCATCCTGAGCCTTTTACCCACAAATCACTGCTTTCAGGTGTGTTATTCTAATTAGTTCAATAGAAGTACAACACGACTACAACACCCAGAATGCATTAGGCTATCACATGAAAGTCCTGCACTAAAAACAGTGTCGGCGAAGACCTGGAGGGAGGCAGTCACTGTATGTTGCACCCCTCTCCTGGCCTGATAAGTTCAAATTCAAGTTTATTCATAAAGTGCATAGTTAATTAAAACCATTACACTAACAATGAAATCAGAGAAATTGTTAAACTATAGAATGACCCGATAGCACAGATAATAACTTTCTGGGGACATCTCCCACAGAAGCTTAGCCAACAGCCCTCCGTCTGACCTCCGTCAACCCTCCCGAGGGTAAGACAAGAGCAGGCGGTTGTCAGAGTGAGCAGGAGAGAGCCCCAGGCCTGCAGGCAGCAGAGGGAGCCCTCTGGTGGGGAGGTAGGGAGACATGAAGCCTCTTGGCTAATACTAACCAAGCTACAAGCACCGGCCTGCCTACGGTCACAGGCTATATTAACAAACAACAGGAGAAAAGCCTGTAACCCCAGTTGAGACCTGGGTGAGTACAATATCATGCAACAATTTCTCAATGGGAGTCAACAAAAAAGGTACAAATTAGAACAGTCAGTTAATTACACAAATCCTTAAAAGATTAATCGTGGGCTTCATCCCTCTTCACTGGTGACCAGTGGCTCTGGCCCAGCCTTTGACGGTTACCCTCCACATAATTCCATTATCGTGGGTGTATTGGCTCTGTCGTTGCTCCGACCCAACGGCGCTGTTGGTAGCAGTCGCGGCTCCTGGTGGGAGTGCTGTGGGGCGGGGGCAGGGTGGGGGGTAGTAAACTCCGGCGTACGGCCGAACGTAGGTAAGTACATAAATAAATAAATAAATAAAACGAATTACATTGCGCGCGCTGCAATGCCAAATGGCGGTGCGGCACGCGCAATGTAATTCGTTTTATTTATTTATTTATGTACTTACCTCCGTTCGGCCGTACGCCGGGGTTTACTACCCCCCACCCCGCAGCTCTCCCACCAGGAGCCGCGACTGGTTGGTAGTCGAAAGTACTCATTAATGTCTTTGAATCCTGCTAGGAGTAGCTTTCTCAGCCCCATCTTGTTTTTCCTTTATTTCAGATTCCTTGGATTCCTTTCAGGTACCTACAGACACATATTCTAAATACATGTACACTGGTCTAAGTTTAATTGTGGAAAGTGTGTTCTAGGGTTGTCCTTCCTTTGTTTTTTCCCCACTTTGTGTTCTCTTGTCCCGAGGATAACCTCGAGTCGCGTAGATCGAAGCGCCCTCGACTTTTATCAGCCTGATTGGAATTGCTAATTATGCGACGATTCTTTCACTAATTGTGTTATGAAATCAATGTTCGTGCATAATTTTTGCATCAATTAACTTCCAATCTATACTCTGTTTTCCTTGTTTCTTTACATGTTTCACTTGCACAGTTTAAACACCCCTTTTCACGAGCACAGTGGGTTCACCTTGCACTTTAAACACAACCTAAAAAACGTTATTGATGCTGCCGTCACATTTCTCAGTAAAAGTATACAGTAAATATTTTCTTTTGATAAATGCAAATTCTTGAACTTACAAAAAATTTGATTATGTGTTATTTGTGTAATTAACTTACTGTTCTAATTTGTACCCTTTTTATTGACTCCCATCCTGTCACAGGCTAAGCAGGAGCCCATTTCAAACCAACTCTTGTACACTTTGAAACTACACTCAGTGCTGCTGAAATGTCAATAAATAATAGCAAAAAGCACAGGCAAAGCAAATCGTTCCCGCATTTTGGCTTTGCCAGTGCAGACCTATTGGCTTTCCTTTGACTATGCCTTTTATCAAGGCTATTTAGCGTAATCAGAAACAGAAAAAAACCTGGTTGTTGCTGCTGCCAAGAAATTGTCAAAATGAAGCACAAAGCTCACGCATACGCGTGCATGCATCACCATGCCTGTGTATGTATGCATCATGATGCTACAGCAGCTGTCACGTGGTGATGTGTGCACGCGCATGCGTCAACGTGCTTGCATGTGCATAGGTCATGAGAAGGCAGCCATTTTGTTTTGTTACCATTCTTAGAGTGATAAATTAATTAAATAAATAAATTAGAAGTGTGCTTGAGCGCATTCTTATAAAAGACTGCCCGGCAGCAAATTGCATCTGCTGGCCCTCCTAAGAGGTTTTAATTTTACTTTAAAAAAAAAGAAGGAATGGGCATGGGAGCATGGAGGAGCAGGGCCTATAGGGGGAGCCAGAGCAAGCGAACAGGGAGGGGGATGGGAAAAATGGAGGGGGGTGGTTTATAAAAAATACGGGGGCGGAGGGAGGTGGGAGAAGATGGGAGCTAGAGTGGGAGAGAAATACAGAAGGCGCGGGGGGGGGTTAGGGGTCTGAAGGGGAAGCGGCACACAGGGGAGCGGGGGAGAGCACAAGAAAACACATGCACTCCCATAGAGTGCTAATAGAAGTGTAGTTCTCTGAATATAAGCATTGAAATGACAGACGTCACTCAAGCAAAACATGGTAAAGAATGAGGGGCATTGAACAGGAAGTAAATCCATCAAATAAAAAGTAAGGAAATGTAACAGACAAGAAAGCCATCCAATCCCAAGCAAAAGTACTGACCCAAAGCCCATTAAATGTGTGCATTTTATGCATCATCAACAATAGGTCTTTTCAGAATGGGCAGCTATAGGCGAGACCTAAAAGCGTGAGGTGAATGGTTAAATGTGTGCAGCGCGGTACACTCACAGCATACAAAGTAGAATAGGTACTGGAAGAAGGTCACATGGAGCCATACCATAGCTATCGCGAGGCCTTCCGCGTCCTGTATCTATTAATGATCCACACACAGTGGAGAGGTGTGGTGCATCGGCCAGGGCAGCTGACTTCGGAGCACAGGGTTCACGGTTCGATCTCCGGCTCCGGCAGCAGCTCAGCTCAGCACCATGTGACTCTGGGCAATAGCTCACTTAATTTCCACGACGGCCCCCAGCGCCTTGAGACCCGTAAGGGTGAGTAGCTGCGCTATATAAAAAAAAAACGGACTTACACACCACAGGCTGAATTTTCACAGTTCCTCTGACACAGGCACTATTAACAACTCACTGGTTCTGAGACAAATTTCGGCCACGGACCACGCTCAAAACGGGGGTGGCCATCATGCCACTTTCAGAAGGGGCGGTGTGGAGAAGGAAAGGGTTGGCATGAGGTGGGAGGACAAGACAATGCTCTGGTTCATGCAGTTACAACATGGGTGGAGGACGGCTGGATTCATGCCAGAGTTTCAAACAACCACTATGTAAATAGGGTCTATTCAAATTCACTATATGCCAATTTACCTTGCATGGATATCCTGAAGATCTGGAACGGATCCAGCCCTCCTGGATCTAATATGGCCACCCCTTCTCTTGTGGGATCACTCCTGGACGTTGATGGATGAAGTAAATGTATTTATGTAGGATAGCATTGCAGGTTGAGCAGTCTCTAAGCGCTGTTGTGGTGGATGCTGTAGGCAAAAGACCCATAGCTGGGAAGGCTAACCTCGGAGGCGATGCTTCAGAAGAAGTCTAAACGCAGTGTGATCGGACTCCAATAGAACCATAGAGACTGTGCTTCATAAGAAGTCTAAGCTCAGTGTGAATGGACTCCAATAGAACCATAGAGACTGTGCTTCATAAGAAGTCTAAGCTCAGTGTGATCGGACTCCAATAGAACCATAGAGACTGTGCTTCATAAGAAGTCTAAGCTCAGTGTGAATGGACTCCAATAGAACCATAGAGACTGTGCTTCATAAGAAGTCTAAGATCATTGTGAATGGACTCCAATAGAACCATAGAGACTGTGCTTCATAAGAAGTCTAAGCTCAGTGTGAATGGACTCCAATAGAACCATAGAGACTGTGCTTCATAAGAAGTCTAAGCTCATTGTGAATGGACTCCAATAGAACCATAGAGACTGTGCTTCATAAGAAGTCTAAGCTCAGTGTGAATGGACTCCAATAGAACCATAGAGACTGTGCTTCATAAGAAGTCTAAGCTCAGTGTGAATGGACTCCAATAGAACCATAGAGACTGTGCTTCATAAGAAGTCTAAATGCAGTGTGATCGGGCTCCAGCAGAACCATAGAGGTGGTGCATCTGAAGAAACCTAGAGAAAGTGTGATCGGGCTCCAGCAGAACCATAGAGATGATTCTTCAGCAGCAGTCTAGACGGGGTACGAGCAGAGTACCATCGGATCATTGAGACAATGCTTTAGCAGCAGTTTAGATACAGTCTGAACAGGCTCCTATAGAACCATAAGATATTACCACTGCCAGAAACCTCTATATAATAATGGCTACCACATAATCTTTTATCAACCAAGGGCACTCTCAGAGTCTGCACCTGGAAGCTGTGATACGTGCCTTTGCTTTGCTATGCTATGTGGATTTATAAAGCGTGTAGCTACCCAAGGACTTCCCAGCACTGTGTGAGTCATAGCATACACTAGCAGGCCACTGGTGTGGTATGTGTCTAGAGCTAGTGGGGGTATAGCCATGTTTTAAGCATTTTTCTGAATCGGGTCTCGTTGAGTTCATTTCTCAGATTAGTGGGCATTTCATTCATAGCTTAGGGGTCAAATGTGAGCAGGATCGACCCCCCCTCATCTGGTCCTTTGGATTTGCAGAACCTTTAGTAGTCAAGCATTTGAGGATCTTAAGGTCCTGCTACGGGTGTAGGGTACCAAAAGGGCTCTTATCGAAGAGGGTCCTTTATAGTTGATTCCCAGAAGAGGCAGATAAAGTGCCTTGAATTCTACCCTTTCCTCCACTTGAAGCCAACGCAAGGAGGCCAGTGCACCTTTTGCTGAGGTGTGTTTGGGTAGCATGAGGATAGCCCTTGCGTTTTGGACTAACTGAAGTCCCTTGATAATATATTTGGGTGAGCCCATATACAGGGAGTTCCCATAGTCCAAGCAGGAAAGAATCAGTGCTTGGACCACTATTCTCCTACATTGTCTGGGAAGGAGGTCTAAAATTTTGCACAGGGTTCTGATCAGGCCAAAGCAAGATGCTGCCATTTTTTTTTCTTGGGCCTCCATAGATAGATACCTTTCCATCCACATGCCTAAGCTCTTTACGGGGGAGGACAGGACTGGGGGAGTTCCTAGGCACCCTGGCCATCCGAGGGTTGTTTGCAGTGTTGGCTTGTTTCCTAAAATCATCAGCTTGGTTTTGTCTCCGATCAATTTAAGTGAGCAGTTAGCCTTCCACCTGGCGACTTTCTCTAGAAAATGGGCCAGTTGTTGTTGTGAACCTGTCCCTGGAAAGGGAGACGACCAGTTGGGTCTCGTCAGCATAGGAGACAATCAAATTCCATGACGATGCCTGCCAATGGATGCAAATACATTTTAAAAAGTATGGGGCTCTATGCAGAGCCCTACGGAACCCCACATCTAAATAGCAGGGAGGTTTGCAAATTTGAAAGGACCTTTCTTTTAGGAACGAGGACAGCCAGTTCAAAGCTCCATTTTTTATTCCTATTTCTCTCATCCTGAGCACAAGGGTCTCGTGGTCAACCGTGTTGAATGCTGCACTCAGGTCGAGAAGGATATGGCCGCGGAACTTCCTTTGTCCAGCAATATTTTCAGCTCCTCGGTTATTGCTAATAATGCGGATTCCATACTATGATGTGGCTAGAAACCAGACTGAGTGGGGTTGAGAAGAGAGTTCTCCTCCAGGAAGAGGGAGAGGTTTTGATTGATATGTTTCTCTAGTACCTTCCCCATGGCTGGAAGCAAGGAGATAGGTCTCTAGTTCCCGGGACATGAGGGTTTTTGGAGGATGGGTTTTTTAGCAAAGGTTTGCCACTTCATGTGTCCAAGCTTTGGGAACTACTCCAGTGGAAAGGGATAGAGTAAAGAGATCCAGAAGTGTGGGGGAAATCTCTTGTGCTCCTTACAGCAGAATATAAGGTGGCACTAGGTCTAAATGTGATCCCGATTTAGCTTTTCTCAATAAGTTAGAAGTAACTCCCTTGTGATAGGAGAAGTTTGACATGTCGCCTCCTCATGCAGAACAAGTGTCTCCAGCTTTTGGAGTGGTGAGTGACTTGACAATATGGAAAAGTTCCCTCTGGGCATTGGCTGCATTCATTATTATGGCTTCATAATATGATGTCTGTGCCTTTTCAATTTCCTGATGGAAATGTCTGATAGCCATCTGATAGTGGAATTTTAGGTTTTCTTCATTTTTTTTCTCCATTTTCATTCTAGGATCTTACAACCTTTTTTAGGGAGATCAGGTGGGTGGTGAACCAGAGTGCTGATGGGACACCCTCCAGTGTGAGTGAGATCAGGGCGTGATCTGTCCATGTCATTGGAGGTGGATTTCTAATTTTTATGTTAGGTTCATTACTAAACACCAGATCTAGAAGATATCCTTTGTCATGGGTGCGACCTTCTACTCTTTGAGTGAGCTGCAGACAGCCTAGATCATGTAAGGTGCCGGACATCATGGGGTCATTGATCTCATCAAAGTGAATGTTGAGAGACCCTAGGAGAGTAAAATTTGTTTTTTCAATGGCAAGACCTACTATCTACGGTAAAGCTCCGGAAACTTAGTACATGGGCCTGGGGGCCTGTATACTAGTAATCCGGAGAAGGAGCCAGTGGGTGACAGGTTTATAGTAAAGGAGAGATTTTCGCAGACTGGGATGGGCAGGGGATTGTATGTATATCTATATGTGTCTTTTAGGATGATAGTGGTACCCCCACCACTTTTGCGCGTGCGGTCTTTCCGACATATATAATATCCCAGGGAGCGCTTGATTGATGTCTGGTGTAGAGCAGTCATGTAGCCTCGTTTCTGTTAGAAACAGGACCTCCAGTTGTTCATCCTCCATTAGTGTTAGTGGCTCAAACTTATGACGTGACAGGGATCTACAATTCTTAAGTGCGAGGTTCCATTTTATGGGCCCAGGTCTTTTAGTTCTGACTTCCTCAGGGATCCAAACAGGGCCGGACTGGCTACCGGGCGTTTTGGTGTGCTGCCAAGCTGGGGGCTGATTTCGTTGATGGGGACCTGTGTGTGCTTAAAACCATTCGTTTTGCTTTGTTTATTTAGGAGCACACGCAGGTCCCCATCAACGAAATCAGCCCCCAGCTTGGCAGCACACCAAAACGCCCGGTAGCCAGTCCGGCCCTGGATCCAAATAAAAAAACTGCATAGGGTGCTGCACAGATCCCGGGTCTCTGGCCATGATGTGGGGCAGGTGTGCAGGGAGGGTTTAGGCCTGAGAGAGTATAGGGATTGAGCTCCCTTTTTTGTGGGGATTTTGGCAGGGTTCCTGTCCCCTGGTCCTGTTTGGGCACCGACGGTTGCAAATGGGCTTGCCTTTAGCGTGCCTTCGGCGCACCTGCTGCATGCGTCCCCTGCACGCCCACGTCCCAGCTGCCATTTAAGGCTGTGGAATAAACACTAGAGCACCAACGTCACTGGCTTCTCTATGGTCAGGAATCTAAAAGTGAAAGTGCAGTCTCTATGATCAGGGGACCAAAAGTACAAGGGCAGAGTTCTTTCTAATTCACCCTTAATGTGCAATTCCCCTTCACAGAATCAGATTCAAGTATTTACATCCCGTATTTAAAAGCAGTCATTCACGTAATTTAAAGCAGCATTTTAAAATATTTAAAAGCAGTTATGGGCTCACTCACACATGACATGCCAGGCTAGCCTAGAGTATGACCAGAAGACACCAGTGGGTGCTGCAGCTGGCCGCTCAAATGTGCTGAAAGACATTTCTTGAATCCTAACCCAAAACTTCACCCTGAATCTTAAATTATCCTGTGACGTACAGCTTCTCACAGAGTAACCTATACAAAGCAAAGCTGCGCATTATATAATAATACTGACACACATATCCAAAGTATAACAAGACAGAAAGTGTGGGTGGTGGAAGAAAGAGGCATCAGGTAGAATAGAGAGTGGATAAACTCGGTACTCATGTGATACAGGAACTGTCAGGTGTCAGGTGGTCAATAGACCGTAGAGAACCTAAAGTGAAATTTTTTATTCTTTCATTTTGTTCATCAATTTCTTTAAAGCTTGATTGAGAATTGATTATAAATCATAGGCAGCCGACACGTGTTTCATCAGTTTTCAAGGCTCTGATTGTATCACAGTAAGTACGTGTCAATCTGAATTCCAGTGTCCTCATAAGCGACCGAAATGTGTGAGACTTGTAGCAAGTTTACACAGGGAGAAAGGATGATCTCCGCCCAAATAGGAAATCACCCTTCCAATGTAGTGGAATATGGCAGTGATAAGTCTACAACTGATGATGCGGCAGACGAGCTATGAGGAAAGAGGCATGAGATGGAATCAAGACTAGGCAGACTTGGCATTCATGAGATAAAGAGACAGGAGGTGTAGGGTGGTGGAAGAAAGAGGCATGAAAAGGAATTAAGAGTAGGCAGCTTTAGTATTCATGAGATAAAGATACAGGAAGCATGGGTGGTGAAAGAAAGAGACATGATGTAGAATCAAGACTAGGCAACCTTAGAATTCATGAGATAAAAAGACAAGAAGTCTAGGGTGGTGAAAGAAAGAGACATGATGTAGAATCAAGAATAGGCAGCCTTAGAATTCATGAGATAAAGGGACAAGAAGTCTAGGGTGCGGGAAAAAAGAGGCATGAGATAGAATCAAGAATAGGCAGCCTTGGTATTCATGAGATAAAGAGTCAGGAAGTGCCGGCTGTGAAAGAAAGAGGCATGAGGTAGAATGGAGACTAGGCAAGCTTGGTATTCATGTGATAGAGAGACTGTCAAGTGGTGGAAGAAAGGGGCACGAGGGGGAATCAAGACAAGACAGCATTGGTATTCATGAGATAAAGAGGGGAAGCTGCCTTTACAACGCAACCGTTACAACGCATGCAGTTACATTGCATGCCGTTGCAATGAAAAAGGTGTGCAGCAGTGGGTAGAAGGTGTTGGATTTAACTCCAACACTTTCCCTACTGTTGCACACACTGGAGTTGGAATGGAAAATGAATCTATTTCCAACTTCCAGCGCTCCCCTGACAGAAAGTCGGGGTAAAGTTTGGCGTTGCAACGGCACGCGATGTAATGGCATGAGTTGTAACGTCACATATCCGATAAAGAGACAGAAAGTGTGGGTGGTGGAAGAAAGAGGCATCAGGTAGAATAGAGAGTGGATAAACTCGGTACTCATGTGATACAGGAACTGTCAGGTGGTGGAAGAAAGGGGCAAGAGGTGGAATCGAGACAAGACAGCATTGGTTTTAGGCAACCCTGGCATTCAGCAGGGACTTTCCTATAGCTCAGCCAGCACATCTCACTCCTGCTCTGCAGCACTCACCAATATTATAATGCTGAGGCCAACATTGCTCCTTCAATACCCCTCAATATTCGCTAGCAGCGTCCCCTGATATTCCAGTACAGGCTCTGCCAGTGAAGCTCCACCTGGCAGGACACACCCTCTGCTATTCCAATACAGGCACGCTCTCTATGCTCAGCCAGTGGGCCTCAATCCTACTAGGCCCACCTCCTGCTGTTCCAGGAGAATGACATTGAAACAGGCAGCTTAGACTGTGCAAGTCACACCTTCCCTGCTGCTGAAGGCAACGCCTGACACTGAAACCCTGGCCACTCTTCCAAAACACCTCAGTACTGACCTGCAGCGCCTCAGATAGATCAGTACCAGCCTTCACACACAGCTCTGCCGGTGCACCTCGATGCTGCCTTGCAGTGCCACTGATAGACCAGTACCGGCCTTCGCACACAGCTCTGCCGGTGCACCTCGATGCTGCCTTGCAGCGCCACTGATAGACCAGTACATGCCTTAGCACACAGCTCTGCCAGTGCACTTCGATGCTGCCTTGCAGCGCCACTGATAGACCAGTACAGGCCTTAATACGCAGCTCTGCCAGTGCATCTCGATGCTGGCCTGCAGAGCCTCTGATGGGCCAGTACAGGCCTTAGCACACAGCTCTGCCAGTGCACCTCGATGCTGCCCTGCAGCGCCACTGATAGACCAGTACAGGCATTCACGCACAGCTCTGCCCGTGCAACTCGATGCTGCCTTGCAGCACCACTGATAGACCAGTACAGGCCTTCACGCACAGCTCTGCTCGTGCACCTCGATGCTGCCAAGCAGCGCGACTGATAGACCAGTACAGGCCTTCACGCACAGCTCTGCCCGTGCACCTCGATGCTGCCCTGCAGCGCCTCCGATAGACCAGTACAGGCCTTCGCACATAGCTAAGCCAGTGCACCTGAACGCCTCCCTGCAGCGCCTCTGATGGACCAGTACAGACATTCACACACAGCTCTGCCGGTGCACCTCGATGCTGCCCTGCAGCGCCTCTGATAGACCAGTACAGACCTTCACGCACAGCTCTGCCAGTGAACCTCGATGCTGCCCTGCAGCGCCTCTGATAGACCAGTACAGACCTTCACGCACAGCTCTGCCAGTGAACCTCGATGCTGCCTTGCAGCACCACTGATAGACCAGTACAGGCCTTAACACGCAGCTCTGCCAGTGCACCTCGATGCTGGCCTGCAGCGCCACTGATAGACCAGTACAGGCATTCACGCACAGCTCTGCCCGTGCAACTCGATGCTGCCTTGCACCACCACTGATAGACCAGTACAGGCCTTCACGCACAGCTCTGCCGGTGCAGCTCGATGCTGTCCTACAGCACCTCTGATAGACCAGTACAGGCATTCACGCACAGCTCTGCCCGTGCAACTCAATGCTGCCTTGCAGCACCACTGATAGGCCAGTACAGGCCTTCACGCACAGCTCTGCTCGTGCAGCTCGATGCTGCCATGCAGCGCGATTGATAGACCAGTATAGGCCTTCACGCACAGCTCTGCCCGTGCACCTCGATGCTGCACTGCAGCGCCTCCGATAGACCAGTACAGGCCTTCGCACACAGCTAAGCCAGTGCACCTGAACGCCTCCCTGCAGCGCCTCTGATAGACCAGTACAGACATTCACACACAGCTCTGCCCGTGCACCTCGATGCTTCTAAGCAGCGCGATTGATAGACCAGTACAGGCCTTCACGCACAGCTCTACCCGTGCACCTCGATGCTGCCCTGCAGCGCCTCTGATAGACCAGTACAGGCCTTCGCACACAGCTAAGCCAGTGCACCTGAACGCCTCCCTGCAGCGCCTCTGATAGACCAGTACAGACCTTCACGCACAGCTCTGCCAGTGAACCTCGATGCTGCCTTGCAGCGCCACTGATAGACCAGTACAGGCCTTAACATGCAGCTCTGCCAGTGCACCTCGATGCTGGCCTGCAGAGCCTCTAATTGGCCAGTACAGGCCTTAGCACACAGCTCTGCCAGTGCACCTCGATGCTGCCCTGCAGCGCCACTGATAGACCAGTACAGGCATTCACGCACAGCTCTGCCCGTGCAACTCGATGCTGCCTTGCAGCACCACTGATAGACCAGTACAGGCATTCACGCACAGCTCTGCCAGTGCACCTCGATGCTGCACTGCAGCGCCTCTGGTAGACCAGTACAGGCCTTAGCACACAGCTCTGCCAGTGAACCTCGATGCTGCCCTGCAGCGCCTCTGATAGACCAGTACAGACATTCACGCACAGCTAAGCCAGTGCACCTGAACGCCTCCCTGCAGCGCCTCTGATAGACCAGTACAGACATTCACACACAGCTCTGCCAGTGAACCTCGATGCTGCCCTGCAGCGCCTCCGATAGACCAGTACAGACATTCACACACAGCTCTGCCGGTGCACCTCGATGCTGCCCTGCAGCGCCTCTGATAGACCAGTACAGACCGTCACACATAGCTCTGCCAGAGCACCTCGATGCTGCCTTGCAGCGCCTCTGATAGACCAGTACAGGCTCTCGCACACAGCTCTGCCCGTGCACCTCAACGCTGGCCTGCAGAGCCTCTGATAGACCAGTACAGGCATTCACACACAGCTCTGCCAGTGAACCTCGATGCTGCCCTGCAGCGCCTCCGATAGACCAGTACAGGCCTTCACGCACAGCTCTGCCAGTGAACCTCGATGCTGCCTTGCAGCACCACTGATAGACCAGTACAGGCCTTAACACGCAGCTCTGCCAGTGAACCTCGATGCTGCCCTGCAGCGCCTCCGATAGACCAGTACAGGCCTTCGCACACAGCTAAGCCAGTGCACCTGAACGCCTCCCTGCAGCGCCTCTGATAGACCAGTACAGACATTCACACACAGCTCTGCCGGTGCACCTCGATGCTGCCCTGCAGCGCCTCTGATAGACCAGTACGGACCGTCACACATAGCTCTGCCAGAGCACCTCGATGCTGCCTTGCAGCGCCTCTGATAGACCAGTACAGGCTCTCGCACACAGCTCTGCCCGTGCACCTCAACGCTGCCCTGCAGCGCCTCTGATAAACCAGTGCAGGCTCTCGCACACAGCTCTGCCAGTGCACCTCAACCCTCCCTGCAGCACCTCTGATAGACCAGTACAGGCATTCACACACAGCTCTGCCAGTGAACCTCGATGCTGCCTTGCAGCGCCACTGATAGACCAGTACTGGCCTTCACGCACAGCTCTGCCCGTGCACCTCAACGCTGCCCTGCAGCGCCTCTGATAGACCAGTACAGGCCTTAGCACACAGCTCTGCCAGTGAACCTCGATGCTGCCTTGCAGCGCCACTGATCGACCAGTACCGGCCTTCACGCACAGCTCTGCCCGTGCACCTCAACACTGCCCTGCAGCGCCTCTGATAGACCAGTACAGGTATTCACACACAGCTCAGCCAGTGCACCTCAACGCTGGCCTGCAGAGCCTCTGATAGACCAGTACAGGCCTTTCCACACGGCTCTGCGGTGCACCTCGATCTCTTGCTATTCCAGTACTGACGCTCACTCAGAGCTCTGCCAGTGCACCTCAACCCTCCCTGCAGCACCTCTGATAGACCAGTACAGGCATTCACACGCAGCTCTGCCAGTGAACCTCGATGCTGCCCTGCAGTGCCTCTGATAGACCAGTACAGGCCTTACGACACAGCTCTGCCAGTGCACCTCGATGCTGCCTTGCAGCGCCACTGATAGACCAGTACTGGCCTTCACGCACAGCTCTGCCGGTGCACCTCGATGCTGCCCTGCAGCGCCTCTGATAGACCAGTACAGGCCTTAGCACACAGCTCTGCCAGTGAACCTCGATGCTGCCCTGCAGCGCCTCTGATAGACCAGTACAGGCCTTAGCACACAGGTCTGCCAGTGCACCTCGATGCTGCCCTGCAGCGCCTCTGATAGACCAGTACAGGCATTCACACACAGCTCAGCCAGTGCACCTCGATGCTGCACTGCAGCGCCTCCGATAGACCAGTACAGGCCTTCGCACACAGCTAAGCCAGTGCACCTGAACGCCTCCCTGCAGCGCCTCTGATAGACCAGTACAGACATTCACACACAGCTCTGCCCGTGCACCTCGATGCTTCTAAGCAGCGCGATTGATAGACCAGTACAGGCCTTCACGCACAGCTCTGCCCGTGCACCTCGATGCTGCCCTGCAGCGCCTCTGATAGACCAGTACAGACCTTCACGCACAGCTCTGCCCGTGCACCTCGATGCTTCTATGCGGCGCGATTGATAGACCAGTACAGGCCTTCACGCACAGCTCTGCCCGTGCACCTCGATGCTGCACTGCAGCGCCTCCGATAGACCAGTACAGGCCTTCGCACACAGCTAAGCCAGGGCACCTGAACGCCTCCCTGCAGCGCCTCTGATAGACCAGTACAGACCTTCACGCACAGCTCTGCCAGTGAACCTCGATGCTGCCTTGCAGCGCCACTGATAGACCAGTACAGGCCTTAACATGCAGCTCTGCCAGTGCACCTCGATGCTGGCCTGCAGAGCCTCTAATTGGCCAGTACAGGCCTTAGCACACAGCTCTGCCAGTGCACCTCGATGCTGCCCTGCAGCGCCACTGATAGACCAGTACAGGCATTCACGCACAGCTCTGCCCGTGCAACTCGATGCTGCCTTGCAGCACCACTGATAGACCAGTACAGGCATTCACGCACAGCTCTGCCAGTGCACCTCGATGCTGCACTGCAGCGCCTCTGATAGACCAGTACAGACATTCACGCACAGCTAAGCCAGTGCACCTGAACGCCTCCCTGCAGCGCCTCTGATAGACCAGTACAGACATTCACACACAGCTCTGCCAGTGAACCTCGATGCTGCCTTGCAGCACCACTGATAGACCAGTACAGGCTTTAACACGCAGCTCTGCCAGTGCACCTCGATGCTGCCCTGCAGCGCCTCTGATAAACCAGTGCAGGCTCTCGCACACAGCTCTGCCAGTGCACCTCAACCCTCCCTGCAGCACCTCTGATAGACCAGTACAGGCATTCACACGCAGCTCTGCCAGTGAACCTCGATGCTGCCTTGCAGCGCCACTGATAGACCAGTACTGGCCTTCACGCACAGCTCTGCCCGTGCACCTCAACGCTGCCCTGCAGCGCCTCTGATAGACCAGTACAGGCCTTAGCACACAGCTCTGCCAGTGAACCTCGATGCTGCCCTGCAGCACCTCTGATAGACCAGTACTGGCCTTCACGCACAGCTCTGCCGGTGCAGCTCGATGCTGTCCTACAGCACCTCTGATAGACCAGTACAGGCATTCACGCACAGCTCTGCCCGTGCAACTCAATGCTGCCTTGCAGCACCACTGATAGGCCAGTACAGGCCTTCACGCACAGCTCTGCTCGTGCAGCTCGATGCTGCCATGCAGCGCGATTGATAGACCAGTATAGGCCTTCACGCACAGCTCTGCCCGTGCACCTCGATGCTGCACTGCAGCGCCTCCGATAGACCAGTACAGGCCTTCGCACACAGCTAAGCCAGTGCACCTGAACGCCTCCCTGCAGCGCCTCTGATAGACCAGTACAGACATTCACACACAGCTCTGCCCGTGCACCTCGATGCTTCTAAGCAGCGCGATTGATAGACCAGTACAGGCCTTCACGCACAGCTCTACCCGTGCACCTCGATGCTGCCCTGCAGCGCCTCTGATAGACCAGTACAGGCCTTCGCACACAGCTAAGCCAGTGCACCTGAACGCCTCCCTGCAGCGCCTCTGATAGACCAGTACAGACCTTCACGCACAGCTCTGCCAGTGAACCTCGATGCTGCCTTGCAGCGCCACTGATAGACCAGTACAGGCCTTAACATGCAGCTCTGCCAGTGCACCTCGATGCTGGCCTGCAGAACCTCTAATTGGCCAGTACAGGCCTTAGCACACAGCTCTGCCAGTGCACCTCGATGCTGCCCTGCAGCGCCACTGATAGACCAGTACAGGCATTCACGCACAGCTCTGCCCGTGCAACTCGATGCTGCCTTGCAGCACCACTGATAGACCAGTACAGGCATTCACGCACAGCTCTGCCAGTGCACCTCGATGCTGCACTGCAGCGCCTCTGGTAGACCAGTACAGGCCTTAGCACACAGCTCTGCCAGTGAACCTCGATGCTGCCCTGCAGCGCCTCTGATAGACCAGTACAGACATTCACGCACAGCTAAGCCAGTGCACCTGAACGCCTCCCTGCAGCGCCTCTGATAGACCAGTACAGACATTCACACACAGCTCTGCCAGTGAACCTCGATATGGCCAGGTACAGCCTATACCCCCTCGCTCCTCCTTTAATGATACCCAGATAACCACATGGACTACCAATAGAAGTTTTTGGAGTAGGGGGTCGTAAACCCCCGGCCGTATTTATTAAACAATTTTAATAAAACATTTTTTTAATAAACATTTTATACCTTATTTAACACAAAATACGCAGAATAAATTGCATTCCATTGTTACAATGATATGTACAGATGTCAGATGGCTAACCTTAACATAAATCTAATACAAAGGTATTCCTATCTTAATCTAGCATACCACAGCAATTACTTCTGCGCATTCCCTTTGAGCCCACGGCAAGGTCACGTCTGGGTTCAGATCCTCCCCCAATTAAGCCCCACGCCCTCGTACCGGAGTGCGCATGCGCGGGGGCCCAGTCACCGTGAGGGTACTTACCCCTCCCGGTCACCCCCATACGCCCTGTATATTATCTCCAAGGGGCCCATTGCACCCGTGTGCCCGTGCGGGGTGGCCAACCAGCCTACTGGAAAGCGTCACTCCCCATCCCCCGCACCCTCCAGCCTACCGGCTGTAACCGCCCCTGGAGTACCGTGAGAGACCACTTGTCCCTCCCATTGGGCGACCCCATTCCAGAATGGCGCCGCCCCTAAGGACCTTAAGTTACTGCTCCCCAATCATGACCTTACCGCCGACCAAGGAAACGCCAAATACGACAATTATATACTTATCAAAGAAAATCATAAAGCTGTCCATCAAAGAAAACGGGACAATAATTAAGCAAAATACAACACAATTTTGACTAAAACATCTCTATTTTAAACGATTCCCCCTACGATGCCAGAACAACTTGCTTTAGGGGATGGTGGGTGGGCAAATTAAGGGCAGCCTCCTAGCGAGGCTGGTGCGTAGTCCGGCTGGGAAGCGGCGAAGAGATCCAACTCGCCGCTCCCGAGCCTTATCAGGGGTCTCCTGATGACGTCACAAAGACGCGTGCCCCGGAAGCGCGTTTCGCTTCCGGGGCACGCTCCCTCCCCAATCATTCTGTAAGGCGGGCCCACCGCGCTCTCAGGGCGCGATGGGCCCGCCCAGTGTGGGCAGCATCGGGGCCGGCTCGACCGCCATACCTTTGGCGTGGCCGAGTCCGGCCCCGCCTCTCTATGCTGCCCTGCAGCGCCTCCGATAGACCAGTACAGGCCTTCACGCACAGCTCTGCCAGTGAACCTCGATGCTGCCTTGCAGCACCACTGATAGACCAGTACAGGCCTTAACACGCAGCTCTGCCAGTGAACCTCGATGCTGCCCTGCAGCGCCTCCGATAGACCAGTACAGGCCTTCGCACACAGCTAAGCCAGTGCACCTGAACGCCTCCCTGCAGCGCCTCTGATAGACCAGTACAGACATTCACACACAGCTCTGCCGGTGCACCTCGATGCTGCCCTGCAGCGCCTCTGATAGACCAGTACAGACCGTCACACATAGCTCTGCCAGAGCACCTCGATGCTGCCTTGCAGCGCCTCTGATAGACCAGTACAGGCTCTCGCACACAGCTCTGCCCGTGCACCTCAACGCTGGCCTGCAGAGCCTCTGATAGACCAGTACAGGCATTCACACACAGCTCTGCCAGTGAACCTCGATGCTGCCCTGCAGCGCCTCCGATAGACCAGTACAGGCCTTCACGCACAGCTCTGCCAGTGAACCTCGATGCTGCCTTGCAGCACCACTGATAGACCAGTACAGGCCTTAACACGCAGCTCTGCCAGTGAACCTCGATGCTGCCCTGCAGCGCCTCCGATAGACCAGTACAGGCCTTCGCACACAGCTAAGCCAGTGCACCTGAACGCCTCCCTGCAGCGCCTCTGATAGACCAGTACAGACATTCACACACAGCTCTGCCGGTGCACCTCGATGCTGCCCTGCAGCGCCTCTGATAGACCAGTACGGACCGTCACACATAGCTCTGCCAGAGCACCTCGATGCTGCCTTGCAGCGCCTCTGATAGACCAGTACAGGCTCTCGCACACAGCTCTGCCCGTGCACCTCAACGCTGCCCTGCAGCGCCTCTGATAAACCAGTGCAGGCTCTCGCACACAGCTCTGCCAGTGCACCTCAACCCTCCCTGCAGCACCTCTGATAGACCAGTACAGGCATTCACACACAGCTCTGCCAGTGAACCTCGATGCTGCCTTGCAGCGCCACTGATAGACCAGTACTGGCCTTCACGCACAGCTCTGCCCGTGCACCTCAACGCTGCCCTGCAGCGCCTCTGATAGACCAGTACAGGCCTTAGCACACAGCTCTGCCAGTGAACCTCGATGCTGCCTTGCAGCGCCACTGATCGACCAGTACCGGCCTTCACGCACAGCTCTGCCCGTGCACCTCAACACTGCCCTGCAGCGCCTCTGATAGACCAGTACAGGTATTCACACACAGCTCAGCCAGTGCACCTCAACGCTGGCCTGCAGAGCCTCTGATAGACCAGTACAGGCCTTTCCACACGGCTCTGCGGTGCACCTCGATCTCTTGCTATTCCAGTACTGACGCTCACTCAGAGCTCTGCCAGTGCACCTCAACCCTCCCTGCAGCACCTCTGATAGACCAGTACAGGCATTCACACGCAGCTCTGCCAGTGAACCTCGATGCTGCCCTGCAGTGCCTCTGATAGACCAGTACAGGCCTTACGACACAGCTCTGCCAGTGCACCTCGATGCTGCCTTGCAGCGCCACTGATAGACCAGTACTGGCCTTCACGCACAGCTCTGCCGGTGCACCTCGATGCTGCCCTGCAGCGCCTCTGATAGACCAGTACAGGCCTTAGCACACAGCTCTGCCAGTGAACCTCGATGCTGCCCTGCAGCGCCTCTGATAGACCAGTACAGGCCTTAGCACACAGGTCTGCCAGTGCACCTCGATGCTGCCCTGCAGCGCCTCTGATAGACCAGTACAGGCCTTAGCACACAGCTCAGCCAGTGCACCTCGATGCTGCACTGCAGCGCCTCCGATAGACCAGTACAGGCCTTCGCACACAGCTAAGCCAGTGCACCTGAACGCCTCCCTGCAGCGCCTCTGATAGACCAGTACAGACATTCACACACAGCTCTGCCCGTGCACCTCGATGCTTCTAAGCAGCGCGATTGATAGACCAGTACAGGCCTTCACGCACAGCCCTGCCCGTGCACCTCGATGCTGCCCTGCAGCGCCTCTGATAGACCAGTACAGACCTTCACGCACAGCTCTGCCCGTGCACCTCGATGCTTCTATGCGGCGCGATTGATAGACCAGTACAGGCCTTCATGCACAGCTCTGCCCGTGCACCTCGATGCTGCACTGCAGCGCCTCCGATAGACCAGTACAGGCCTTCGCACACAGCTAAGCCAGGGCACCTGAACGCCTCCCTGCAGCGCCTCTGATAGACCAGTACAGACCTTCACGCACAGCTCTGCCAGTGAACCTCGATGCTGCCTTGCAGCGCCACTGATAGACCAGTACAGGCCTTAACATGCAGCTCTGCCAGTGCACCTCGATGCTGGCCTGCAGAGCCTCTAATTGGCCAGTACAGGCCTTAGCACACAGCTCTGCCAGTGCACCTCGATGCTGCCCTGCAGCGCCACTGATAGACCAGTACAGGCATTCACGCACAGCTCTGCCCGTGCAACTCGATGCTGCCTTGCAGCACCACTGATAGACCAGTACAGGCATTCACGCACAGCTCTGCCAGTGCACCTCGATGCTGCACTGCAGCGCCTCTGATAGACCAGTACAGACATTCACGCACAGCTAAGCCAGTGCACCTGAACGCCTCCCTGCAGCGCCTCTGATAGACCAGTACAGACATTCACACACAGCTCTGCCAGTGAACCTCGATGCTGCCTTGCAGCACCACTGATAGACCAGTACAGGCTTTAACACGCAGCTCTGCCAGTGCACCTCGATGCTGCCCTGCAGCGCCTCTGATAAACCAGTGCAGGCTCTCGCACACAGCTCTGCCAGTGCACCTCAACCCTCCCTGCAGCACCTCTGATAGACCAGTACAGGCATTCACACGCAGCTCTGCCAGTGAACCTCGATGCTGCCTTGCAGCGCCACTGATAGACCAGTACTGGCCTTCACGCACAGCTCTGCCCGTGCACCTCAACGCTGCCCTGCAGCGCCTCTGATAGACCAGTACAGGCCTTAGCACACAGCTCTGCCAGTGAACCTCGATGCTGCCCTGCAGCACCTCTGATAGACCAGTACTGGCCTTCACGCACAGCTCTGCCCGTGCACCTCAACGCTGCCCTGCAGCGCCTCTGATAGACCAGTACAGGCCTTAGCACACAGCTCTGCCAGTGAACCTCGATGCTGCCTTGCAGCGCCACTGATCGACCAGTACCGGCCTTCACGCACAGCTCTGCCCGTGCACCTCAACACTGCCCTGCAGCGCCTCTGATAGACCAGTACAGGTATTCACACACAGCTCAGCCAGTGCACCTCAACGCTGGCCTGCAGAGCCTCTGATAGACCAGTACAGGCCTTTCCACACGGCTCTGCGGTGCACCTCGATCTCTTGCTATTCCAGTACTGACGCTCACTCAGAGCTCTGCCAGTGCACCTCAACCCTCCCTGCAGCACCTCTGATAGACCAGTACAGGCATTCACACGCAGCTCTGCCAGTGAACCTCGATGCTGCCCTGCAGTGCCTCTGATAGACCAGTACAGGCCTTACGACACAGCTCTGCCAGTGCACCTCGATGCTGCCTTGCAGCGCCACTGATAGACCAGTACTGGCCTTCACGCACAGCTCTGCCGGTGCACCTCGATGCTGCCCTGCAGCGCCTCTGATAGACCAGTACAGGCCTTAGCACACAGGTCTGCCAGTGCACCTCGATGCTGCCCTACAGCGCCTCTGATAGACCACTACCGGCCTTCACGCACAGCTCTGCCCGTGCACCTCAACGCTGCCCTGCAGCGCCTCTGATAGACCAGTACAGGCCTTAGCACACAGCTCTGCCAGTGAACCTCGATGCTGCCCTGCAGCGCCTCTGATAGACTAGTACAGGCATTCACACACAGCTCAGCCAGTGCACCTCGATGCTGGCCTGCAAAGCCTCTGATGGGCTAGTAATGGCCTTCGCACACAGCTCTGCCAGTGCACCTCGATGCTGCCCTACAGCGCCTCTGATAGACCACTACCGGCCTTCACGCACAGCTCTGCCCGTGCACCTCAACGCTGCCCTGCAGCGCCTCTGATAGACCAGTACAGGCCTTAGCACACAGCTCTGCCAGTGAACCTCGATGCTGCCCTGCAGCGCCTCTGATAGACTAGTACAGGCATTCACACACAGCTCAGCCAGTGCACCTCGATGCTGGCCTGCAAAGCCTCTGATGGGCTAGTAATGGCCTTCGCACACAGCTCTGCCAGTGCACCTCGATGCTGCCCTACAGCGCCTCTGATAGACCACTACCGGCCTTCACGCACAGCTCTGCCCGTGCACCTCAACGCTGCCCTACAGCGCCTCTGATAGACCAGTACAGGCCTTAGCACACAGCTCTGCCAGTGAACCTCGATGCTGCCCTGCAGCGCCTCTGATAGACTAGTACAGGCATTCACACACAGCTCAGCCAGTGCACCTCGATGCTGGCCTGCAAAGCCTCTGATGGGCTAGTAATGGCCTTCGCACACAGCTCTGCCAGTGCACCTCTCTGCTGCCCTGCAGCGCCTCTGATAGACCAGAACCGGCCTTCGCGCACAGCTCTGCCAGTGCACCTCGCTGCTGCGCTTCAGCGCCTCCGATAGACCATCACAGGCGTTCACACACATCACAGCCAGTTCACCTCAACGCTGCCTTGCAGTGCCTCTGATAGACCAGTACAGACCTTCACGCACAGCTCTGCCGGTGCACCTCAACGCTGCCCTGCAGCGCCTCTGATAGACCAGTACAGGCCTTAGCACACAGCTCTGCCAGTGAACCTCGATGCTGCCTTGCAGCGCCACTGATCGACCAGTACCGGCCTTCACGCACAGCTCTGCCCGTGCACCTCAACACTGCCCTGCAGCGCCTCTGATAGACCAGTACAGGTATTCACACACAGCTCAGCCAGTGCACCTCAACGCTGGCCTGCAGAGCCTCTGATAGACCAGTACAGGCCTTTCCACACGGCTCTGCGGTGCACCTCGATCTCTTGCTATTCCAGTACTGACGCTCACTCAGAGCTCTGCCAGTGCACCTCAACCCTCCCTGCAGCACCTCTGATAGACCAGTACAGGCATTCACACGCAGCTCTGCCAGTGAACCTCGATGCTGCCCTGCAGTGCCTCTGATAGACCAGTACAGGCCTTACGACACAGCTCTGCCAGTGCACCTCGATGCTGCCCTGCAGCGCCTCTGATAGACCAGTACAGGCCTTAGCACACAGCTCTGCCAGTGAACCTCGATGCTGCCCTGCAGCGCCTCTGATAGATCAGTACAGGCCTTAGCACACAGGTCTGCCAGTGCACCTCGATGCTGCCCTGCAGCGCCTCTGATAGACCAGTACAGGCATTCACACACAGCTCAGCCAGTGCACCTCGATGCTGCCCTACAGCGCCTCTGATAGACCACTACCGGCCTTCACGCACAGCTCTGCCCGTGCACCTCAACGCTGCCCTGCAGCGCCTCTGATAGACCAGTACAGGCCTTAGCACACAGCTCTGCCAGTGAACCTCGATGCTGCCCTGCAGCGCCTCTGATAGACTAGTACAGGCATTCACACACAGCTCAGCCAGTGCACCTCGATGCTGGCCTGCAAAGCCTCTGATGGGCTAGTAATGGCCTTCGCACACAGCTCTGCCAGTGCACCTCTCTGCTGCCCTGCAGCGCCTCTGATAGACCAGAACCGGCCTTCGCGCACAGCTCTGCCAGTGCACCTCGCTGCTGCGCTTCAGCGCCTCCGATAGACCATCACAGGCGTTCACACACATCACAGCCAGTTCACCTCAACGCTGCCTTGCAGTGCCTCTGATAGACCAGTACAGACCTTCACGCACAGCTCTGCCCGTGCACCTCGATGCTGCCCTGCAGCGCCTCTGATAGACCAGTACAGACATTCACGCACAGCTCTGCCGGTGCACCTCGATGCTGCCTTGCAGCACCACTGATAGACCAGTACAGGCATTCACGCACAGCTCTGCCAGTGCACCTCAATCTCTACTGACGCTCACTCAGAGCTCTGCCAGTGCACCTCAATCTCTGCTGACGCTCACTCAGAGCTCTGCCAGTGCACCTCAATCTCTACTGACGCTCACTCAGAGCTCTGCCAGTGCACCTCAATCTCTACTGACGCTCACTCAGAGCTCTGCCAGTGCACCTCAATCTCTACTGACGCCCACTCAGAGCTCTGCCAGTGCACTTCAATCTCTTGCTATTCCAGTACTGACGCTCACTCAGAGCTCTGCCAGTGATCCACAATCCTGAATTACAACACCCTGCCCTCCTGCATAAAAACAGGGCCCACCACCGCTCTTACTCGGGGGCCACACCCTATTGCTGCCCGCCCTAGGGGCCTGGGGTGGGCCCAGAAGAGCGGTTCATGCAGTGCAGGTTAGGAGGGCCACCCACGGCTCTCGGCAGGGGTGGTGGCAGAGGGCAACCCGCAGACCGCCAAATCTAAGAGTTCCTTCCAACCGAGGGATCCTTTTCAATTTCTACCCACATGTGTCCTCCTCCCTCTGTTTCAAGTGGTTCCCATGATGCTTTGCGGTGCAGTATGAAAACATAAATTGTATAATTATAGGCCTGAAAACGATACCAGTCAAAGGAGGGCAGGGGCCTCCCCAGCTCTAGTCTTCAGCCACGAGGTGGGCGAAGTCTGCTGTTTTCTGTTCCGCATGAATTTGTCGAGGCCAGTGAGCTAGCTCGGTCGGTGAATGTGCCTGCAGGAACGCACGGCAGAGCTAGATGTCCAGACCCTGCAAGGCCTGTCTCAGCCTCGGGTCGATGAACTGAGAGCTGTGGACTTGGGTAAGCAAGTGGCCATTCAGAAGCACTGTGAGACCTGGGTGAAAAACTTGAAATACTGACTATTCTCATCAGAAAGCGTGACCCCCAGACCCCATCTCCAAAGACCATCTGGTTCACCTTTATTTTGCGACTCACATCTCACGTGCATTCCTGATCACGTGCAGAATTGTTTTCAACATTGGTTAGACCGAACTTAGATCAGGGAGTTCTGCCTCTTATGCTGACATACTGTGTGATCCTAAGCATATCTCTTTTTCAAATATTCTAAAATTAAAAACAGTATGTCAGCATCAGAGGCAGAACTCCCGGATCTGCTCGAAGGACCACTATTCTGCATCTGAATTGCTACAGCCTTGGTACGCCGGGCCGCAGCCACCTGGAGTTGGGGCATTACTATGTGCCTGAAGGTTAGTTACTTAGCTGCCTTGGCAATAGGGATTGACGTGTCAGGCTGGCAATAAACGTCATCGTAGCGTAAGTCTCAGATGCACATTGTGTCTTTAGCAACGGAGGGGGTTGGATGTTTGTCCCAGTGGGAGTGTTTATCTGCATCCACCCAATGAGTCCCAGCGGAAGACCGTGCGAATCTCCCGGCACTGAGGAAAGCTTGTAGCTGAAACGCGTCTGCCGAAGCACGTAACAGGACTGAATTAACAATGATACTTTGACGGCGGACTGCTGTTTCTGCACCTCACACTAGTTTCAATTAAATCAGGTTCCTTGCGCAACAAGCCCTTGCACCAGCCGTCGGGTGATGCCTCTGTACGTCAGATCCTAAGCAATTGAGGGGTTGGGCGTGCGCAGGTGATGAAGTCCAAGGAGTCAATGTTTATTTTTTCAAATGAGTCTTTATTTTCAATTAGTTAGTTCTCACAGAATTGGAGATTTTACGATCAGCCAACGCGTTTCGTTCTCATGACGAGAACTTCGTCAGGGCTCAGTAGGCGAATATCATTCCTTGATGCAAAGAGTAAATGGTGAGAATTCCGCACTTCACAGGTATACTAGGTAAATTTGACCTAGCTCTAACGTGACCTTTCGTGTAGGATTCAAATAAGCGATCCTTTAACTAAGTCGGTGTTCCAGGTAAGTATTCTGGAAACACTCAGGATATCGCAGGGCCTCAATCGGCCTATGTAGCAAATCTCAAGTTACGAGTTCTCCTGCCAGAATGATTCTGTGGGATCCTGGTATCATATATATATATATATATATTCCTTGTTGTATGCTTGAGTGTGTGCACACCAGGTGGCAGCACAATAGTGATAGGGTCGCCTGTAGCCCTCACACCCTAGCCCACTATACGTTGGATCGCCCTGCCTTTTAGACAGTAAAGGCCGTTCGCAATCCTTGAGAGTGCTAGGTCTGTGTTTGCAGTGGTTCTCAGAAGCACCAAAGCAATGCTGACTCTGTCCGGAGTGCCTCTTTCCTTATCCCTATCCCACCGAGGATTATCCAAAAACCCTGCAGTTATTCACATGTTGAAACACACAGAAGTACGTCTGGTATACGTAGAAAGAACAAGAGCGATCTTTCAGAAATGGATAGTCTGTAGGAGAATGCTTTTCTTAGGGCAAGAACCCTCACTCACCCTATAAATAAACACGAGATCACCCACACCAAATAAACACTAGATTATATTATATATACCCACATACCTGTTTGGGTGCCATCATCGATTACCCTTGAACATGACACCAATACCTAAATATATGAATTTAAAAGTATACATGATGTTATCATTTGATACCTTATCTTCCTTCTAATAAAATGTATCTATTATTTTATGAAACAGCCCCAAGTGATAGGCAGCCTTTGAGGCATGAGAGTGAGTAATTTAATATTGATCACGGGAAAGAAATACCTCTACTCTCTTTTACACTACTATGGATTGTGGTGGTGGAGGTTTCACTGCATTTTCACCTAGTCACCTCGTTAGACACTCATTTTATTATCAGTTGTTTGAACGCTTATAAAAATCTTTCTCAGTTTCTTTTCTCCATACAGCAGTGGACCCCGTGATTGAGACACTGTGGGCCATTTCTCTGTATCCTCTGGCCTACTATGATGAGGTCAGTATATGGTTTTCACACAGAACTATTTGAAGTGACATTATAGTTTTTTTGGTCCTGACGAAGGCCCCGGAAGGGCAGAAACATGTTGACCTTGATGCTATAGGGAGTAATCTGCTTTTTAACCCTGCCCACTGGAGGCACCAGAATAAAATTGTGTTTTCACCTTCCAAGAGACAGTTTTACTCCAATCACTCCCTCACTATTTTTGTTAAAAATGAGATAGCACTCAGCACTCTGCACCTCACTTTAGCATCTCGTGCTCATCCTTTCCCCCCCCTACAAAACACCTCTGCTCCTCTCCTTTGGAGAGTTATAGTCCACAGCGGTACCTTGCGGTGAAGGTGTGAGGAGGGAACCCTTTGATGAAGCATGTCACCTAAGGGTGAGTGATGGTTCTCGTCCTAAGAACAGCATTCTCCTACAGACTATTCTTTTCTGAAAGATCTCTCTTGTTCTTTCTATGTATACCAGATGTACTTCTGTGTGTTTCTCCTTTAATAGGAAGCAGTACACCTTGGGTTGAGTTCCCTTCTCCCGTTAGACCCCCAGTGTGCAGTTAATCATATGTTACCTTGACAAAACTGCACTTCTCTGACCACAGAGCAATAGGGTTTGAGGGGGAACTTGCAGGGAAGGTCCCTGCTGGCCCCGGCTCCAGGAAACTGAAATGCTTCCTGTTGGGGAACGAGGAGTTAGTGGTGACCCTCAGAGTTGTGTATGTAGAGCGGAGTGTCAAGAAGAACGTCTTTCTCTCTTTGGGACAGTGGAGGGAATGGGTGAAGGAGCTTCTTCAAGGGTGCAAGCGGAGCAGCTGCACAGGAAAAGAAGAGTGCATTCAGGAGGCTGCAAACTGAACTGCAGCAACTGTTCAAACTCGAGCTCAGGGGGTGGGACATGGATGACGACCTGGAGGAAACCCAAAAAGGCTCAGTGAGCACTTCAAGGAAGAATCTGGGGAAATCATTTCCTGCACCAAACCTCAAGACAAACAAGAAATGGAACTGCACTTCTTTAAGAAACTTTTCCTCTGCCCACTGGTGAAGTTTCTGGACTTGGTGTGAATTCTCCAAAGTGGGAACGAGCAAGTTATGAGAGTCGTAACTGACTTTTACTACAAACTTTACTCACTGAAATTGTCTGAGAAAGACCTGGCAGACAGTTCCCTAGAGAGCATCTTAAAGACACTGAGTTTGGAAGAGGGAGAGAACCTGAACACACCATTCACGGTGGAGCAACTGCACTTGGCAGCCACAACCTCCAGCGTCGATAGGATTCCAGGCAATGATGGTCTCCCAGGGGAACGCTTATTTTGGATTGTGGGATCTGATAGGCTCAGACTTGCTCAAGCTTTACGAGGAAATGGTGGAAAGAGTAGAATGCCGCAGTCCCTGAAAGAAGGCATGACACACTGTTGTACAAGTAGGAGAGAGAGAAGACCTCAAGGATTAGAGGCCAATCGCACTCCTTAATGTGGACCACATAATTTCAGAAAATATAATGCCCAAATGTCTAAAGAGGGTATTCACAAAGACAGTCAACCCTGATCAGTCCTGCGGGATAGACGGTTGGCAAATCACAGATGGTCTGGTCCTGACCTAAGACACTACTGAGTACATAAGAAGCTGTAAGGTCCTGGTATTCTTAGTCAGGCTTATTCAGGAAATGAAGTTCAATCGCCTTTCCCATGAGTTCATGGTCCAGACATTCAAGTCACTTGACTGGGGGACTTCTTCAGTGTCATGGTGAGCACAATGTATAGAGATATCTCTGTCACTATGCTGGTGAAAGTTTGGAAAACATACCTCATCTCAGTTCTGTGAGAGGTCAGGCAAGGCTGTCTGTTTTCAGCTCTTCTGTCAAACAGCTCCTCACCAAACGCAGCAGGCAGCTCAAGGACATCAAGGGAGTTCCGGTACCAAGCAGCCGAGGAAGTGAAGTGCTCCCTCTACATGGATGACATCTCGGTTTTCTGTGTGGAAGTGCACTCGGTAAAGGCACTGGAGAAGACATGCAGCAAATTTGGTAAAACATGGAGTGAAGACCAACAGAACTAAATCGAAAATGCTACTATTCATCCCCTGGGCCCCCACATGAGACCCACTGCCAATCCCCAGCAAGAAAAGTTTCATGAACATCCTAGGAGTCTGGTTAGGAGAAGATGGTGCGGCAGAGAAAACATAGGATGAGTAACTGTCAAGGACAAAACAGAAGCTGGTCCTCTGGAGCCCCAGGAAGCTGACAATCAAGGGGGAGGCACTGGTCCTCCAGAACGAGTTCCTGCCAATGCTCCAGTGTGTTGCTGAAGTCTGGCTAGTGCAACAAAGAACAGCAAAGAATCAGGGTGATCTACTTTATCTGGAACTCGAAGAAGGACAGAGTGAAGAGGGAGGTGATGTACAAGACCCACAAGAAGGGAGGGAACGGAGTGCCAGACATCATCACCATCCTGAAGGTGATCTTCGTGTGCTACTGCGTGAGGAGCACTCAGCGGAAAGAAGATGAAAGGCACACAAGCTTCCTGATAGCACGCTTCTTCCTACTGCCAATGTGAAGTGCCTTGCATAGGCAAAGTGGGTGAGCACAATCCCCTACAACTGGCCCACGCTGTGGTACTACACGGAAGTGAATATGTTTGTGAAGGAGTTCGGACTGAAAGCAGCAATCCTGGACTTAGGACTCATAAGATCATCCAAAGATAAATCGTGGCAAAGCACGCCAGTGAACAGATCGGCGGCCCTCCCTCAGCAACACCTGACCACGTGTGGGAGAACCTCGCCTACAGAAGCCTGACCATCGAGCATAAGGTTATCGCATGAATTGCAATTCACAGTGGTAGACCATTGAGAGCCTTCATTCACGCAAGAGGGGTCAACCGCTACAGTTCCTGCCCAAGAGGATGCGCTGTAGACGAGACAGCCTATCACCTCCTCTGGGGATGCGCCCATTGCCAAGACTTGTTGAGGGCCCTAAGCATGGAGCCTGGGGCTGTTATACCTACAAAGAACAACACCGGAGGCTCAGTAACATATGATTAGTTTCCAGGGACCCAAGCACTGGGAGACCCCAGGACTGCTGGAGGCTCTTATCCTGTTTGAAAGATGTTCTTCTATTCTCCAGAAACTGAGTGGTAGTACGGAAGAAGGAGCCATCAACCCTGGCCTGAGACAAGATGATTCATCGCCTCCTGTGAGATTACGCAGTAATCGATGGATCAAACGAAGGCAATGACGCGGACACATGAGTATCCGAAGGGGTCCACCAGTCCCAGAAAAGCATCCAACAATATTTGTTCTCTGTTTACTCCAGGAATCTTAAGGGTGACCAGGAGGAGGAGCTGACTGATGAAGACATGAGTAGATGTATTTTAACTAACATGACCTTTTCCCTTCACAGGTAATAGGGCGAAGGGGTGGCTTGTACCCTATGTTGTCAAGTTTGTTACCTACAACTTACAGGTAAGAGATTTTTTGTGAAAAGTGACGATTTACTGTATCTGCACCAAACACGAATCCTAGACAGAAAAAAATCTCCCAGAAGTGTATATCTCTTCCTATTATACAAAACAGGGAGAGGAACTCTGGGTAAGCTTCCAGGTTTAGGTACACGACATTCAAAGAGAAATGCATCAGTCCGCCTACAACATGGGCTATGTGAGCAAACAGTGCAGCATCTTCTACGTGACTGTAAAGCTCAGGAAACGTGTTATGGCTCAAAATGGACCCTTGCCTCAGTCCCTCTTTGCAGAATGATGATGGTGGAAGTCGGCCTGATCGACAGACTTCACTACTCCACATCAGCAGTAGAATGTCCCCACCATTGTTTGATAGATCTTCAATCTGAGAGGTCTTCATCAGGTGTGCCATCTAGTAAAATGTGAGGAAATGTGTCATCACATGAATAACTACAATGACCATCATGCAACGGGACATAAGCATGTAAGTTATTAAAACTAGGCCCAGGCGAAATATAAATGTTTAGAGTGAGTCTCACAATTTCAGGAATTTTGTGTTACGCTTGTTATGTGAAATTGCTCAAACTAAGCAATTACGCCACCTCACGTAATTACACCACTGTTCGTTTCAAGATTATTTATACCAAAGGGAGTCACCGTTCCTGAGTGGAGATGGAGAGAAGGGAAGTAGGGGGTACTCTTGTTGTGTGCTACTCTGCTTGTGGGAGGCAGGGTGTCCTCATCTTGATGCCCTCACACACCCCGAAGGATGTCAAGCTTCATCATTGGGCTTTTGCTCCTCGTCGGGCCGGCGCTGCAATGCCCTACGGGTCCCCCGAAGGGTCTCTTTTCGGAGATCTTTTGATGAAGCCGTATGGGTGTGTGGGTGTAAGTGGCAGTGAAGTCCTAGAAAGTGTATTAAAAAATGGCTGGAGGGAGAGTGATTAATTTTTAATAAAGTGATCCCTCTGTCATTATTAAAACAAAGTGTATGGAGCTGCTTTAAGGGTATTATGTCCCTTGGTAGCTGGGTGATTATATGTCCCTAGTGGGCATATCTTATGGTCAACATGTTTCGCGCTTCAGTGGTCTCAGGGGGAGATCCAGGGCGCTTTGTCAGGACCGAATAAGAAAGTTATATCTACAGTGGCCCGAAAGTTTTGGTGCCCCCGGATAAATGAAAGGAGTAGAGATTCCCTTAATAGGTAGGGTAAGATCCCATGAGATCAGTGAGGGTCACTTGAGAGGGTTCTCTCGGTGCATCTGGGCTGTGTCACCTATGTGCCTCTCGCTGTCTCCGCCGGTCTTAGATTATACCACATGAGCTTGGGAACAACCAGAATGCGGGAGGCTGTTGTTTACACCAATTGCGTTTTTCGACCTATTATTTAAGTGCAAAATTAGTCCTTGTGTCAAAAATTAATGCAGGGACACATTTCACTCTAAAATATAGCACTAAACTACGGATTCGCTTTCATTTAGTTATGCGTAATTTCACATAGTTTTCTCGAATTTTTGCATATTTACACAAAAGCAAATTACGCAGATTTTACACAGCCCTAATTAAAACATGCAATTTTTGAATTACCGTGAATTGTGAAATTTTAAACTATAAAGTCCCCAGTGTTATGGGAGACTAGAAATAGAGGAAGGGCTACTCACATTCAGTCACACACGGCGAACATCAAACAAAGAGGCTGGTTTGTTGAAGTGAGGCTACAATACCGGATTTGTGGAGGAAGCGGTAATCAGCCTGTGGCAGGCTTACCACAGGGAGAGCATCAGCCTACAGAATTAGACACCATAGCAAGAGGAAGCGGTAATCAGCCTGTGGCAGGCTTACCACAGGGAGAGCATCAGCCTACAGAATTAGACACCATAGCAAGAGGAAGCGGTAATCAGCCTGTGGCAGGCTTACCACAGGGAGAGCATCAGCCGACAGAATTAGACACCATAGCAAGAGGAAGCGGTAATCAGTCTACGGCAGGCTTACCACAGGGAGAGCATCAGCCGACAGAATTAGCCACCATAGCAAGAGGAAGCGGTATTCAGCCTGTGGCAGGCTTACCACAGGGAGAGCATCCTCTGACAGAATTAGACACCATAGCAAGAGGAAGCGGTAATCAGCCTGTGGCAGGCTTTCCACAGGGAGAGCATCAGCCTACAGAATTAGACACCATAGCAAGAGGAAGCTGTAATCAGCCTGTGGCAGGCTTACCACAGGGAGAGCATCAGCCGACAGAATTAGCCACCATAGCAAGAGGAAGCGGTAATCAGCCTGTGGCAGGCTCACCACAGGGAGAGCATCCTCTGACAGAATTAGACACCATAGCAAGAGGAAGCGGTAATCAGCCTGTGGCAGGCTTTCCACAGGGAGAGCATCAGCCGACAGAATTAGACACCATAGCAAGAGGAAGCGGTAATCAGCCTGTGGCAGGCTTTCCACAGGGAGAGCATCAGCCTACAGAATTAGACACCATAGCAAGAGGAAGCGGTAATCAGTCTACGGCAGGCTTACCACAGGGAGAGCATCAGCCGACAGAATTAGCCACCATAGCAAGAGGAAGCGGTAATTAGCCTGTGGCAGGCTTACCACAGGGAGAGCATCCTCTGACAGAAGTAGACACCATAACAAGAGGAAGCGGTAATCAGCCTGATGCAGGCTTTCCACAGGGAGAGCATCAGCCGACAGAATTAGGCACCATAGCAAGAGGAAGCTGTAATCAGCCTGTGGCAGGCTTACCACAGGGAGAGCATCAGCCGACAGAATTAGCCACCATAGCAAGAGGAAGCGTTAATCAGCCTGTGGCAGGCTCACCACAGGGAGAGCATCCTCTGACAGAATTAGACACCATAGCAAGAGGAAGCGGTAATCAGCCTGTGGCATGCTTTCCACAGGGAGAGCATCAGCCGACAGAATTAGGCACCATAGCAAGAGGAAGCTGTAATCAGCCTGTGGCAGGCTTACCACAGGGAGAGCATCAGCCGACAGAATTAGACACCATAGCAAGAGGAAGCTGTAATCAGCCTGTGGCAGGCTTACCACAGGGAGAGCATCAGCCGACAGAATTAGCCACCATAGCAAGAGGAAGCGGTAATCAGCCTGTGGCAGGCTCACCACAGGGAGAGCATCCTCTGACAGAATTAGACACCATAGCAAGAGGAAGCGGTAATCAGCCTGTGGCAGGCTTTCCACAGGGAGATCAGCAGCCGACAGAATTAGACACCACAGCAAGAGGAAGCGGTAATTAGCCTGTGGCAGGCTTACCACAGGGAGAGCATCCTCTGACAGAATTAGACACCATAGCAAGAGGAAGCGGTAATCAGCCTGTGGCAGGCTTACCACAGGGAGAGCATCCTCTGACAGAATTAGACACCATAGCAAGAGGAAGCGGTTATCAGCCTGTGGCAGGCTTTCCACAGGGAGAGCATCCTCTGACAGAATTAGACACCATAGCAAGAGGAAGCGGTAATCAGCCTGCTGCAGGCTTACCACAGGGAGAGCATCCTCTGACAGAATTAGACACCATAGCAAGAGGAAGCGGTAATCAGCCTGCTGCAGGCTTACCACAGGGAGAGCATCCTCTGACAGAATTAGACACCATAGCAAGAGGAAGCGGTAATCAGCCTGCTGCAGGCTTGCCACAGGGAGAGCATCCTCTGACAGAATTAGACACCATAGCAAGAGGAAGCGGTAATCAGCCTGCTGCAGGCTTACCACAGGGAGAGCATCCTCTGACAGAATTAGACACCATAGCAAGAGGAAGCGGTAATCAGCCTGCTGCAGGCTTTACCACAGGAGAGCATCAGCCTACAGAATTAGACACCACAGCAAGAGGAAGTGGTAATCAGCCTGTGGCAGGCTTACCACAGGGAGAGCATCAGCCGACAGAATTAGCCACCATAGCAAGAGGAAGCGGTAATCAGCCTGTGGCAGGCTTACTACAGGGAGAGCATCCTCTGACAGAATTAGACACCATAGCAAGAGGAAGCGGTAATCAGCCTGCTGCAGGCTTACCACAGGGAGAGCATCCTCTGACAGAATTAGACACCATAGCAAGAGGAAGCGGTAATCAGCCTGCTGCAGGCTTACCACAGGGAGAGCATCCTCTGACAGAATTAGACACCATAGCAAGAGGAAGCGGTAATCAGCCTGCTGCAGGCTTACCACAGGGAGAGCATCAGCCTACAGAATTAGACACCACAGCAAGAGGAAGTGGTAATCAGCCTGTGGCAGGCTTACCACAGGGAGAGCATCAGCCGACAGAATTAGCCACCATAGCAAGAGGAAGCGGTAATCAGCCTGTGGCAGGCTTTCCACAGGGAGAGCATCAGCCTACAGAATTAGACACCATAGCAAGAGGAAGCGGTAATCAGCCTGTGGCAGGCTTTCCACAGGGAGAGCATCAGCCTACAGAATTAGACACCATAGCAAGAGGAAGCGGTAATCAGCCTGTGGCAGGCTTACTACAGGGAGAGCATCCTCTGACAGAATTAGACACCATAGCGATTGTAACCCTGCAATAGAATTTACCACCAGTGGAGAATCTACCAAAGGCAGACCTAAACCACTTTCACCTCTAGTCGGTGGATTTACAATTACCGCCCACCTCAAAATCATCCCTGGGGTTTTGTAAGTCCTGAGCGTCTTATTTTTTCAAACTCTAATATAAAAGCACATGTTTGCATGTGTGTTGTTAGTGCACAAGGTGGCACCATGTATTACTATGTTTACCAGCAGTGGCTGAGATGGGCATGGGTGGGGAAAGGCCACATCAGGGAGATGGTGGCAGAGGGATCAGTGTGAGGACTGGGGAAAAGGCAAATGTCTGGGGAATTAATGGCTGAGGAATTGGTGCCTTAGAGATGTCTGGAAGAGAATGCCAAGGTGAGTAGGGGGGTGTGCCTGAGGGACTGGTCCCCTATGGATGGCTGGAAGAGAAGGCCCAGGTGAGTGGGGGGATGTGGCTGAGGGTCCCATGCCTTGGGGATGGCTGGAAGAGAAGGCCAAGGTGAGTGGGGGGATGTGGCTGAGGGTCTTATGCCATAGGATGGCTGGAAGAGAAGGCCAAGGTGAGTGGAGGGATGTGGCTGAGGGTCTTATGCCATAGGATGGCTGGAAGAGAAGGCCAAGGTGAGTGGGGCATGTGGTTGAGGGACTGGTGCCTTAGGAATGGCTGGAAGCAAAGGCTCAGGTGAGTTGAGGGATGTGGCTGAGGGTCTGGTGCCTTAGAGGTGACTGGAAGAGAAGGGGGAATGTGGCTTTGGGACTGGTGCCTTAGGGATGGATGGAAGAGAAGGCCAAAATGAGTAGGGGATGTGGCTGAGGGTCTGGTGCCTTAGGGGTGACTGGCAGAGAAGGCCAAGGTGAGTGGGGGGATGTGACTGAGGGACTAGTACCTTAGGGGTGGCTGGAAGAGAAGATGGAGGGATGTGGCTGAGGGTCTGGTGCTTTAGGGGTGGCTGGAAGAGAAGGCCAAGGTGAGTGGGGGGATGTGGCTGAGGGTCTTATGCCATAGGATGGCTGGAAGAGAAGGCCAAGGTGAGTGGGGCATGTGGTTGAGGGACTGGTGCCTTAGGAATAGCTGGAAGAGAAGGCGCAGGTGAGTGGAGGGATGTGGCTGAGGGTCTGGTGCCTTAGGGGTGACTGGGAGAGAAGGGGGAATGAGGCTGAGGGACTGGTGCCTTAGGGGTGAATGGAAGAGAAGGGGGAATGAGGCTGAGGGACTGGTGCCTTAGGGATGGCTGGGAGAGAAGGCCAAAATGAGTAGGGAGTGGCTGAGGGTCTGGTGCCTTAGGTGTGACTGGCAGAGAAGGCCAAGGTGAGTGGGGGGATGTGACTGAGGGACTAGTACCTTAGGGGTGGCTGGAAGAGAAGACCCAGGTGAGTAGAGGGATGTGGCTGAGGGTCTGGTGTTTAGGGGTGGCTGGAAGAGAAGGCCAAGGTGAGTGGAGGCATGTGGCTGAGGGTCTGGTGCCTTAGGGATGGCTGGAAGAGAAAGCCAATGTGAGTGGGGGGATGTGCCCAAGGGATTGGTGCCTTAGGGGAGACTGGAAGAGAATGCCCAGGTGATGGGGGTATGTGACTGAGGGACTAGTACCTAGGGGATAGCTGGAAGAGTAGGTCGAGGTGAGTGGAGGGATTGGTGCCTTGGGATGGCTGGAAAAGAAGGCCCAGGTGATTAAGGGATGTGGCTGAGGGTCTGGTGCCTTAGGGGTGGCTGGAAGATAAGGTCCAGGAGAGTAGAGGAATGTGGCTGAAGGTCTTGTGTCTTAGGGATGGCTGGAAGAGAAAGCCCAGTTGAGTGGGGGTTTGTGGCTGAGGGTCTGGCGCCTTAGGGGTGGCTGGAAGAGAAGGCTCAGTTGAGTGAGGGTATGTGGCTGAGGAATTGGTGCCTTAGGGGTGGCTGAAAGAGAAGGCCCAGGTGTGTGGCAGGTATGTGGCTGAGGGTCTGGTTCTTTTAGGGGTGGCTGGAAGAGAAGGTCCAGTTGAGTAGGGGTATGTGGCTGAGGAACTGGTGCCTTAGAGATGGCTGGGCAAGAAGGCCCAAGTGAGTGGTGGGTATGTGCCTGAGGGATTGGTGCCTTAGGGGTGTCTGGAGAGTGCCTTTGAGATGGCTGGAAGAGACTCACAGGTCAGAGGGGTAGGTGGCTGAGGGATTGGTGTGTGAAGGTGTTCTGGGGAAAAGGCATTGGACAGTGGAATACGTGCCTGAGGAATAGGCGGCTTATTGAGGACTTTAAGGAGGCCCAGGTAAGGATGGCAGGTGACTGAGGCTAGAGAAGAGGGTCCAGGTGATAGTGAGTGATAGGTGGCTGGAAGGCCGGCTGGAGTAGGCCTCTTGAGTAGGTCCAAGGCGGTGGTAGGGGTCTCCGGGCGCTTTCATAGCTGGAAAGGCAGTGAGGCTTACAGAAGACAGTGGAGATTTGGGGGGGGGTCGACTTGGGACGAAAAACGCCGAGCTCACTGGAACAGCAGAGCCGAGGGGGCTTCCCTTTTGCTGAGGTGTCTTTATGAGTTACTGTGCCCACAGCTGACTGGTACAACCACCTCCCCTGTGCCAGGCCTCACTCCCACCCGGGGCTCAGTGTCTCCTTTCTCCCCATGCCCCCATCCATCTTCGGGCCTGTCAGCCGGGCCTGCCTGTCTCCCCGGGAGCCATCTGTCAGCGCTGCCGGGTAGGCCGAGGCGACAAAGGGATGGCGTGGGGAAAACAAACAGCCTCCGAGGCGCCCATGCTCCTAGAGGCCCTGCGCTCTCAGGCCTCTTTGTTGTGTATTTTCTTTATTCTGGGCAGGCCCCGCCCCTATGCTGGGCTGTTCTTGCCCTTTCAGGGTTGCCCACAGGGCTCACGCCCACCGGTGCCAGCCCACACCCACTCACGGGCCTGTTCCGCTGACAAGGCCTGGGGCCGGCTGCTGACAGGGCAGGGCAGGAGGCCAGCTAACTCTCGTTTCACAAAGCTTGTTTCCTAACCGCCCACCCCCTTACAGTCCCTGGCACCCCCTGCCCACGTCATTTGTCGGATTTCTATTCACATCATCCCTCAAATATCATGTCCTTCAAACATGTCCCCTTCTGGTCCTTTCTACCGCTGTCTAATTCCTATCTTCACCCTCCCACCGCTCCTGTTCGTTCCTTTTATGTCCCCCCCCCCCCCTGTCTCCCTCTCCCATTCTCTATCACTGCCCTCCACTCTATTCTTCTTCCGCTCTTTTATCTCTATCCATACCCAGGTCTTAAGTTTGATGAAAAACGAGAGCTCTCCAAAAGGGGCGTGGCTTATTCAAGTAAGGGCGTGGCTTAAACACAAAAATGAAATTTCGATGATTTCCATAGTGTGTTACTCGACCAGGATTTTGGCCCCTCTGAGCTTTCGGTTATTACATCCAGATATATAACACAACAATTGACATACACTTAAAACCAGCCAGGGCTATTGGCTTTGGCAGTGGTTGTTAGTGGTTTAACATAAGTGAGTAACAACAATGATTTTTTAAATAAATAATTAATATCGAAAATGATTCAATTCTGAAATTGTGGGATTGTGAATTAAACCTTACTGAGGCCCATGGAAGGGGTAGAGGTGTTCAGAGTGCCTCAAACACTTCTGTTACACTCACTCTATGTTAGACATGTGTGCTCTTTTTTCTCTCCACATCTCGGCCATCTGCATATCTTGCACGTCTTCTCTTTTCAGAGCCCTCTTATCACTCGCTCCTGAACGCACCTCCTCGCATCTCATTCCCCTCACCACCCACAAACACACAGCGCACCCACTCACCTGCAAGCACTGCATTTTCTTTTATTTGCACCTTGTCAATATTTCGACAAGTGTGTGCCTCCTTCACACACAATTGCACGCACAGAATCACAACTGTAACTGGAAGACATGCCTGTTGCTCTGTGCACTCTACGGAGAGGCCAAGGATTGGATGAGCATGTGTTCTGACCTTTTTTGACACACTGACAGGCACGGTGAGCAACCTGCACTGCCTTCAGCCTCAACTCCAGAGCTCTCACTCGTGGCTTGTTATAAACACCAGGATGCGACTGAGTTCAAAGTGTGCATTATATAAAGACTAGTAGGCTACACGAAAAAAATATAGAAACACAACCTTCTGAAAATAGCTAACACTCTTAGGGAATTAAAGTTTAAATAAAGCGTAAAATATAAACAGGAACTAAATCACTGACAGGGATTACCTTTAGCGCTCTGATACCCGATTCGGGTCAAGTTCGCGCTATATAAAACTCTGTAAAATAAAATTCATTGTTCAGAAATCAATCAATGTTTTTGCATTAAAGTTAAGGCCATGTATATAGGGCTGACAGGGACCTGTTTCAATGTCCAGGTCTGAGACCCAGAAGGATGCGGCCCACTTAAAGCCCTGTCCCTACCTCCCCCACCTCTCCTTTTACCCTCTGTCTTTCTCTATCTATGACCCTCCCACTACTCCTATTCTTCTCTTCCCTTCTCCATCTAGGCCCCCTGCCCCCCTCGTCTAGTCCGTTCTTGCTGTCTCTACCTCCACCCTCTACACCTCTTCTATGTTGCGCTCTTTCTTTTTTCTTCCCCTCCCACATTCCTGTGCACCTCTGTCCCTTCTCTCCTACATTTACTTCTGTCTTCTATTCAGTTTTCACTCTCACGCACATATATTTTCTCTTTACAGCCTTCTCCATCTCTACCCCTCCCTACCTCGGTCACATTGCTGCTACCCATGGCCACCTCTCCTAGTCTCTCTCTTCTCCGTGCTATGTTTTGGAGGAGCCTTTTGGAGTGATAGTAAGAGCCGTGCCCTCCAGGGGAGATGGACGTGTCACTCATTCCTACTGTGCTAACCCAGTGCTTCCATTGCAGTGCATGCCCCTGACACGCCCATTGAGTGCTGGATGCGGAGGTACCATTTCATTCATGCAAATCAGTTCTTGGCCGTCTCAGAGCCACTTGTTCTTGGCTGCGAGAGCCGAAGGGCATCACAACATTGCCTGATGTCTTCCAATACCATTCTTCTATGATAGGCAGTGTGTGAAATGGAAATGTAGAAGTGCAGGCACTCACTATTTAGAGTACCTGTTTGCTGCCCAGAAGTGCTAGTACTCGCTCATTCAGTGTACTGCAGCAGGGCTGAGAAGTGCAGGCACTCACTATTTAGAGCACCTGTTTGCTGCCCAGAAGTGCTAGTACTCGCTCATTCGGTGTACTGCAGCAGGGCTGAGAAGTGCCTGAGAAGTGCTAGTACTCGCTCATTCGGTGTACTGCAGCAGGGCTGAGAAGTGCCTGAGAAGTGCTAGTACTCGCCCATTCAGTGTACTGCAGCAGTGCTGAGAAGTGCAGGCACTCACTATTTAGAGTACTTGTTTGTTCCTGAGAAGTGCTAGTACTCGCCCATTCAGTGTACTGCAGCAGGGCTGAGAAGTGCCTGAGAAGTGCTAGTACTCGCCCATTCAGTGTACTGCAGCAGTGCTGAGAAGTGCTGGCACTCACTATTTAGAGCACCTGTTTGCTGCCCAGAAGTGCTAGTACTCGCTCATTCGGTGTACTGCAGCAGGGCTGAGAAGTGCCTGAGAAGTGCTAGTACTCTCCCATTCAGTGTACTGCAGCAGTGCTGAGAAGTGCAGGTACTCACTATTTAGAGTACCTGTTTGTTCCTGAGAAGTGCTGGTACTCTCCCATTCGGTGTACTGCAGCAGTGCTGAGAAGTGCAGGTACTCACTATTTAGGGGACCTGTTTGTTCCAGAGAAGTGCTGATACTCTCCCATTCACTGTATTGCAGCAGTGCTGAGAAGTGCAGGTACTCACTATTTAGGGGACCTGTTTGTTCCTGAGAAGTGCTGGTACTCTCCCATTCGGTGTACTGCAGCAGTGCTGAGAAGTGCAGGTACTCACTATTTAGAGTACCTGTTTGTTCCTGAGAAGTGCTGGTACTCTCCCATTCGGTGTACTGCAGCAGTGCTGAGAAGTGCAGGTACTCACTATTTAGAGTACTTGTTTGTTCCTGAGAAGTGCTGATACTCTCCCATTCACTGTATTGCAGCAGTGCTGAGAAGTGCAGGTACTCACTATTTAGGGGACCTGTTTGTTGCCCAGAAGTGCTAGTACTCGCTCATTCGGTGTACTGCAGCAGGGCTGAGAAGTGCCTGAGAAGTGCTAGTACTCTCCCATTCAGTGTACTGCAGCAGTGCTGAGAAGTGCAGGTACTCACTATTTAGAGTACTTGTTTGTTCCTGAGAAGTGCTAGTACTCGCCCATTCGGTGTACTGCAGCAGGGCTGAGAAGTGCAGGTACTCACTATTTAGAGTACTTGTTTGTTCCTGAGAAGTGCTAGTACTCGCCCATTCGGTGTACTGCAGCAGGGCTGAGAAGTGCCTGAGAAGTGCTAGTACTCGCCCATTCAGTGTACTGCAGCAGTGCTGAGAAGTGCAGGCACTCACTATTTAGAGCACCTGTTTGCTGCCCAGAAGTGCTAGTACTCTCCCATTCAGTGTACTGCAGCAGGGCTGTGAGAAGTTGGCCTGGTATATGCTGTTCACTAATTAAAGTGGACACCTTGCACCAGTACAATTCGACTCTTATGGTAGATAGGTTTAAGACAACCTTTATAGAAAGCTATCCTAGTGGTAGCTGTGGAGAGCAGCCTTCAGGCTAAGTCTTGAAGGAATGTAAAGCAGCTTGTTTTACCACACAATCTCTTGAATCACCAAATGAAAAGACACCACACAGGTATATATATCAAATATATATGTATTTATTAATAAACACTCTCTACTAATCTCTTTATGAGATTAGAAGTCAGGAACATATGTACAAGTCAAATATTATCAGGATAAGTTTAGCACAATTGAATATTACAATCTTAGTTTGCTAGACCTAGGTCTAGGGCATCTAGAATCGAGGGACCCCCAAGAACCACCCCAGGTAGTTGTAGGAGACCCACAGGGGACGGACGCGGTGACCTGGCACCGATGCGAATCCTGTACGAGTCTATGCACTCAGACACGATTGAGATATCAATGTTCAAGGTCCCTTGCGTGTTCGAGGCGAACACACCGATCGGACTCAGTACGAGTCGAAGGATACGGTCTACAGATAGGATTTGCAAGGGAGTCGGACGCGGTGTGTCTAACACAGTCGCGAACCATGTACGAGTCAGTGCGAGAATCGCACGGGGAAAGTAAGAGTTTTAGGATACTTCTGGTGGACCTACAAGCAAGTCACTTACAGGGTAAGTAGTTCGAGGGCCCACACCCACAGGAGCACCAGAGTGCTGGAGTTACCTCACCCAGGGAAGCCGGGTGCACAGGTGTCCTTTGGTGTCGGGTCGCGGCGTCGTTTTCAATGGCAAACAAAGAAGACTTGCTGCTTGTGATGGTGTGAAGAAGTGTCCGGTGGAATCCAAGCCTGGATTCGGTGGAAGGATGACCTGAAAGCAGAGGGGACAGTGTTCAAAGTCACTTGGCAGTGGCTCGGGGCAAGGAAGATGAATGCCCACCGTCGTCGCAGGGTTCAGGTCGTTCACGGTTGCCTTGACTCTTCAGCCACGAGGTCCAGAAGGCATCGACGACAACCAGGAGCTGGATTCGGCGTTTCCCACGATGTCTGCGGCTTACTGCGGTGTCGGCCACTCGATCAGAGCCAACAAGCCTTGGTAACAGCAAGTCTTGGGGAAAGTATGAAGAGGCGATGGCGCAGACCAGCAAGGTCTGTGGAACTCACCCAGCAAGGGTAAGTCAGGGCAGGCCTGGAGCAACCAGGGGAGCCCTTTGGTTTCTTTGGAAAGTCTTTTGGGGACCCACAAGCCGGCTGGCAAGGGGTCGCAAAGACGCCTCGGGAGGATTCTCTCACAGGGGCCCACGGTCACTCGGGACGTGGTAGGCCTCTGATCTTAGGAGGGATTCCTGCTGGAGGCTGGGACCACACGTGGTACAAAGCACAAGTTCATAGAACGTTGTGAAAGGGTTGCACTCGACAATAGTGCACAGTACCCAGGGGTCCCGGTTCCTCATTACTCTTGGGGTTCACTGGCCTCAGCTTCGCTGGGGACTCACGATGGCCTTTGAGAAGTCAGGAAATCTACATCTTGGGCTGCAGGGACTTCGGACTCCGGCGGGAGCGGCATAGTTTGCGACCGTCGTTTGTAGTTTTTGGTGCCTGCCAAGCAGGGGAGTCACTCCTTGACTCCAAGGGAGATTCTTCAGTCTTCCAAAGGTAGTGGAACGTCGAAGGTCCGGGATTCTTCTTGTAGGGCATCGTCCAGGGAAATCTAGGGTGCAATGCACAGTTCCCCCTCTTATACTAAAAGGAGGGGAGGGACTAGCTCTATGACCCTACCTATGGGAGGGTCAGGGGAGTGGGTGGCTACACCCACTTCCCTTTGTCCAGTTCCGCGCCAGAGCAGGGACAGGTAGCCCCTGAGCCGGTTTGAACTGGCATTTGCACAGAGGAGCCTTCTGCTCCCCCAGTGCAGGACTTCAAAGCACTCTAAGAGTGCACCCACCCAGCCCCAATACACTAAACCCAGTCTGGGAGGTGGTCACACCCCTTGGGACAGGATATCTATTGTTGGGCTTCCTCCACTGCGAGTGTTGGTCATCAGCAGGAGGGCAGCCCAGTGTCTGTGACTGGTGGCATCCATTTTGTAATGCCAGGGCTCTGTCGGATTCTACAGCGTTTCCACAGTAGGTACATGTCTATCCCTCTAGAAGGGTGGAATGCTACCCCCGCCGCCAGGACTGGCGGGGGGGTAGTATTCCAAGGTGTTTGACACCAAACACGACATGTTTCGATGCAGCCATTCCAAAGTTAGCATTTTACCGCGAGGATATAATGCACTTAAAAGTATATGGTTTAACCGAATCCACAAACAGCGCCAGAGAATGGACTCTGCGAGCTGCAGAGGGGCCCTGCTCAGGCAGAGGCACCCCCTCACATATAAGCCAAGCACCCTGCCCTCAGGATTGATAGGGCCTGCCTTAGGGGTGACTGATAGGGTTATATGTGTGTGCAGGAGAGATATAGGGAACCTATATCTCAGTGAGGGGTGCTAGCACTTCCTCACTCAGGCTGCAGTAGCAGGCCTGTGGTGTCAGATTTAGTCTGCTTCCCAGGGGTGGCATAATACATGCTGCAGCCCCTGGTAGGCCTGTGGAGTACCTATGCCCTTGGTACCTAGGGTACCATATACTAGGGACTCATAAGGTACCACAGTATCCAATCACTAGTGCACCTAGAGTGCACTCCAAATCGTTTAGAGAGAACAGAGAGGCTGGGGCCCTGATTAGCAGGGTCCCAGCCTGACTATAGCCAGAAACCAGTGTAAACATCAGAAAAAAAGTGGGGGCAACATAAGAGGCAGATCCTACTCTCCTACAAGGGCTGAGAAGTGCAGGTACTCACTATTTAGAGTACCTGTTTGTTCCTGAGAAGTGCTAGTACTCGCCCATTCGGTGTACTGCAGCAGGGCTGAGAAGTGCAGGTACTCACTATTTAGAGTACCTGTTTGTTTATGAGAAGTGCTGGTACTCTCCCATTCGGTGTACTGCAGCAGTGCTGAGAAGTGCAGGTACTCACTATTTAGGGGACCTGTTTGTTCCAGAGAAGTGCTGATACTCTCCCATTCACTGTATTGCAGCAGTGCTGAGAAGTGCAGGTACTCACTATTTAGGGGACCTGTTTGTTCCAGAGAAGTGCTGATACTCTCCCATTCACTGTATTGCAGCAGTGCTGAGAAGTGCAGGTACTCACTATTTAGGGGACCTGTTTGTTCCAGAGAAGTGCTGATACTCTCCCATTCACTGTATTGCAGCAGTGCAGAGAAGTGCAGGTACTGAGTACCAGACAGTGCCTGCCCATTTAAAGCACTGATAATAGGTCTTAGGTTGGGCATGTACTGCAGCAGGGCTGAGAAGTGCCTGAGAAGTGCTAGTACTCTCCCATTCAGTGTACTGCAGCAGTGCTGAGAAGTGCAGGCACTCACTATTTAGAGTACTTGTTTGTTCCTGAGAAGTGCTAGTACTCGCCCATTCGGTGTACTGCAGCAGGGCTGAGAAGTGCAGGTACTCACTATTTAGAGTACCTGTTTGTTCCTGAGAAGTGCTGATACTCTCCCATTCGGTGTACTGCAGCAGTGCTGAGAAGTGCATGTACTCATTATTTAGGCTACCTGTTTGCTGCCCAAAAGTGCTGGTACTCTCCCATTCAATGTATTGCAGCAGTGCTGAGAAGTGCAGGTACTCACTATTTAGAGTACCTGTTTGTTCCTGAGAAGTGCTGATACTCTCCCATTCAATGTATTGCAGCAGTGCTGAGAAGTGCAGGTACTCACTATTTAGAGTACCTGCTTGTTCCTGAGAAGTGCTGGTACTCTCCCATTCAATGTATTGCAGCAGTGCTGAGAAGTGCAGGTACTCACTATTTAGAGTACCTGTTTGTTCCTGAGAAGTGCTGATACTCTCCCATTCACTGTATTGCAGCAGTGCTGAGAAGTGCAGGTACTCACTATTTAGGGGACCTGTTTGTTCCAGAGAAGTGCTGATACTCTCCCATTCGGTGTACTGCAGCAGGGCTGAGAAGTGCAGGTACTCACTATTTAGGGGACCTGTTTGTTCCAGAGAAGTGCTAGTACTCGCCCATTCGGTGTACTGCAGCAGGGCTGAGAAGTGCAGGTACTCACTATTTAGAGTACCTGTTTGTTCCTGAGAAGTGCTGGTACTCTCCCATTCGGTGTACTGCAGCAGTGCTGAGAAGTGCATGTACTCATTATTTAGGCTACCTGTTTGCTGCCCAAAAGTGCTGGTACTCTCCCATTCAATGTATTGCAGCAGTGCTGAGAAGTGCAGGTACTCACTATTTAGAGTACCTGTTTGTTCCTGAGAAGTGCTGATACTCTCCCATTCAATGTATTGCAGCAGTGCTGAGAAGTGCAGGTACTCACTATTTAGAGTACCTGCTTGTTCCTGAGAAGTGCTGGTACTCTCCCATTCAATGTATTGCAGCAGTGCTGAGAAGTGCAGGTACTCACTATTTAGAGTACCTGTTTGTTCCTGAGAAGTGCTGATACTCTCCCATTCACTGTATTGCAGCAGTGCTGAGAAGTGCAGGTACTCACTATTTAGGGGACCTGTTTGTTCCAGAGAAGTGCTGATACTCTCCCATTCACTGAATTGCAGCAGTGCAGAGAACTGCAGGTACTGAGTACCAGACAGTGCCTGCCCATTTAAAGCACTGATAATAGGTCTTAGGTTGGGAATGAAGTGCTGAACCGCTGCTGGCCGAGTTTCAAGAAAGGAGGCAGTGACCCTCCACTGTCGTCCCTGCCTACCACTGCTGCCACCAGGCACGGGCATAGAAGAGCTTCACTATGGCATCGTCCCATGAAGAAGCTCTCCACTCATAGGACAGGGAGGTGATCTGGGGTCTGGCAGGTGAGGTCAGTGGTTTGATGGTAGTCCAAGGGCTGCACAGCGCTCTGTCCCAAACATGGACCTTAAGCTCCCCCCTCTTCCTATGGAGGAGTGGAACTTTACACGTCTTAGCAACTCTTTGCAGCGGTGTGGCAACTGTGTCGTGGGCCGTAACGTAGGTAAATAGGCAAAAACCATGCCCCCTACATGTCCTCTGGTTGGATAACAAAAAGCATAATTGACTCTTCCCTCATGTATCCCTCCTTTGACTCATCTTAAACCTAATTTTACTGCTACTATCAGGAGATCCCTAATAACCCTCTTTAGACTCTTGCCTCCTCTATGCCTCCTTTGACTCATTCCAAACCTCATGTTACTGCTACTACTATTAGGAGATCCCTAATAACCCTCTTTAGACTCTTGCCTCCTCTATGCCTCCTTTGACTCATTCCAAACCTCATTTTACTGCTACTACTATCAGGAGATCCCTAATAACCCTTTCTAGACTCTTGCCTCCTCTATGCCTCCTTTGACTCATCTTAAACCTCATTTTACTACTATTAGGAGATCCCTAATAACCCTCTTTAGACTCTTGCCTCCTCTATCCCTCCTTTGACTCATCTTAAACCTCATTTTACTGCTACTACTATTAGGAGATCCCTAATAACCCTCTTTAGACTCTTGCCTCCTCTATGCCTCCTTTGACTCATCCCAAACCTCATGTTACTGCTACTACTATCAGGAGATCCCTAATAACCCTCTTTAGACTCTTGCCCCCTCTATGCCTCCTTTGACTCATTCCAAACCTCTTGTTACTGCTACTTCTATCAGGAGATCCCTAATAACCCTTTTTAGACTCTTGCCTCCTCTATGCCTCCTTTGACTCATCTTAAACCTCATTTTACTGCTACTACTATCAGGAGATCCCTAATAACCCTCTTTAGACTCTTGCCTCCTCTATGCCTCCTTTGACTCATCTTAAACCTCATTGTACTGCTACTACTATCAGGAGATCCCTAATAACCATCTTTAGACTCTTGCCTCCTTTGACTCATCTTAAACCTCATTTTACTACTATTAGGAGATCCCTAATAACCCTCTTTAGACTCTTGCCTCCTCTATGGCTCCTTTGACTCATCTTAAACCTCATGTTACTGCTACTACTATTAGGAGATCCCTAATAACCCTCTTTAGACTCTTGCCTCCTCTATGCCTCCTTTGACTCATTCCAAACCTCATGTTACTGCTACTACTATCAGGAGATCCCTAATAACCCTCTTTAGACTCTTGCCTCCTCTATGCCTCCTTTGACTCATTCCAAACCTCATGTTACTGCTACTACTATTAGGAGATCCCTAATAACCCTCTTTAGACTCTTGCCTCCTCTATGCCTCCTTTGACTCATCTTAAACCTCATTTTACTGCTACTACTATCAGGAGATCCCTAATAACCCTCTTTAGACTCTTGCCTCCTCTATGCCTCCTTTGACTCATCTTAAACCTCATTTTACTACTATTAGGAGATCCCTAATCACCCTCTTTAGACTCTTGCCTCCTCTATGCCTCCTTTGACTCATCTTAAACCTCATGTTACTGCTACTACTATTAGGAGATCCCTAATAACCCTCTTTAGACTCTTGCCTCCTCTATGCCTCCTTTGACTCATCGCAAACCTCATGTTACTGCTACTACTATTAGGAGATCCCTAATAACCCTTTCTAGACTCTTGCCTCCTCTATGCCTCCTTTGACTCATCTTAAACCTCATTTTACTGCTACTACTATTAGGAGATCCCTAATAACCCTCTTTAGACTCTTGCCTCCGCTATGCCTCCTTTGACTCATCCCAAACCTCATTTTACTACTATTAGGAGATCCCTAATAACCCTTTCTAGACTCTTGCCTCCTCTATGCCTCCTTTGACTCATCTTAAACCTCATTTTACTACTATTAGGAGATCCCTAATAACCCTTTCTAGACTCTTGCCTCCTCTATGCCTCCTTTGACTCATCTTAAACCTCATTTTACTGCTACTACTATTAGGAGATCCCTAATAACCCTCTTTAGACTCTTGCCTCCTCTATGCCTCCTTTGACTCATCCCAAACCTCATTTTACTGCTACTACTATTAGGAGATCCCTAATAACCCTCTTTAGACTCTTGCCTCCTCTATGCCTCCTTTGACTCATTCCAAACCTCATTTTACTGCTACTACTATTAGGAGATCCCTAATAACCCTCTTTAGACTCTTGCCTCCTCTATGCCTCCTTTGACTCATCCCAAACCTAATTTTACTACTATTAGGAGATCCCTAATAACCCTTTCTAGACTCTTGCCTCCTCTATGCCTCTTTGACTCATCTTAAACCTCATTTTACTACTATTAGGAGATCCCCAATAACCCTTTCTAGACTCTTGCCTCCTCTATGCCTCCTTTGACTTATCTTAAACCTCATTTTACTGCTACTACTATTAGGAGATCCCTAATAACCCTCTTTAGACTCTTGCCTCCTCTATGCCTCCTTTGACTCATCTTAAACCTCATTTTACTACTATTATGAGATCCCTAATAACCCTTTCTAGACTCTTGCCTCCTCTATGCCTCCTTTGACTCATCTTAAACCTCATTTTACTGCTACTACTATTAGGAGATCCCTAATAACCCTCTTTAGACTCTTGCCTCCTCTATGCCTCCTTTGACTCATCCCAAACCTCATTTTACTGCTACTACTATTAGGAGATCCCTAATAACCCTCTTTAGACTCTTGCCTCCTCTATGCCTCCTTTGACTCATTCCAAACCTCATTTTACTGCTACTACTATTAGGAGATCCCTAATAACCCTCTTTAGACTCTTGCCTCCTCTATGCCTCCTTTGACTCATCTTAAACCTCATGTTACTGCTACTACTATTAGGAGATCCCTAATAACCCTTTCTAGACTCTTGCCTCCTCTATGCCTCCTTTGACTCATTCCAAACCTCATTTTACTACTATTAGGAGATCCCTAATAACCCTCTTTAGACTCTTGCCTCCTCTATGCCTCCTTTGACTCATCCCAAACCTCATGTTACTGCTACTACTATTAGGAGATCCCTAATAACCCTTTCTAGACTCTTGCCTCCTCTATGCCTCCTTTGAATCATCTTAAACCTCATTTTACTGCTACTACTATTAGGAGATCCCTAATAACCCTCTTTAGACTCTTGCCTCCTCTATGCCTCCTTTGACTCATTCCAAACCTCATTTTACTGCTACTACTATTAGGAGATCCCTAATAACCCTATTTAGACTCTTGCCTCCTCTATGCCTCATCTTAAACCTCATGTTACTGCTACTACTATTAGGAGATCCCTAATAACCCTTTCTAGACTCTTGCCTCCTCTATGCCTCCTTTGACTCATTCCAAACCTCATTTTACTACTATTAGGAGATCCCTAATAACCCTCTTTAGACTCTTGGCTCCTCTATGCCTCCTTTGACTCATCCCAAACCTCATGTTACTGCTACTACTATTAGGAGATCCCTAATAACCCTTTCTAGACTCTTGCCTCCTCTATGCCTCCTTTGACTCATCCCAAACCTCATTTTACTACTATTAGGAGATCCCTAATAACCCTTTCCTAGACTCTTGCCTCCTCTATGCCTCCTTTGACTCATCTTAAACCTCATTTTACTACTATTAGGAGATCCTAATAACCCTTTCTAGACTCTTGCCTCCTCTATGCCTCCTTTGACTCATCTTAAACCTCATTTTACTGCTACTACTATTAGGAGATCCCTAATAACCCTCTTTAGACTCTTGCCTCCTCTATGCCTCCTTTGACTCATCTTAAACCTCATTTTACTACTATTAGGAGATCCCTAATAACCCTTTCTAGACTCTTGCCTCCTCTATGCCTCCTTTGACTCATCTTAAACCTCATTTTACTACTACTACTATTAGGAGATCCCTAATAACCCTCTTTAGACTCTTGCCTCCTCTATGCCTCCTTTGACTCATCTTAAACCTCATTTTACTACTATTAGGAGATCCCTAATAACCCTTTCTAGACTCTTGCCTCCTCTATGCCTCCTTTGACTCATCTTAAACCTCATTTTACTACTACTACTATTAGGAGATCCCTAATAACCCTCTTTAGACTCTTGCCTCCTCTATGCCTCCTTTGACTCATTCCAAACCTCATTTTACTGCTACTACTATTAGGAGATCCCTAATAACCCTCTTTAGACTCTTGCCTCCTCTATGCCTCCTTTGACTCATTCCAAACCTCATGTTACTGCTACTACTATCAGGAGATCCCTAATAACCCTCTTTAGACTCTTGCCTCCTCTATGCCTCCTTTGACTCATCCCAAACCTCATTTTACTGCTACTACTATTAGGAGATCCCTAATCACCCTCTTTAGACTCTTGCCTCCTCTATGCCTCCTTTGACTCATCTTAAACCTCATTTTACTACTATTAGGAGATCCCTAATAACCCTTTCTAGACTCTTGCCTCCTCTATGCCTCCTTTGACTCATCCTAAACCTCATGTTACTGCTACTACTATCAGGAGATCCCTAATAACCCTCTCTAGACTCTTCCCTCCTTTATGCCTCCTTTGACTCATTCCAAACCTCATGTTACTGCTACTACTATCAGGAGATCCCTAATAACCCTCTTTAGACTCTTGCCTCCTCTATGCCTCCTTTGACTCATCCCAAACCTCATTTTACTGCTACTACTATTAGGAGATCCCTAATCACCCTCTTTAGACTATTGCCTCCTCTATGCCTCCTTTGACTCATTCCAAACCTCATTTTACTGCTACTACTATCAGGAGATCCCTAATAACCCTCTTTAGACTCTTGCCTCCTCTATGCCTCCTTTGACTCATCCCAAACCTCATGTTACTGCTACTACTATCAGGAGATCCCTAATAGCCCTCTTTAGACTCTTGCCTCCTCTATGCCTCCTTTGACTCATCTTAAACCTCATGTTACTGCTACTACTATTAGGAGATCCCTAATAACCCTTTCTAGACTCTTGCCTCCTCTATGCCTCCTTTGACTCATTCCAAACCTCATTTTACTGCTACTACTATTAGGAGTTCCCTAATAACCCTCTTTAGACTCTTGCCTCCTCTATGCCTCCTTTGACTCATTCCAAACCTCATGTTACTGCTACTACTATCAGGAGATCCCTAATAACCCTCTTTAGACTCTTGCCTCCTCTATGCCTCCTTTGACTCATCCCAAACCTCATGTTACTGCTACTACTATCAGGAGATCCCTAATAACCCTTTCTAGACTCTTGCCTCCTCTATGCCTCCTTTGACTCATCTTAAACCTCATGTTACTGCTACTACTATCAGGAGATCCCTAATAACCCTCTTTAGACTCTTGTCTCCTCTATGCCTCCTTTGACTCATTCCAAACCTCATGTTACTGCTACTACTATCAGGAGATCCCTAATAACCCTCTTTAGACTCTTGCCTCCTCTATGCCCCCTTTGACTCATCCCAACCCTCATTTTACTGCTACTACTATCAGGAGATCCCTAATCACCCTCTTTAGACTCTTGCCTCCTCTATGCCTCCTTTGACTCATTCCAAACCTCATTTTACTGCTACTACTATCAGGAGATCCCTAATAACCCTCTTTAGACTCTTGCCTCCTCTATGCCTCCTTTGGCTCATCCCAAACCTCATGTTACTGCTACTACTATTAGGAGATCCCTAATAACCCTTTCTAGACTCTTGCCTCCTCTATGCCTCCTTTGACTCATCCCAAACCTCATTTTACTGCTACTACTATTAGGAGATCCCTAATCACCTTCTTTAGACACTTGCCTCCTCTATGCCTCCTTTGACACATCTTAAACCTCATTTTACTGCTACTACTATCAGGAGATCCCTAATAACCCTCTTTAGACTCTTGCCTCCTCTATGCCTCCTTTGACTCATTCCAAACCTCATGTTACTGCTACTACTATTAGGAGATCCCTAATAACCCTCTTTAGACTCTTGCCTCCTCTATGCCTCCTTTGACTCATTCCAAACTTCATGTTACTGCTACTACTATTAGGAGATACCAAATAACCCTTTCTAGGCTCTTGCCTCCTCTATCCCTCCTTTGACTCATCCCAAACCTCATGTTACTACTATTAGGAGATCCCTAATAACCCTCTTTAGACTCTTGCCTCCTCTATGCCTCCTTTGACTCATCTTAAACCTCATTTTACTGCTACTGCTATTAGGAGATACCAAATAACCCTCTTTAGACTCTTGCCTCCTCTATGCCTCCTTTGACTCATCTTAAACCTCATTTTACTACTATTAGGAGATCCCTAATAACCCTCTATAGACTCTTGCCTCCTCTATGCCTCCTTTGACTCATCTTAAACCTCATGTTACTACTATTAGGAGATCCCTAATAACCCTTTCTAGACTCTTGCCTCCTCTATGCCTCCTTTGACTCATCCCAAACCTCATTTTACTGCTACTACTATTAGGAGATCCCTAATCACCCTCTTTAGACTCTTGCCTCCTCTATGCCTCCTTTGACTCATTCCAAACCTCATTTTACTGCTACTACTATTAGGAGATCCCTAATAACCCTCTTTAGACTCTTGCCTCCTCTATGCCTCCTTTGACTCATTCCAAACCTCATGTTACTGCTACTACTATTAGGAGATACCAAATAACCCTTTCTAGGCTCTTGCCTCCTCTATCCCTCCTTTGACTCATCCCAAACCTCATGTTACTACTATTAGGAGATCCCTAATAACCCTCTTTAGACTCTTGCCTCCTCTATGCCTCCTTTGACTCATCTTAAACCTCATTTTACTACTATGATCCCCCTAATAACCCTTTCTAGACTCTTCCCTCCTCTATCCCCCTTTATCCTTTTCAATCCAACCAACAGACGCCCATGCCCACCACTCCAAGTACCAACTTATATTTCCCTATACAAATCCACCACTAATCCTTTGGGTTCCGGAAAAGCGTGCTACTCGCTGAAAAGCTCTTCTACGCCTCATATGAGGTATTAAGCACTATATAAATACAACTACAATACAATACAAATAATTGGGGTTTGGTGAGCCCCTCATCCCTCTAGGATCTGGTACCTTTGCAGTTGCCACAGTGGTGCCAGTTTCACCCCTTGATGTTTGTCATCCCTTCCTCTGTACATTGGTGCTGCCCAAGCCGTCTTCCATGACAATAATGGTTCAGGGCGTTCTATATCCCCATATTTTTTTGATATTTCTGGCCAGACAGCCAAGCTCTGCCCCCCCCAGGCGTCCCAATAGTCACACTGTCTTACATTAGGAGGGAGCTCACAAGACCCAAAGCCCCTACAGAGTTCCCCTGTCTTAGCATAACTCACAAACAGCAAACAATTGTCTGTGTATTCAAAACACACATAGCACCGAGAGGCCATGGAAATGGAAAACACGCCGCTATATAAAACAAGGCTAACCCTTGGAGCATATCTCAATCACGTCTTCCTGCAAATTGCTTTCTTTCTTTATGTAAGTTGTGTATGTGATGACACTGATAGCCATATGTGGCCAATTTGTATTTATTTTCTGTGCTGATTCATGATTTGCATGTTTTGCAGCTGCGGCTCCTCCGCTATGGTGGAGGAGCGGCACCCCCTCGGCCAACTGCCTCGAAACGGCAGGAAAGGAAAAATACAATGATAAAAAACAGTAGCGGCCGGCATGGATCATAGGCGGTGAGGCGGGCTGGGGGCGGGGGGGAGGGGTGGGGGGTTTGGGTGATGTAAAAAAAAAACATACCTCCTCGCCACTCTCCCGCTTTCTCCCATGTCATTTCAGTCTCTCCGGGGTCGGAACAGGAAGCAGCCATGCTTCCTCCCCTAAGCCAACCACAATGCTGCAATGCATTTGCCTACGTTATGATTGGTCTCAGTGCCGTGGCCAGCCGTGCTCAGCCAGGAACTGGGGACCTGGGTATGTCCTCCACACAGGCTGTAATGCAGCCTCCATGGAGAACATGCAAAGTGTGCATGACTGTTTGACAGGCCAGAGAGGGCCGGCCAAACAGTCATTGCCCATTCTAGTGAGCAAAACACTCCTCCCTTGCTCAGAGAGCAGAGCAGCCCCACCCGCCCGCAAAGCTGTGCAGCAGGATCAAATACAAGAATAATGACTTCGAGTTATTAACATTTTAGTTGTTCTTTCTTTCTCTGCTTTGCAGCAGTGGGGCGACGCTCCTCCACCTTAGTGGAGGAGCCGCCACTGTAAAAAACACATTTTAATATTGTTTTATTTTTCCTTTCCTGCCGAGTCTTTGGGGGCGGGGCCATGGGGGCGGACAGGCTGCAGAAGGAGTGGTGGGCACGTCTCTCAGTGCACATGACTGTTTGGCCGGCTGTCTGAGGCCGGCCAAACTGTCATGCGCATTGAAACTGTCTCCAACCCGAGCTGCGTTTCCGGGTTGGAGACAGCAGACACAGGCTCCCAGTCCAACTGGGAGTGCAAATTCACGGCGCTCGGGCCAATCCTGATGCTGCTTTCATGCTGCACCAGCAGCATGAGAGCAGCGTCAGGATTGGCCGCAGTGGAGTGTGGGAGTCTGTGCCTCCAGAGGAGAGGAGAAGAAGAGTGCGATGCGGCCAGCTACGGGTAAGTTTTATTTTTTTATTTATATTTTGTCCTCCCCCTACCCCTCCCGTTATGTCACTGCCTAATACTCACACTTCTCACACTGTCCGATGGTGGAAGCTCCTGTTTTTTTGCAGCCTCCTCAGTTACCTCATGTGTCTCAAGACTTCTTGTTAGAGAGCAAGAGCTGCTGGGATAGGTGTCTGATAAGGAAGGAACACTCCCTTCCACAGCTTCCTGGCATCCATGTTGTATGAAGAGCCATGGGTTGCGCTAAGGACCTTGTGAAATGGGAGTGGGACTTAGTGTATGCAATAAACTAGTACAATTGGGGCTTATTTACAAGCCCCTTGCACGGCCAGTACATCACTTTTTATGATGCTCCAGTGGTGCAGAGTTCAGACCCATATCTATGAGGCCACGCAAATCCACTCTGCTTGGCTTTTCATGTCCTCGTAGATATGGTGTAAGTCAACACAGCACAAGTCACTGCGTTGCCTTACACTGCGTCAGGGAGGCGTTCCATGGGCGTCTCAGTGCGTGTTCCTACGCAACACCCATGGGTTTCGATGCATTCCCGGATTTACAAGGATCTGTAAACCTGGGACTGCATCAAAACTGTACGCCTCTCCAGGGGAGGCGTAACGAGGAGAAATATGTTTATTTCTCCTTGTTTTTCCTCTTTCTATGTGTGCTGCATTCTGCCGCACACATAGAAACAGGAAAACGCATCCATGGATTGTTTTTGTGAAGGAAGGTGTCCCTTCCCGCACAAAAACAACCCTGCCAGCAATGCAGACACGCTTGCACCATAGTGCAAGGGTGCCTGTGTTGGTGCTAGGTACCATATTGTGTGCTGACTGAAAGGACAGGATTGCACCATATCTTGTAATTATGGTGCATTCCTGCCCTTTCGATTCGGTGTAGGGCAGTGCAGCAAAAACACTTGTGGCGCTGCCCTACTCCCAATCATTGTAAATGAGGCCCTGAGTGCTTCTAGCACATCGGGAGTCCTGGGCCTGCTTCATTATTTCTTCATGGCACTTTATGGTATGACGGTAATGTGGGCACTCGTGAACCACGAATAGAGACAGAGAGATAGAGAGGGAGAGGAAGACAGAGATGGAGAGAAGACCAAGAGTGAAATAAAGTGTAAGGAAGTGGGTTTCTGTTGCAGTAACCCCCCCACTTTTTGCCAGACCACTGATGCACTTTGACTTGATGTGCCCTGGGTCCCTGCCAATCAGGTTCCCAGGGCCTGTGTTCTTTCCCCAAAACTGTACCCAATTGGCATCTCTGGCCACAGGTTAGCCCCTGGTAAATGGTACCACAGGTTCCCAGGGCACTGTGACCAGGGAAGACCTCTAAGGGCTGCAGCACTTATTGTGCCACCCTTAGAGGCCCTGTACCTTTACACACACACACAGCCTTTGCAGGCTGCGTGTTTTGGTGCAGAACAAAGTGAAGAGTCGACATGGCACACATCCCTGTGTGCCATGCCCACAATCCACTGCCCTGGCATACATCAGTCACCCCTCTAGCTGGGTGCCCTATGCCAGTGGTGAGGGTACAGGTGCATGAGCCCTGTACCCCTACAGTACCCAGGTCCATTCCTGGGCACTGTAAGTGCAGTGCTGCCATTAAGAGTATATGGTGCTGGGAGTTTGTCATTACGAACTCCACACCACCATAATGGCTACACTGAAGACTGGGAAGTTTGGTAGCAAACTTCTCAGTACATTAAACCCACACTGATGCCAGTGTGGGATTTAATGTAAAATGCACCACAGAGGGCATCTTAGAGACGCCCCCTGAAACTCGACCAACCTCCAGTGACCTGACTGAGTGGCTGCCTAGGCTGCCACCACCAGACATGTTTCTGGACCCCTGGGTCGAGAGCTTGCTGCTCTCGGGGCCTGAAACAATGCACATCCTGGGACGAGGTGCCAAGCCTCCTCCCCTAGGATGGGCAGGGTTCACGAAGGAGAAGCTTCAAAGGCATGCCACTTTTGTGAGCTCTCCAGACCATTTGCTGCTTTCAGCAACTGGTCCCCACTGGTTCTACCCCCCACTTTGGGCGGGAGAACCGGCGGGAAAAACAAGTGAGGAAGAGAGGTGTGCCCACCTCTGCCAACTCCACCCCTAATTTGGGGGAGGCGAGGTGAAGCCCAACCTCGAGTCCCCGCCATCTTGAGGATGGGGGGACCCAGCCAACCAGGGACAGGCTCCTGCCCCCCTCCCACTGGAGAGTGTCAGAATAGGGGGTGTACCCACCCCAGGGAAGGGACCCATTGGTCCCTGCCCTTTACCTACCTGTAACGCCCCTAAATTTAGTATTTAGGGGCACCCTGAACCTTCCTTCCTCAGATCCAGCAACAACTAGAAAAGGAAGAAGAAGAAGAAGGACGAGAAGCCGTGCAGAGCTAACAAGAGGACAACGCCCACTGACTTGGCCCCAGCCCTACAGGCCTGTCTCCCCTCGAACCTGCTCCTGCAAAACCCCGGCGTGTCCAGCGGCCAGCAACCTCACAAACCCCGGAGGACCTGCCTGCCTTCACTTTCCAAGCTGTTTCTCCCGTGAACACTGTAGGAAAGTGGCTCTGTATATACTGAACCAAAGTAAGGTTCAGTGTGCACAGGGTCCACAGTCCCCAGAGGTTTGGCAGAGGCTAAAGTTAGATATAACCTTACTCTCTAAAGTGGTAGCTTGGTCGAGCAGTAAGGCAGTATCAGAGGACAGTGTAAAGCATTTGATGTACACACTCAGTCAGCAAATGAAGCCACACACTCAAGAACTGAACTCTAGGCCAATGGTTGGTATATAAAAATATATGCTTGTTTTATTTTAGAACCAACAATAGGAATCAAAATATACTTTCTCAGAATGAAATGCTTTGTTTAAATACTTTTCAAGTAGGCAATAGACTTTTGGATGACAGTAGTCACAGTTGTTGCAAGAGGCAACACAATTTCAAACACAATGCAACATTGAGCTCAATGGAAAGTTTTAGTTAAATGCAATTAATTACTTTGTGGATTACTTTTCTAACCACAGGACTGGATCTTGGATTCAGTCCCGGGACACTTCCTGTAAACAGTTAAGTAAAAGTGTTTTGGTTATAGTAGTGATTTTTGAGGAATATTATTGTATTTCAAAAGTTGACACTTAGAAACTTTTCTGGGTAAAATTACCAATGTTATCCTATGGAAGGAAATGCAGTTTGCAAGCAAAGTAGGTTTACGTTACTTTTGTAATCCAGTGCTGGGTTCTCAGGTTCGGCACTGGGATATCTATCTAAAACAGGCAAGTAATTACGTTTGTATCGTTGTCACAATTTTTAACGAATATTTGTAAGATTCAGAAATCGACACTTAGAAACTTTTTCAACAAAAAGCAGGCAATGATATCCTATGGAAGGAATTTCAGATTACGGGTAAGTACGGTTAAAATTACTTTTCAGGGTCAGTACTGGTCTAAAAGGTGCAGTGCTGAGGCCTCTCCTGATAGCAAGTGAGTAAATCGGAATTCGTTACTGGGGTGATTTTTAAGCAATATTTTGGTATTTCAAAAGTGGACACTTAGAAGAAATTTCACAGAAAACCAGTCAATGGATCCCTATGGAAGAAAATTGAGTTAGCGGTAAGTAACGTTGTGATTACCTTTGAGGGTCAGTGCTGGGCACCAAGATCCAGCACTGGGATCTCTCCTAATAGCAGGTAAGTATTTCCGTTTTCGTTACTCGGTTGATTTTAGGTGAATATTTTAAAGTTGGGTAACTCCACACTTAGAAGAATTTTCGAGTGAAACCAGTCAATGTTACCCTATGGAAGAAAAGTGAGTTATCGGCTTTTGGGTAAGTACTCGACTGGCAGAGTTAAGGTTCTGGGCATAGACTCAGGGGTCCTCCAGGGTCAGGTAAGTACAGTTGTTACACCCTCAGCGGCACAGGGGCGGCCGGGTGCAGAAGTGAGTAGGCCCAATGTTATCCTATGGACGGCAGGGGGCCTTTGGTTGGTGGCTGCTGGCTAGCAGGCCACTCAGCTGTGGGAGCAAAGCTCCTGGTCACTTGCTCAGGGCAAGTGGGGAAGTCGAACAGGGTAGTTGGTGCACCCTCAGCGGCACTGGGGCGGCCGGGTGCAGTGGGCTTTTGGGCCGTCGGGCGCCCAATGGTTTTCAATGGGAAAGCTGCGTGACGAAAAAAAGACTGCAAGCTCGGGGACGGTGATTCTTCAGGTGCGACCACCACTTTGAGGGGTAAGTTGGGAAGCTGTGGGAAGGGTAGGCACCCAGGAGTTGGGCACAGGAGGCCGTGGGGCGTCGGGTGCAGGGGTGTCTTTAGGCATCGGAAATCTTACCCTCGGCTGGTCGCGGTTGGAGGGGTCCCTGGTTCTGAGGCCTCAGGTGTCGTCAGGAGCGTCGAGGAGGGCCCTTGGGTGCTGGATTCTGGGTCACAGTCGCCGGGGGGACGTCCTCTTGGTATTTGCCCTCTCAGGCACAGGCCGGGCTCGGCGGGTGCAGAGGGTGCAGGATTCGCGGTTCCCGGTTGGCACCAGGGGTTGGTTGCTTGCTTTGAGCAGTACCACTGCTCTTGGGAGTCCCAGGGGGTTAGAGTCACAAGGCAGTCAGGTCCTGCGGGGTTTGTGAGGGCGCTGACCACTGGAGATGCCGGGGTTTAGCAGGAGCAGGTTCGAGGGTCGACAGGCCGGTGGGGCTGGGGCCAAATCAGTTGGTGTCTTCCTCTTGTGAGCAGCTGCACGGCGGGTCTTCTTGTTTCTTGTTCTTCTTTCTTGTTTTTGGAATCTGGAACTGAGGAAGGAAGGTTCAGGGAGCCCCTAAATACCGAATTTAGGGGTGGTTACAGGTAGGTAAGGGCAGGGACCAATGGGTCCCTTCCCTGGGGTGGGTACACCCCCTATTCTGCCACTCTCCAGTGGGAGGGGGGCAGGAGCCTGTCCCTGGTTGGCTGGGTCCCCCCATCCTCAAGATGGCGGGGACTCGAGTTTGTGCTTCACCTCGCCTCCCCCACCTTAAGGGTGAAGTTGGCAGAGGTGGGCACAACCCATTTCCTGCCTCTCGTTTTCCCGCCGGTTCTCCCGCCAGAAGTGGGGGTAGAACCAGTGGGGACCAGTTTGCTGGGAGCAGCAAATGGTCTGGGAAGCTCAAAAGGCGGCAAGCCTTTGAAGCTTCCCTGCCCGTCCTGGGGAGGAGGCTTTGGCACCTCGCCCCAGGATGCACATTGTTTCAGGCCGCTGAGAGCAGAGGCTCTCGACCCAGGGGTCCAGAAACAGGTCTGGTGGTGGCAGCCTGGGCAGCCACTCAGTCCGGACACTGGAGGTCGGGTTGGTTTCAGGGGGCATCTCTAGATGCCCTCTGAGTGCGTTTACATTAAATCCCACACTGGCATCAGTGTGGGTTTAATGTGCTGAGAAGTTTGATACCAAACTTCTCAGTTTTCAGTGGGGCCATTATGGTGCTGTGGAGTTCGTAATGACAGACTCCCAGCACCATATACTCTTAATGACAGCACTGCACTTACAATGCCCGAGAATGGACTTGGGCACTGTAGGGGCACAGGGCTCATGCCTCTGTGCACTCACCACTGGCATAGTGCACCCAGCTAGAGGGGTGGCTGACCTAGGCCAGGGCAGTGGTTTGTAGGCATGGCACACAGGGATGTGTGCCATGTCGACTCTTCACTTTTGTTCTGCACCAAGACACGCAGCCTGCAAGGGCAGTGTGTGTGTGTAAAAGTACAGGGTCCCTAAGGGTGGCACAACAAGTGCTGCAGCCCGTAGGGGCCTTCCTTGGTCACAGTGCCCTGGGTACCCATGGTACCATTTACTAGGGGCTGACCTGTGGCCAGGGATGCCAATTGGGTGTAGGTATTAATGCAGTTTTAGGGAAGGAACACAGGCCCTGGGTACCTGGTTGGCAGGAGCCCACGGCACACTCAGTCAAAGCACATCAGCAATTCAGCAAAAAGTGGGGGCATACCATGCAAGAAAGATGGCACTTTCTCACAGAGTTGGCGAGGATTTTGTTGTGGATGAAGTTCCTCTTGGTTGTTCTGATTTGGTTGTGGTAGTCCGTCAAGGCGTTCTTGTAGGTGGAGTAGTTTTTGGTTGTCTTGGTGTTTCTCCAGTTTTTCTCCAGGCGTCTGCAGGTGCGCCCGGCTTCTTGGAGATCGGTGGTGAGCCAGGCGGCTTTCCTGGGGCGCTGTTTGTCGGGGTTGCATAGCGGGGCGAGCTCGTCTGCGCAGTTGGAGATCCAAGTGTGGAGTTCTCTGGCTGCGATGTTTGCGTCGGATGCCCAGGTATGGTTGTCTCGGGTGAGGGTGGAGTTGAGTTGCTCGTCGGTAACCTTGCTCCAGTTCCTTCGTGGTTGGCGTGGGGCTGGTTTGGGTGCCTTGGGTATGTCGACGACGAAGTGTACGCAGTGGTGCTCAGTCCATGGTGGTTACGTCGTGTGGCTGAAGTGGACGCTGTTCCCTGCCGCGAAGATGGGGTTGAGGGTGTGTCCTGCTCTGTGGGTCGGTGTGGTGACGAGTAGTTTAAGTCCGATGTTGGTGAGGTTGTCACGAAGGATGGTGGAGTTGGGGTCGCTAGGGTTGTCGAGGTGGAAGTTCAGGTCAGCTCCTGGTCGCGGTTGGGGGGACCTTCCGGGTTTAGGCTGCAAGCGTCGGCTGGAGGGTTGAGGCAGGTCAGGGATCACTGGATCTCGGGTCTGGATTGCCGGGGAGACCTCCTCGTGGTGTTGGGCCACTCGAACTCGGGAGGTGGGCGTTGGGTGCAGACTCGCGGATCCTGCCGGAGCTGGAGTCTGTGGGGTGAACAAATCCGGTGTTCACGGGAGACAAAGCCTTTGGTTTGGAAGGCAGGGCAGGTCTTCGGGGTTCTTGAGGTTGTTGGCTGCAGGACACACCGGAGTTTCGCTTCTGCAGGTTCGAGGTGGGGACAGGCCGGTAGGGCTGGAGCCAAGTCAGTAGGTGTCCTCCTCTTGTTAGCTTCGGCACGGTGATCGGTCCTTCTTCTTCTTTTCTTCTTGTAGTTTCTTGTCTGAGGAAGCAAGGTTCAGGGGTGCCCCTAAATACTAGATTTAGGGGCATTACAGGTAGGTAAAAGGTTGGGACCAATGGGCCCCTTCCCTGGGATGGGTACACCCCCTATTATGCCACCCTCCAGTGGGAGGGGTGCATATGCCTCACCCTGGTTGGCTGGGTCCCCCCATCTGCAAGATGGTGGGGACTGAGAGTTGTGCTTCACCTCGCCTCCCCCACCTGAGGGGTGGAGTTGGCAGAGGTGGGCACACCTCTCTTTCTCACTTGTTTTTCCCGCCGGTTCTCCGGCCCAAGGTGGGGGTCTGAACCAGTGGAGACTAGTTGCTGAAAGCAGCAAGTGGCATGGGGAAACTCACAAAGGCGACAAGCCTTTGAAGCTTCCCCTTTGTGGACCCTGCCCATCCTGGGGGAGGAGGCTTAGCACCTCGTCCCAGGATGTGCATTGTTTCAGGCCCCCGAGAGCAGCAGGCTCTCGACCCAGGGGTCCAGAAACATGTCTGGTGGTGGCAGCTCAAAGCAGCCACTCAGCCTGGACACTAGTGGTAAGTCGTTTTTCAGGGGGCATCTCTAAGATGCCCTCTGTGTGCATTTTTCATTAATTCCCACACTGGCATCAGTGTGGGTTTAATGTGCTGAGAAGTTTGATACCAAACTTCCCAGTTTTCAGTGTAGCCATTATGGTGTTGTGGAGTTCGTAATGACAAACTCCCAGCACCATATACTCTTAATGGCAGCACTGCACTTACAATGTCTAAGAATGGACTTAGACACTGTAGGGGTACAGGTCTCATGCACTTGTACCCTCACCACTGGTATAGTGCACTCAGCTAGAGGGGTGACTGATCTATGCCAGGGCAGTGGGTTGTAGGTATGGCACACAGGGATGTGTGCCATGTCGACTTCACTTTGTTCTGCACCAAAACACGAAGCCTGCAAAGGCAGTGTGTGAGTGTAAAGGTACAGGGCCTCTAAGGGTGGCACAATAAGAACTGCAGCCCTTATAGGCCTTCCCTGGTCACAGTGCCCTGGGTACCAGTGGTACCATTTACCACGGGCTGACCTGTGGACAGGGATGCCAATTGGGTTTTGGTTTCAATGCAGTTTCAGGGAAAGAACATAGGCCCTGGGTACCTGATTAGCAGGAGCCCGGGGCACACTCAGTCAAAGTACATCAGCAGTTCAGCAAAAAGTGGGGGCAACCATGCAGAAAGAGGGCACTTTCTCACACTGAACCATTCCTGTTTTTTAGGTCCAGCTTGACAATGCAGCACTGTGCAAGATGTATTGTTACTAGTTCATGACAATATACATATGTGGTCTTTGGCTTCATCCTGAGAAGTATTACCCTCTCACTTCATGCTGTTGGGTATTTGGGGTATCATTCGGCCGTCCAATGGGTACTTCTATTGGAATGCACAAGGGACTAATTTACATCTGAAGATTACCCTCAACCATTACAATGTTTGTTACGTTCAATTCTCTATATTCTATGTGCATTTTGTACAGAAAGCAACCTTGTTTTTCTACTTTAACCTAGTACTGGCAAAGCCAATAGTGCAGGCTTTGATGAGATATGGAGTATTTGTTAATGCAACCCATGTGAACAGCATTTATTAACCCCTGTATTTACACACTTTGTCACATTAAAGCCAAACCTGTTGGCTTTCAATTGCTTGTTTGATTTGCATTAAAAGCGAACCTGTAACTTGTGTCTCCTGTCTGTTTCCACTGAGTCTGCACACAGTTGTTGTTTGCCTGTAGATGGATTTCCTAGGTCTGACTGTGCCGGCATCAAGCTCTAGTTTGTACATATGACCCCCGTTAGTAGCCATTATCAGTATGCTATTGTGCTACTCAAGTCTGTCTCTTCCTGTTTCACTGTAGTGTAATCCTTTTTCACTGAACCTGTACATAGTCACTGTTTACCTGTAGTTGAAATCACTACCAATGACTGCCTCACTTTCAGCTTTTGTTTGTTATACTCTGGCTTGCTTGTTCCTGTTTCTCTTTCGCCTGTCGTCACTCACATCATAGTTCATTGTCTGCCTGTTTCCTATTGGTCAGCCTGTTGTCTCTTACCCTGTATTTTGTTCATTGTCTGCCTGTATCTGCGAGCGCTAGGTCTACGTGTTCCTGTTTGACTTTTGCCTATTGTCATTTGCACATACTTGCTCATTGTCTGCCACTGTCTGAGATCATCAAGTCTGCCTGCTCATCAAGTCTACCTGTCCCTGTTTGGCGTTCGCCTGTCTCCATTTACCCCATACTTATTCATTGTCTGCTTGGGTCTGAGATTACCGGGTCTAACTGTTCTTGTTTGGCTTTCACCTATCGTCACTTGCTTCATACTTGTTCATTGCCTACCTGTGTCAGAGATCACCAGGTCTACCTGTTCCTGTTATTTTTCCTCCTATTGCCATTTACCCCATTTGTGGTGATAATGTTAATATTGATAAATACGATGTTGATGTACACCATGATATATGTACGTATAAAAACGAACTCGCCCCTCCTCAACCCCGAGTCAGAAATATGTGGTCAGGCAGGCCCTGCGACGTAGGCCTGAAGCAACTGATTGACAGATCACAGGTGGGTGGACACGTAATCCTTAGACAAATGCACAAACAGGAAAACCCAGATCGATCCCACAGATAGGCAGTGACACCACAGTGGTCTCAGTTTGGACCCAATAAAACACGTTTGGCTGGAGGGGCAAGAGTTCCCAAAAACATCATAAAGTCAGAAGCCACACTAAGTTAGGAGCACATAGCCAATCAGAACACAGCATGCACATTACACACAGTGATCACGCACTCACCATTCCGGATATCTGGACACGTATCCACTGGCCCCTCATTGTGTCCGCACTAGGTCAAGGCCCACCTACGCTTCTGATCAAAAGACCAGATTTATGTCCCATGACTAGGCCCGTATTTCTGTCTCCAAAGGAATGTACAACTGTTTTATGACAGCTCATGTAATGTATAAAATTATGTCCGAAACCAATGTGCTTTGAGGCAGCCTTCAGACGCCGACTCTGTTGCCTTTTTTCCCGGCGGCTGCATTTAATTAAACCAATTGCTCCAGTTTTGCCAAACACGTCTTATCTTTCATTTTTTCAAGTTATATTCATATTCAAGCAACATTTTGGCAAGCCAGCCAGGAGAGATTGGTTCCTCAAGCCCGACTGCAACCGAAGGAAAAGGACCCCACCCGTACGGATTCACATCTGCGCAGCAAGAATGGTGAGCAGACGACACAATTGATTGGAAGTTCTGCTGAATCCGCGGGGCAGAGGTCCACCCAGAAGCACCGTCAGTGGGTAAGAGACTACATCTGATCCTTAGTCCCAGCATTTGGCATATGGCAAACTAGGAGAGATGAGTGTTGTTTGTTGCTTGGAAATCTGGGCGAGACACAGAGGGTACGCTTGTCTTTGGGTGTGATACAGGGACCGTATGGACCACTGGACGAGACACAGAGGGTACGCTTGTCATTGGGTGTGATACAGGGACCGTATGGACCACTGGACGAGACACAGAGGGTACGCTTGATCCCTGGGTG